>BSBK01001567.1:7500-344355 GCA_027943335.1 Chamaecyparis obtusa | reverse complement strand
TATATATATATATATATTATATGTATATATATATATATAGTATATATATATATATATATATATTATAATATATATATATACATATATATATATATGTATATATGTGTGTGTGTGTGTGTGTGTGCATGCGCGCGCGCACGTGTGCATGTACCATCCTAAAAAGTTACCACCCATTTATTTGGAAGCTCTAGGACCTTTTAGGCCTCATTTTAGTTTTGTGTATGATCTGTATGTGTTTATGCTTGATTTCCCACTTCTTTTATCTTCTTTCCTTGAATACCTTCCAAACCTTGAGACCATTTCTTAAAACTTCCCTCTTCTATACTAGGTCAAATTTGACCTTTTCTTGAGGACTAGGTCAAATTTGAATTGGGAGTTGGCCCCTATTTAGGGGTGTTTCTTTTCCCACTCTTAATCATGGTTGGTTTGTCAATTTTGAACCCTAAAATGAGTATAAAAGGACATGAAAGCTTCTCATTATGACATCCACGATCCATATGCAATCCATTATCAAGTAATCAAGTCTATGTGCAAGAAATTATTGGTGATTTCAAGTGATCTTTTGGATTCAATATTTGAAGGCAAGGCTCCCAATTCAAGATCTCTAAGGCTTCTTCCATTCAAGATTCATTCAAAGGATATCTTCTCATTGATACAAGTTTCTCTCTTCCTTGGTAGCCAAGTAGAGGAATTCACAAGGAAGCAAGATGATCCACATCCATCTTTATTCCTTGTATTCTCCATTGAAGTGATCAAGCATACATTCATTCAAGATCTAGGATTTGGCAAGTGTAGATCAATTGCATTTGTGAAGACATACTTGATTCTAAAACACATCTCAAGCAAGCATACATCTTTATGGGTTTAATCGAATCTTAACATCCATCCATGAGGGTTTTACAAGCAAGGTGAAGACTTACATTGTCTTGTTTGAAATGCTTTACTTATTTTATTTCAAGGTTAATTACTATACATGATCTTGAATAAGGAAAGCCCCTTTCCACAATAGTTTTCCATTTTTTCTTGTACGCAAGAACAAGTGACAAATTTACAGATTTAGATTTTTGGGTTTTCGGAACAAGTGATCCTTCACATAATTCAACATTTTTTGGGTTTCTAGGACTAGTTCTATATATAAGGGGAATTGATCAGGGATCATGTGTTATTTTCCATTTCATGATTTGTATGTTGTATGGATACAATTATGTATGATGGTTTACTAACATGTTTATGATGCATGATGTGATGTTTTATGCTATATGATTATGCATGTATTCTTTATGAGATGGTACCGACGTGTGATGCAAGATGTATATGACCTATGTTAAAACATGATTTGAGAAGGATTTGATGAGATTTGATATTCTATATGTGTTCTTATGATTGAATATACTGATGTGATATGCGACATGTCTATGATGCTACAATGTATGCATATGATATCGATGATTATGTATATGATGACCATGATGTAAGTGTATGTTTCTGCATTGTAATGATATAATTTATGTAATGATTAATGAGATGAAATAATTTTTCTTACTAAATGAGATGATTATGCAATGATGAATGCATGGATAATGTTTATTCTTAATTTATATGGGATGATTTTATAACGATTATGTAATGAACGCAATGATATAATTGTTATGAGAATAAATAAAATGATATTGGTAATTGCACCTAAAATGAAATGAATTAATGTGACTTAGATGTAATGCTTAATTAATGCTATGTTTAATTATCATGTGACTACACCATGGATATACAACTAATATGCAATAATTAATGAGGCAACTAATGATGATACACAATTAACAATGAAATGATATGGATATGAGATGAAAATGATATATAATTAATAAAAAATGAAAATGATATGTTTAGAGATTTTAAAAGTGCTTATGTAATAACAATGTGACTAAATTAATTTCCCATGAGCGTAATGCATACTAAATAATGATACTTTAAATGAAATGAATAATACAAATGATTATGCAATGGATAATGACATGGATTAATGTAAATGATTTTATCTAAATAAATGAAACCTAAAATGAAGTGTTTATACAAAAGGATATGATAATATGATGATGATGATGATGATGATAATGAAAACTAAGAAAACCTAATGAATATGTTACTAAATGATGTAATGATAATGGATGTGATATAACATTGTAACTAGATGGTAATGCAATATGGACAAAATAATAATATAACTAAGATTAAATTAATTAATGATATTGCTAAATGATGTATATGCGATGATATGTAACTAATACTAATCCAATGAAATGAATTTAAATGAGATCAGATACATATGGAATGACAAAGGATAATGCAATGGATTATGATAGGAACTTCAACTAAATGATTAATGAGGCAATAATGCAATGTATCTAATATGAATCATGATGTGATTAATGAAACTATTATGACATGAAGCAAATGTGACTACATATAATATGAAATGCAAAAATGTCTATACAAAGGTGACCTAGATTCGAATGCAAATGATTATGTGCAAGAATAAAGAAATGCTCAAGGAATCATCTATACAAGATGTAGATTGAGAGTAGGAGACATTATGAAATTATTTTCACAATCCTAGTAAAGATTATTACATGTGGATGGAAAGGGGGGTAGGTGAGGGGGATATGGTGAGGAGATGAATGATTTGTTTGAAACTTGAGCAAGGATTATTTCAGGATGGAATACCAACATGTAGTGAGAACTTATTTTTATTTAGCAATATCAGCGAGCTACCATGGTTATAAAGAACTAGAGCCCTATCAAAGACATTGCATAGGACTAACTCAACAAGCACGCAAGGATACCTCCAACATCATGCCTAATATGTAAAGAACTAGGGTGGATACGATACGATGAAGAACCACAAACAAAAAATATTTTCCAAAGTGCACCATGTATTTGCAAGGAATCACATGTTGGAAATGCAAGGATCATATTTGAGTAACTCGAAGACAAAAGAGATTAAGACTTTTCCCCAAGTTTTTCCATTCATAATACACCATTTATATAAAGGACCGTGACAAAATTGAGGAGGAAAAAACTAAGGAGCTTGAAGAGTTTAAACAAGAGCAAAAAATAAATCTGAAATCTAAATGAAAATCCACAAAACATATTTTCCAAAGAGACCATCTAATTGGCAATGACTTGATGAGGTCTAACATAAGGAAGGATACATCCTACAAGGACCAATGATGGGGTGAAATTGAAAAATTTCTTTCTGATAGAAAAAGAGGTGTCAGAGACAAAACATGATGATAAGGGATCTCTCAAAGGAACTTGTTGAAGTGTTAGGATGGAGGAGTAAATATTTTAATCACAACTCAATACGACAAACAACCTAGGATGAAGATGTTCATAACGGAACCTAAGTGAGGACTAAACTAATGCTACTATACAAAAAGAGACCAATATATATATATTTATTATGTAGAAGGCTCAAGGATTGGGATATTAGTACAATTTACAATGTGCACATGTGATATTTGGAACACCCAAGTAATATGGGTTTGTGATATGGAGTTGATGTGGGTATGTATGAATGAGCGGATGTAAGGTATGAATGCAAGTGGAATGAGATTCTAATAGATAATAGTATGACCCTTTATACATGGTGCCTATTTCCAAGTTTTCACCATATATACTTATCCAAGTTGGTTGATTGCCAAGTATTTACCATTGGGCACTTATTTCTCTTTACTTTTTTGCTTTTTGCTTTTTTGTAATTTTTCAAGACTTTTTTATTTTCTATGATTTTTTGACAAATGGGGTACATTGGATGGCTCAAGTATAGAACCTTTATGGATGAATGATGATGATGTGATCATTTAGAGGTTCACATTCTAGTGTAGATAAATGATATGCCCATGAGCCATAAATTTTTTGTAATTACATAGGGACCTAGCCAAATGGGTTCAAACTTTCCCTTCTTCTCACGATCTTGTTGTACCCCTTGATTTTCTTTCAGGACCATGTCCCCCACTCAAAATTAGTGTGGATGGATATTTTTATTGTAGCTTCTCTTAAGCTTATTTTGATATACAATGAGGTGATCATATTCCTATTTCCTCTTCTCATCTAGGAGATCCAACTGTGTGAGGCATGCCATGTGGTAGTCCTCCTCAATGACTAGGTTCTTGAGTGAAACACGTCGAGATGGAAATTAGACCTTAATTGGTAAGATAGATTTAACACCATATAAAAGGGAATATAGAGTAGTTCTTATGGGATTATGTAATGAAGTGTGATATTCCTAGAGGGAAGGATTGATGTGGAGGTATCAGTCTTGATCAGTACATTGAAAACATTCTCAAGGATTTTCTATAGGGTTTTGTGGGTTGCCTCAGCCTAACTGTTACCTTGTGGGTAATATGGACTGGAATAGTGGTGTTTGATATGGAAACAATCACATATTTTATCAACATGATGATTATCAAATGGTGTGTTGTGGTCTATCAAGATGGTGGAGGGGATACCAAAGTGATAGATGATGTGGCAGAGGATGGACTTGGAGATATGTACACCTATAGTGATTGATAAAGGAATTGCTTCCACCCACTTTTAAAAATAGTCTATGGTGTTGATAATGTATTTGTATTTGTCAGATGAGGAGGTGTGGATCTTACCAACAAGGTCAAATACCCAACTTGAGAAGGGTCATGTAGGAGTGATGGGATGTAAATCCTATGTTGTCACATGGACAAGATTTGCATGTTACTGGCATGGTAGACACCTCTTTAGGAACTCACATGCATCGTTCTCCATAGTAGGCTAGTAGTATCATGTTATAAGAAACTATTTGGCTAAGACCATACCACCCATGCGGGCACTACAAGTTCCAATATGAACCTCTTGTAATTCTAGAGAAGCCTTATTAGAGTTTAAACATTGAGAGATTAAGTTGTGATAATATTGACAATATAGGATGTTGGAGACAAGGGTGTAGTAGGAGGATTGACAAATAAGGTTTTGTCACTAGGTACATATAACATGAGGAGACATGATACCATCCTTTAAGTGGGCATAGATATAATGATATAATGTGGACTAGAGACCAACCAAGACACACACCATTTCATAATAAATGGTGTTGGAAGTCGGTGTGTGGAGCTTCTCAACTAAGATTTCATGTTTCATTCCATCATGTGAGACCTCAAGGAGTGAGCCAATGGTGGCTATAGTGTTGGTTGTCTTGTTCTAAAATCAAGGAACACGTGTGAGCTATAAGATCTGAAAGTGTTGTTTCATTTCACCCACCATTGTCTTATATGGTAGTAGTTTTTCATCTTTTGTTTGGAATTCATTCATGAACCGCTTGATGATGAGATGTGAATCTCAAAACACATGTATCTATGTAATATTCTATTAAATTGTTGTATTGAGACTGAAGATGAGAGCCTCATATTCTATGATGTTGTTTGTACAGGGGAAGTATAGCTTGAATTACTTAGGGATGTGATCACCTTGAGGAGTGATGAATAGGATCCCTGCACCCAATCCACGAGACATGTATGATCCATCAAAATATAACTTCCATGTGGGTTGTTCTTTGACCATGCATAAGTGCACATGTTATAATTCTATTGTTAAGGGGTAAGCATCCACTAGTGGTGCCTCAACCAACTGATTTGTGATGAATTATCCTTTGATTGTCTTTCTTTCTAAATATTGGATATCAAACTTGCTTAGAAGCATAACCCATTTATCCATGTGGCCTATGAGAGTAGTGCAAGATAGAATATACTTGAGGGGATCCACTTTAGATATGAGATTTATTGTATGGCCAATCATGTAGTGCCAAATATTTTGAGTGGTAAAGGCCACCACAAGGTATGCATTCTCTATAGGTGAGTAATTAAGATCATAGCCCACAAGTGTGTGATTGATGTAGTAGATGACTTGCTCTTTTTTATTGTCATCTTGTTGAGCCAGAAGTACCCCTAGTGTTTTTGTAGTATTCAATATGTACAATATTGAGAATTGGTGGGTTTGCTAGATATTCTTTGATCTTTTTGAAACCTCATTAATAGTGAGGGTCCCATTTGAAAGTATTTTCCTTGCGTAATAGATGAGTGAATTTTGGCATTTGTCTGTGAGTTGTGAAGTGAGCCTACAGATAGAATTGGAGTCTTCCTTGTTGTCTACATAGCTATTTGAGGGTCCCTAGAGGAGACATTTTCAATATTTCCTTGACCTTCTTGGGGTCTATCTCTATGCCTCACCTTGATACAATGAATACTAAAAGTTTTATGGATGTTACTATGAAGACACATTTCTTTAAATTGAGCTTTAACTGATACTTGTGGAGCTAGTCAAATATGCATTTGAGAATCCTAAGGCGATTGACCCTCATTTTGGATTTTCCAAAATTTCATCCACATAATCCTCAAGGATTTTATGGATCATATCACGGAAGATGACAACTATGACCCTTTGATACATAGCCCCCACATTCTTGAGTCTAAAGGGAATTATGCTATGATAGAAGGTAGCCCATGGGGTTTTGGATGTTTTCTTTTACTGATCTTCTTCTGAAATCTATATTTGAGTGTATCTAGATAAATTTTCCATGAGAAATAACATCTCATGTTCAGATGTGAGGTCCACTAGCATATTGATGTTAGGCAATTGAAAGTCATCCTTGGGACAAGCCTTGTTGAGATCTCTAAAGTTTGTACACATTTTTATGTCATTTGATGAATAAGATGCTAGCACCATGTTGGAATCCATTTTAAATAGTCAATTAAGTGAATGAATTTAACCTCTAGAAGTTACTCTAGCTCTTCTTTGACCAATAGGGCTACCTTGGGGTGCATTTTTTGAAGCTTCTACCTGACTAGTTTGACATTTGGGTCCATTGCAAGATAATGGACCACTAGATTGGGGCCTAGCCAAGGCATGTGATCATAAGAACATGAAAATTTGATAGTGGACTCATGGAGAAGTGCCTCAAAAGCCATTTCTTTGGCCTTTTATAGCGAGGCTGCAATGTACATGATTCACAAACATTCTTCTATCTCCAAATTGATAGGCTTGGTCTCTTCGATTAGAATAGACAACCGATCTGGTTGATCATCATGGACAAGAGGAAGAAGAGATTCCTCATCCTATGGTACCTCAGATAGGTCTTCACTAGAGGACACATCCTTTATTTTTACCTTTTTAGAGTCAATAAGTGCCCCATAAGGGTTTTCACTTGGAGATCCATATTTTTCTCTTTGATTTTTCCTTTTGCAACTAAGGATCCCCTCTTCTCTAAAATATGCCCATTGATCCAATTTGTAGAGATGTGTATAATCATGCCAACAATAAGTGTTATCGTTATGTTTATCTCATGAATTTGAGGAGTGCATCCTCATTTTGGAACACATCGATGTGGTCGATGCTTAGTTGATCCTAGTTTATGAGTTTGAGATGTATGAGTGGAAGGTCAATGAGGTTGATGGAGAGTTGGAAAAGGATGGATTTTCCTAGAAAGGATTCATCACTAAGTAAATCATCATAGGATTTCTTAACCTCCTTTTTAGGAATGTGTTCAACCTCAATGATTTCATTTTGAACATTTAGAAAGGTACAGTCAGTCACATTAGTACCCCCAGTTGAGGCTAGGCCAAATCTAATATCTTACTTTATTGGTCATTTAGTAGGCTCAAGAGGAGCCTACTGCCAACTTCTTCATGACCTAAGTTGACACCTTGGTAATCCCATTACTTAGTAGCCAATCTATGGGATTTTGGATATTTCTCCTTAAAATAATCAAGGAGCATTTTGTTAGGGGGTGGAGACTCTTGGTACAACCATTTGTTGATGTCCACCTCCATGTCTTTATTCATTTAAGTTCCCATTGGAGAGGAACATTGAGTTTCCAATTTTCTTGAGTTGGGGTTCTTTTTATTTTGTCTAATTCTGATGGGATGAAGATCCTTGAGTGTGGGGATCAAGGGACAATGCCCCCATTTCAAATGCATCTAATAGACTATCTTTCCTACAACCCCTATCATTGATTTTAACAGTGGAGAGAGTGGAGGCAAGGATGGTTTTAAGGTTAGAGTGAGAGTTGGAAGAGATGGAAATAGCGGTACCAATGCCAATTTTGGGTCAATGATTTAAATGGGGGAATGAAGCTTATAATGCATGACATTATGTGAAAGGTTGGGGATTAACATGGATGGTGACTTCAATGCCATTATGGGAGAATTTGATGCATTGATGAAATGTGGAATGAATGGCCTGCATAGTGTGGATCCATGGGAAAACGAGGAGGATGTTATAGGGAAGACCAAGATCAACAATGTGGCATACCATGTTTTTCACTATTGGGCCCACTTGAATGGGTAGTGAAATAGTACCTTTAGATGTACCTCTATATTGTCATATGCCTTAATCGTTATGAATTGTTGTGTACTATCATATTTAGTGTACCCCACTTATTTTATGAACTTTAAAGTACATATGTTGAGGGATGAGCCATTATCTATCATGACCCATTTGACAAAAAGGAGTTAATCATGGTGACAATCTAGAGTGAGAGGTTGTGATTTGGAAAGATAGATGGCATGTTAGATAGTTTGAATGATAGGGTAGAGGATGATGATAGGTGCCCCATAAGGGCTTGGAATTATGTGGGATAAATGTCATTGGGGACACGTGAACACTATATGCCCTTTGTGAGGATCTCTTGATGGATGGGTGATGTATGGAGGAGATCTAAGATGGATATTTGGGCGGGCATATTCCCGAGGTGTTCCAAAAGGTTGTATTATGAACTGGAGGAAGATGTGGTAGTGGCATTGACAAAAAATATTCTTCCTTGTCATGTAGTGACCAAAAATTGATTATGCGGTCCTTTTATATGAATCATACCAATAGAGGACTCAACGTGGGTGATGCAACCAATAATGTTTTCATAATTGATATAGGTGGAAGTTTCATCTTTTCCATCATTATGGTAACCTTGTTTGATGTTCCCTTGGTTGTAGGGTCTCTGATTGGTATTGGTAGAGCCTTTTTTAGTATCGTGTTTAGGGGTAGATCTACAGATTTTCATTAGGTGAATCTTGTGATGGGGGTTGACTATAATATCCTTGTTATCTATAAGATCTTGGGTATAATGATTAAACTTCATGCATTTAATGGTAGCATGTCCTTTGACACAATGATAATCATAGTACTCATTCTCCTTATACCACACAGGTTTAGGAATAGACTCATTGAATGGTTGAGTTTGTGGATACACAATCAGATTGGACTTGGCCATTCTATGGAAGATAACATCCAATGACTCACCCAGAGGGGTGAATGTGTGCTTCTAGTTATTCTATATGAGGGGCGTGAGTTCCCTAAGGGATAGATATGGTGTTCATGTGATTAGCCATAAACTGACAAATCAGTGGTGGTGATTTAGGAACAATAATGAAAACTTGGACATGATTCATGTTAGTGGCCCTGTCACCTAAAAAAATCTTGTTCTTATTCTAGTAGCATGGGTGATCGATGCTAGGTTAGTCATGATGCATTTCCTTGTAGTGTTTGATAATGCCTTCCTCCAAAAAGCCTCTCTTGATATCTGATCCTTTCTCTTGGATGTTATTTAAGGTATAGATATAGTTCATGTGCATATGGTGAGCCATCTTGGGATGGAGATAGTCAATGAATATCTTCACCAAGTAATTTTTAGGGGTTTTGTACAATAGTCATGTGGATAGGGCCTGCCACCTTTTGAGGTAGCTAGCAAGGCTTTCACCACCCTTCTATTTGGCAATATAGAGGTTAAGGAGAGAAAATTTGTTATCCACATTGTGTGCATATTGTGACATGAATTTCTCATACAACTCTATGAATGTGTTGACTGTACCATATGGGATCTTGTAGAAATACTCTAGTGTTGATCCCCCTATAATATTGGGAAAGAGGCGCATAAGATAGTTGTTGTTATAAGTGACCTATTGAAAAGCCATATAAAATTCCTTAACATGGATGATTGGATTGTTGGACTAAGTATGCAAAGGTGAGTACTAAGAGGGGAGGGGTGAATCAGTACTCTAAAATACTTTTAAAATAATTAAAATTTCCTTCTTAACCATTTACTGAATCCATAACTTTTGCATGCATCTCATAAAACATATAACAAATAACTCATAACACAAATATTTTGGTATCACAGAAATATTTGTTAGAGGATAAAAATTGTGGTGGCGATGACACCCACAAGACTTCACTACTGCAGTAAATTTTTTTCTTGGTTAGATCTACAATGTTAGCTATTTATGATAGCTTACCCTGCTAAGAGTATTAACCCAGTTGAGAGTCTTAAGACTATTAAGTCTATATTGTAAAAGGATTTTACAATTGTAATCTAAGATCTGTACCTGGTTAAAGGATTCACAAAATAAGATCTGTTAGGATCTACTCGGTCAAGAGACTTTACAATTATGATTGCTCTTTAATCAGCAACACAAACTTTTCTATTAAACTTCCATCAATCATATGCATACCATACTCTTTATGCTCAATAACTCATTACCTCATACTATGAACCTCTTACACTAACAATTCAGTACTTATTAGATCAGATCCATTAGATTTCCACAATCCATATTACTGTGAGTATCAGTTTCTAGATTCAATTGTGTAGCATTTTTTTAACCATCAATGTTTCGGATCATACTGCATGATCCATCATCAAGATGTTGCTAGAGAGAAAAGAAACATAAAATGATATGTTGTAGATTTGGCATATAGTTTCTCTTATGAATCACAATTACTTTATGTTCTTCACTGCTATGTACTCGGTAGTTTCTCTACTCATCACCTTCTCTATAATCTCTTCTTCACATGCAATCTCCTTCTCACGCATACATACCACATTGATATTTTATTTTTTGATCCATTTATACAACTCTAGAAGTGGTGGTAGGTGTTCTAAAATCATCTCTACAAGTGGTGCTAGCATTTTTTACTCCTCCAATGCATATTTCATACTTTATTTTTATTCATAGATCTCACCTTTTAATCATGTGTAATCATCATGTTTTAATCTCCAATGTTCTGGCATACAATCTCCTCAAGATTTGTAAACCATTTTATGTTCGGTGTCTAGGTTCAATGTACTTAAAGATTCTCCTTGTTTCGGCCTTCTATGCTTGGTAACACATTTTTCTCTAGCTCAGTAACTGACTTATCTTCTCGGTTCGGTGCTTGGTTATGCCTTGCTCAGTGCCTAAACTTACTTTTCTTTTACTGAAATTACTTATTCCTTTATTTCCTTTACCAAATAGCTTTTCCTTCTTACCGACTTGTCTTTCCTTCATTACCAAATGACTTTGACAAACAATATGACTTCCTCATAACTAATGACTACCAAAATAACTCTTAGGAGTATCAATCTCCCCCTTTGGCATTAGTTTGGTATGTTTGTTAAAAACTTCGAAGTCATAAAAAAAATTATCCTTGTCCATGTAACCATTCCTCCTCGAAAAAACTTATTACTCCCCCTAAAGTAATGTCTCATGTACATATCCATACTATATTATGCATTTATACATATTTCCCCCTTTTTACATATTTTCAATTGTATTATATATTCCCCTCTTTTTAACAAAAATGCCAAAATAAGAACTTCTTTTTTGTTGTGGGGATCTTGTCAAAAATAGTTTTATACTTGTCTTTAACATCCTTCAATAATGTCATCCATGTGTCCTTTAGTGTCTATAACACTATGATTTTCTCACTTAAATTAGTAGTCAAACTCACCATGCTATCCATAACACTAACATCCTGTGTGTTGACTAAGTCCTTGGCCTTGTGAACTTGTTTTTGCAATGATTTAATATGTGGAATCAAAATTGTTTGGAGTTCCAATAGAGCTAATATAATCTGATTCTCCTCTTTTATTAGCTCATATTGCACTCCCATCAAGTTCTTCATCCTTTCATAACATTCCTTTATAGAATTAGGCTTGGTTGAAATTTTTGATAACTGCTCGGTGATCTCGTTTTCCACATTATTATCTTTCTCTCTTATATCCTTGGTGAAATTAGAAATTAATTTTTTTTTTCTAAAATAATTAAAGAATCGATTGCAGCTCATTCTCCAATTCATTTACTAACTCAAAAAGAGTTACCTTATTTAATGCAACTGATTGAAGGAGTTCTTTAATCACTTTTGTCTCCATTTCCTTCTTGTGTACTTGCAACATATACTCTGATGTGTCAGTACTATGTTGGTTTATCTGACTTATGAGTTCTCGCTGTATTTGTAAACTTTGAGAGTCTCAAAGTGCTTAGGGAAAATGATTATTGTGATAGATCTATCAAAAAGATATGGACAAACCTCCTCAAACTTTAAGGTTTTGGTTTTTGTCCCTACACACAACTCCTTAGGAGCATTCTTCATCTCTTCACATTCAAGATTAATACGTTGTGGCATGGGTGCACCCATTATGTTGGATTCAAATAACTGTTATGGGTCAGATGGTACTAGGGAGCAAGCAAGTATTTGATGGGGGTATTTCAGGGTTTGGTAAGGTGATTGAGAAACTATGTGTGTAGGCTGCAATAGCTATTGCAAGGGATGTTGGGTGTGATACTAATGTGAAGGTACTTATGGGGGTTGTTGGTTTGGGTATGTATGTTAGACTTACAATTATTTTTGGTAGAAGGATGGGGGTTGTTGTGGTGTTGGGGGTTGGTAACCAGGAAGTGTATGTGATTGAGTTTCATAGGATGGATATGTGATAGCACCACCAAAGAATGGGTAGGTTCCCAAGGTGTTCATGCCTCTAGAAGATGGTGTGAGATAATTCATGTATGTGGATGGAACAATTTGGTGTTGTGGGGGTATGGCTTGGGTAGCGGTGGATGAAGGCATAACCAAGTAATTAAAATATGTAGGGGTAGATACAACTTGTTGTTGTGATATAAAAAGGGTTGAAGTGGTGTGATTGAGTTTCAACACTTTGAGCGGCAATGCAGCCTAAACTTGGTTCCATAAAGATGATGATGCTTCCTTGGAGGCATGAGGACCTTTTGTGATTTGAGTGGTTTGTTTGGTGGAGGATGTTTGAGTAGTTGATACAACCTATTGTGTTTGTGTGGTTTTTTGTGCTTGATATGTGGAAGTTCTTTATGAGATGATTGTCGACATGATGGTAAATGTAGGGGCTTGATGCAAAAATGGTTAATTGGATGACCCTGTGAGTGGCATCCTTGTGGTAAATTATGGTTTTTGTTGTTGCACTTGGAGGATGAGAGGTCATAGTGATGTGTGTGGAAGATTGTTGTATGGTTTGGGTGACAAATTATTGGGGTGGTTGTGATGTGGACGTTTCTGATGGGTTGGAAGGTATATCCCCAATAAGTGAAGAGGGCATATGCTATGGTATGGTGTGGACTATATATTGCATCCTAGTAGGTTGAGTGGGTTTTGGTATGGGTATAGGTAGGTAGGTGGATGCCATACCGGGATCTACAATTTCTTGTACAAAAAAATTAAATGTCTTGTACATTATATGAAAATGAGGTGTTGGATTAAATGAGGCAAATTCCCTTGGGATACGAGGGCCTTCACACACAAAGTTGGTAATAATGGCATTATGATTTTGGCCCATGATGACACTGACCATGGTTGTATAACCTAGTTGATTCATGAAGGCTTCCATGGTGCTTTTGGTAGGGACTTCTTCTTGGTCAACCAATACTTGCTCAAGATGAACTTGATTATGGGGGTTAAAGCCAACTGCAATATTATTATGGTAGGACCTAGATGCAGATGAAGGACCAATGATAAAATTAGGATCTATGCCATTTTTATTTTTTGAACGAGTATATGGTGGTATGAAATGTTTGGTCTATGATGTATGGATGTGATGGTCAACCTATGATAGACTAATGTTCCTAAATGACAAGATGGACAATGTGAACCAACCTCTTGATTGAGGTGATGAGGTCATAATGACAAGGTGGCCTACCCTAGACAATGCCTAGTCAAAGAGTGGAGCCACAAAATGGGGTTTTGATTAATATGTAGGTATATGACAAATTAAGGATGTGAGACCAAGCATGGACATATTTGACTAGAATTGATTTTGATGTGTGTGATTTTTTGGTTCAATTTTCTAAATGAGATCTACATGATGGATGGGAAAAAGTGCTAAAATATAAGAATGAGGTAAAAGGGGATTTGAGGATGCAAAGATAATTGCAAGAACTAATGATGGTGGGACTAATAGACACGTTTGAAAAGATGGGGAGATGTTTTCAATGATGAACATGGCTAGTTAGGAAAATATGAGACTATAAGTCACATGGATGAATATCAATGTGAGTGATGTTCAGGTTGTACTTGGATTGATAAGCTAAGACAATATTGTCATAGTTTATCTAATTGGCATGCTCTTCCCTTCACTCGAGAATTTTCTCAGCTTCAACCATGTGTTGAGAATCTTTGTTGATATGGTTATCTTCTTTCTTGCTTTTATACTCCTAGGGATACCAAACCTTGACTTTCTTATGTTTCACTGAGCCATACATTGGCTAAAAACTTGTCAAGGCTAAGTGAGATGGGAAATATTGGAAATTGTAACAAAGTTTTGACAAGTTTTATGATATGGAAGAGTGTTCCTAAGAAATGGAATAGAGTTCCCACCAAAGAATATCAGATAGTATTATTGCTGAATGAGACAATGTTCCTGCAAATTGTTAAAAAATATTGATTTACTAGTGGAAAATTATGATGAGATTTGATTGGGATTGATAGATTTTGAGACTAAGTGAACTCACCAGGATGGGCAAAATTTTCGCTAAAGTTTGAGAAAACTAGAAGTGACTATGCTAAGTTTACCACTTTTGGTTTTTTTTTTAGTGTTCCTATTGAACTAGGTAGCGTTCTCACCAAACCTTTGAATTTTGACTTTTGCAAGTAGTCCCACAAGAGAAAAGGAATTCCCATAGTATTAACACAAAATTTGGACTATTTTGGACTAGTTTGGATCTCCTTAGGAAAATATTTGTTGATTTTTTTTTGTTGGTGTATGTTCAAATGGCTCTTTCAAGCCATAATGTTTTCACTTGGTCATGCACACCAAAGACAAAATCAAACACTTTATAACCTAAGGTTGTGGTTTCTATGCAACATTTGTAGGTTCGCATTCATGGAAATTGGTTGCCAAACTTGATGTTCCTGATCCTCATGTGTATTATCCCTCCTAGAGAATGAGGCAATCCCTTATGGAGAATAAGGGAGCTTATAACACTTCAATAGATCTTTGAGTAGATGAATAGGGTATCCCCGTATGGGTGGAAACTAACCAATCTTGGTGATGAAATCCAAGAACTCACACCTTACTTCCAAGGGAACTCATAAGAAACTTAAGTCTCTTATGAGTCACATTGGCTCCTTAGGCACACAAGCCCAATTCAAGATATCCTATCTATGTAATATTCGATGGATTTACTAGTTTGAGGTCATCCTCTAGTGGGTGAGCACTTCCCCAGATAAACCTCTCTAAAAAAGAAAAAAAGTTGGGTGTTAACAATGCTTTTCTCTTGCACCTAATACCATGAGAAAAATGTGAGTGGATAGTATGAATTGTAAGTGCACCCTCTATACAAATTTGTAAGCACACCAAACAAGATAGGCATGTGAGCAATCCAATTTTTAGAGCAAAGACAATATTTTTCTAAGACTAGGAAATGAAAAAATCACGCGTGGTTCTTTTTATAACACCAATTTTTTTTTTTTGCTTGTTTAATTTCATTTGCACCAATTTAAAGTATGAAAGTTTATCTTGTTTAATTTTAGCCTTTCTAATTTTAAAACACCAAACAAAATGTGAGATGTGATGTGTGTTCATGCAAAGTCAATTTTAAGCATCAAGTTGAAGTGTGAAAAAAATTTACATTTTAAAATTGATAAGGTGCACTCCCGCCTATCAACCTGCATTCCCGCCAACCTACATATTCACAAATAACTTAAATTTTTTGCACGCATTCCTACAAAACTAAACCACATTCCCACAGGACTATTAGAAAAATCTTAAAAAATAGAGGGCGAAAAAGAAAAGAATAAAAAATAAAACTTAAATTATAGCTAACATAGGAATGTACGTTCCTGCCGAATAAACTACGTTCCCATCGAATATCATTATAGTAAAAAACAAAGAGCACAAAGAAAAACATAATTAATTTTAGTTAATCTTTACATGTTTTCTCCTTTAGGCTTACAATCAGCGTTCCTACGGAATGAGACCACGTTCTCCTAGAACGATGAAGGGGACAAAAAATGGGAAAAAGATACACAAGGAGAATAGACAAGGGCCATTCTATGGGTTTGTGTTCCCACAAAATTAGGTTGCATTCCCATCAATTTTTTTTCTTTTCTATCTAAAATCTAACACCACTATTCAACATGCAATCACTCAATCCTACTAATTCTTACCTGCAAGCTCAAGAAAATTAGCAAACAAGCACTTAAATAAAAAAAATGTTAGTAGTGTGGTTAGTTTGCAAAATGATAAATATGAATGACCCTTGAAATAGGTCCCACTATGCATGCCAAAATGTATACAATTATATATATATATATATATATATATATATATATATATATATATATATATATATATATATATATATATATATATATATATATATATATATATATATATATATATATATATATATATATATATATATATATATATATATATATATATATATATATATATATATATATATATATATATATATATATATATGATTAGACTAAGAAAAGCAAAAACTAAAGGGAGGCAAACCTAATACACCCAATAAATCCTTTCTTAGTGTGTAGATGTGTCCAATGGATGTAATGTGTGCTCACAATGGTTGCTCAAGCTTCATCGAGGAGTGGATATTTTTGCATTATAAGGGTGATTTTCTATAATTCGTGGTCTCAAAGTGGCATGATAAATTTTTTATGATGGTAAATGAATTTGAAGGAAAACATGGCTCATTAATTTATAGGAAAGAGGAGGGTTGAATGGACAGTTGAGAATGAAGGATGAGGACGGGATAGGATGCATTTTGATGGGAGCATATGGATTATGATTTGTCAAATCTATAGCATGGTGATAGGTCTCACCATGTGAGGAGTTGAGAGGACACTGGGGATTGGGAAGATATGTCATAAAGGCATATCTTGTATCAAATCCCAAATGTAATTGATTGAGGAATGTGACCATTTTGGGAAGTAGGATGGATTTGGAGAAATCGAAAGAAGGAATAAAATATTCCTTGGAGTGGGAAAAGGTGGAAGAATATGGTTGAGGTGTAAGAAGGCATTTAAGGTTGACAAAGTGAAATGGGTTGGGATTGGAGTTGACATGATTAGGTTTGACTTTGGATTTTCTAGTCCTTTTGAATAGGATTGTTAAAATGAATAGGGAAGGGATTAGGCTTATATTAGGAGGCAAGTGGGGTTAATAGGAGGATGTGATGGGAGGAGAAAGAACAAGTGGATGGTTAATTAGTTAAATATGGGTATTTAACTAATTAAGTATGGGTTAGCATGTGCAAGTGGGTTGGGTTGAGTTAGAAACATGGGCTAGGTGGTTGGAGGATGGTTAGGAAAGGGTTAAAGTTAGGAGTTATGTTCTCAAATAAATTAAATAATATTTATTTAATCTAAAATAGAGGATTAAAGGATAGATAAATTAATTAATACAAATAGGGATATTTGTTTTAATTAATAGAAGAAAGGGGGTTTTAATAAATTAAATAGTTGTGGATTGATATTTGATTAATTGAACTATAGTTAATTAAACAAATCAATTAACTAGAAGGGGATTAGTGTAAGTTAATTAAATAATACTAGTTATTTAATTAATAATGTATAAAAGAGAACTAAATTTAATTAGGAATTAATTGATCAAATTTGGGTGTGTATAGTCTATAATTCAAATTAATCTAAAATGTCATGCAACCTTATTGAAATGAGCCTAATAAATTAATTTTTGCCTCTCTGCCTTATACAAAATGTATAAATGCCTGAAATGGTACAATATTCCATCATGTAAGTATAAATATATATCTACATTACCATAAAGGATTGGTTTGACTAAATCAAATGGTTGGAATGAATATTCTTATATATGTGGGAGAGGATACATGGGGAAGAGAAACTAAAGACAAGTGTCCTCTCACACATCTGGGAAGACACATTAGGAAGAGAAAAGGTGTCATGTTTCCTCTCACATATGTGTGAAAATGTGTTAGAAATAGAAAAGGTGACAAGTGTCTTCTCTAATATGTGTGGAAGATCACATGAGAATAAGAGATGAGGACTCATGACTTTGAATAAATATGGACAATCACATGGACTAAATGTAGGGTTGATATTTTCTTGACAGAATAGATGGTCAAAATTGTTATGTAGCTTTTAGGATAATGGCACTTTTAGGTGTGATTGATTAGCCCAATAATTTATAGCTATAGTAAAGGTATAATTAGTTAATTAATTTAATTTGACTAATTAATTTTATTTGAGATGAAATATGGGAATTAAAGAAATGATTATTTCTTTGGAAGAAAAAGGTTGTGCTTAAGTAATAGATGTGAATTTATTTAATTAACAATGATAAATTAGGATAAAAAATTAATTAGTTAATTTATATGTATGTAATTAATAGTTGGACTAATATAAAGTTTAATATTGTGAGGTGTTATTAAATTTAGGTGTCTAGTATAATGTTTGTATTGATCATATTTTATTCCATATGGTGTGCAACTACATTGGGTGATAAGTTTATCCCAATGATCTAATAGATGAATATCACTTCAATTATTAGTGTCATTAGGTAGATTAAGCTCAAATTTAAATTTGAATACCTCATACTCAAGGGTTAGAGTGACATAATTTTTGGTGTAATTAAATATTTCTAATTACACTTTACTTAATCTTACTTAGGATAATGTATTGCATATTAGTTTTTCATTAAGACACCTAGGAGTTTTCTCCTTAATTAAGCACAAGATGTAAGAGAAATTCCACTTTAGGTGTGAGATCCACCTTTAGTGCACATATCACATTATCATCCTCAATATGACACATAATTTATTTTATAATGGAGGATGATCCACCTTTGGTGGACATGTGATTACACCTTGTGTAGGTGATAGCTTATCTTCTCCTTATCATTTTATCTTATTATCTTTCCTATATAAGGAGGCCTATTATGTACATTTCAATGAATGCAATGTCCATGTCCATTATCAATAATATTATTCTTGCATTTTAATGAAATTATCTTGCTATTCTCTTGTGGAACTTATCTTGGTCTTTCATTTGATCCTGGGGGTGTTGTAGAGTCACCTAAAACTCTAACATGGTATCATAGCTCTCAAGGTATGAAGACCTCTTCTCAAGAAGAAAAAACTTGGCTTGATCTAATTGTGGGTGCAAAATTTGGCAATTTGGGCATCACCATCATGTCCAAGAGGTTGTTTCGATGAAAATCGACTATAAATTTTCCCATATTTGGAAAAAGTCAAAAGCGAGGCAAATTTTTTTGGTTGACTGAGTCATATGACCTGATTTGCCCTTCTACAATTACATAGTCTATAGATAACTGGACAGTCATATCTTAGCTCTCGTAGATCAGATTGTATAGAGAATATTTTGTGTCATTAGTATTCAAAACACTGGCTACCACACAATCACTTGTGATGATCAAACAATCCAACAACTCACAAAGCCCTGCAACATTCCCCTAGTCGCCTTCTTTGTTTAAATACAGTGGCACATAGTATATAAAGTGACTTTGAATAGCCATAGTCGCAATGTGGGACTAAAAATTCTAAGGCCTGATACATTCAGATCACACTACTACATAGTGAACTCCATTTCTGCCTCACTACCACAATGAGAGGTGCCACATAAGCTGGATCACGCCTAGTCACAAGGCCATGCAACATCTTTTGAGGACAATAGGCAATCATAGCATGCCACATGGCATGCTGATCACCGTGCCACCTCATTCTACCACATAGGCTAACATATCAACACCACATGTGCAAGGAGTAGTCGATATTTTGTAACCACGTGATAGTAGAAATTGCTAAATTAGCAACCAAGTCAAATCTACCCAATCATCGTATGGACTGATACAGTCACTACCACATTGAGCCCAGTCAGCCAGATTGGCATTTTTTTTGCCATTCAGGAATTTTCACGAGCTAAAAATTGACGCCCATCTACATGTCATCTTGGGGTACCTGATAGTTCTCTGGTGACGACCATACAATCATCAAATTTAGCCTCATAGGTTGCTGACATCATCAACTGGCTCAAATTTCTCACCCCTTTCCAATAAAGTTTTTGATTTTGCTGTCTAACTTCACAAGGCCATAACTTTCTCATTTTTGCTCCTTTTTTCGAGCATTTTTTTAAATTTGGGGTAGGATTTCCAAAGTTTTCAATGGTGGCCTTAATTGTTCATTTTGGTGCCCAAATTAATAAAAAATTGCAGATTTTCATGACTGTTCCTATTTGTTCCTCAATTCCGCAACTTCTAGAGCTTCGTTTGGGTAGATACAGTAACATTTTCAAGATAATTGTTTTTTTAAAGTGCATGATTTTTTGTCTACTTTCTAGATCTACAATAAGATTTTAGTAATTTAGAGTGGACATATCACTTTGAAAAATAGGTTATTTTTGGGGCTATAAATTCTCTTGGTTAAATCCTTGGATTTTAGTTTTTTGATTTGCATCAGTAATTTGAAAGAGTTATCAGTTTATTTTAGTTATTACTTGGTTGCATTATGGACTTTTAAAAAATCAAATTCCCCACTCCATATAACTACCATGAATGGAAAGAATTTGTATAATCAATTGTTAAGTATTGGATTTCTTAGAATGACTCTTGGGCAGGATCTAGAACCAGCTACAAGTGTTGCAAAAAGAAGAAAATGGTTTGATCAAAGGGATAAAGCACTTGAATCTCTTAGATCATCCATCTCTCATGATTTTATATTTCATATTGTATCTTGCACACATCCTCATGATGCTTGGATAATCTTTGAGGGAATCTTTGGTAAACCTAATAGAATGAGAAAGTTTAGATTGGAGAACGAACTCATAGGTCTAAATACTAGTGATTTGACAATATTCAAGACTTTTTTATCTAAGTTCAATTCTATTATATTGAAGCTTTCTACTTGTGGCATTACTAAAGATGATGAACAATTGATATTTTCTATTCTTTCTAAGCTAGATCCCAAATATTCAATCTTTGTTTCTACATTCTATGCTACTATGGATGCTCTTGGTAGTGCATACAAATTGACTTTTGTTGATGAATTTGTAGCTCAACTCACAAGGGAACAAGCAAATTTGGCACACATGGGTCAATTTAAGCCTTCAACACATCATGCATTAAAATTACTCCACTACAAAGGCTTATAATGTAAAAGGAAAGAAGCAACATCAGGATCCTAAGCCTCATGAAAAAGGTAATGAGTATCCTTTACAACATACTTTTGAATCCAAGTACTCTTCAAGAGAGGAATCATCTAGAAGAAAGAGGAAAAATATGCATATTGTAAAAATCTAGGACATGGTGAGCATAAATATTTTCACAAGAAGATTGATGAGCTCACTCACATTCTTCAAAAGAACAATATTAGGTTTCCCCACTAGTACATTTGACCCACTTTTTAGACCAACATTTTTTACCAAGCATTAAAATGATTTTCCTTGGTCGGTTAATAAGGAAAAATTTGATTTTTTTAAAAATCTACTCCCGTTGGTCAGAATTACGACCATAATAGGTGGTCATAATTCCGACCAACACGTGAATATAACTTTAAAAAAATATAACGGTTTCATTTTATTTCATTCTGTAATTACTTCACGCTCACAGGAGAGGTGAAGGAGGGAAGGAGGGCATCTGGCGACACCAAAATTCAATCAGCAGTACACGTTTCATCTCTTCATTGGTTTCATCTCTTAACCCTAACCTTATAAATGCTTATTAAAACCATTGGGAAAATAATGTTTATTAATGTAAGTGTGGTTGTTTGACTATATCTTTGAACATTCAATAGATAATGGCATTGGAAGACTTAGAGGAAGTCTAGATTATCAGTTTTGTGGGCATCGCCATCAATGCCCTAGATGTTTGATTTGAGCTCTTTTAGTTTTAACATTTTTTGACTAGTGTTTGATTTCTCCTGAATCCGTGCGGATTAGTATGGAAAAAATAACTTCATAGGAATTTTTTTAGATGTCATAGCTTCCTGTTGCAACAAACCTAAGGTTATTTGGTTGAGAAATTGAAGAGAAATTGGGTGACAATCAATAACAGGTTGTTTTT
Organism: Chamaecyparis obtusa; assembly: GCA_027943335.1. Taxonomy (NCBI): domain Eukaryota; kingdom Viridiplantae; phylum Streptophyta; class Pinopsida; order Cupressales; family Cupressaceae; genus Chamaecyparis; species Chamaecyparis obtusa. The sequence goes on along the minus strand of BSBK01001567.1, from coordinate 321,974 downwards.
GCACATAAACTAGGACTGTCGACTTTGTTGAATCATATCTCTATATTCAACCATGGGAAAATTCTAATTATAGGTTTAAATGAGAGATATGAGGGTCTATTTTCTTTGGCAATTGGTTTCTGACCGAATGGTGGCAATTCCAAGGAGATAGGACTAAAAACCTAGCCGAGCATCTCTATGTGACTAGCAGAGTGGGATAACTAGAAGTTGTAGATCCCATAACTTTTGATGGGCTTTGAGTTAGAGGCTAATATTGGAGGTTTGGACTTGTTTCAAGTTCCTCTAAATGTTCCTATAGTTAGATTGGGCGTTTGGAGGAGACATAACCGATCCATTTGGGAGAGTTACTACCCAAGAATTAGAACCAAGACTACATGACTGTCCTTATTGGTCCTTTGGGAAAATTAGTGAGAAAGATTAAAAAAGTGGTCAGAATTAACTCGTGAATACCTTGTCTAGGAGGACAATTCTAAATTTTGGGTGTGATAAGACCAAGTTTTTGTTTTGGTTACCCTATGAATTTTGGGTGTGATAAGACCAAATTTGAAATGCTTGCTTGTATTGTCCTTAGTCATCATTGTAGGTTGTTATTCATATAAATATTTGTTTCAACTATTTAATGACTTTAATAGGATTCAAAGATTGAAGGATATCTATTTTTCCACTAGCTATCCATTCAGCCAAAATGGCCTAAAATAGAATCTTGACACCATACCTTAAATTATACTGCAGGGAATTGGGGAAAATATGTCAAATGACGCAATAAGGTTTGAATTTCATTTCATTATTTTGTGTGAATGTTATATATGATTGAATTTTGTGCCTATTTGGGGCATTGATAGAATGGATACCCATTAGTAAAATGGGTATTCTAAATCCTTAACTTTTAGCAAAAAAATATATTAGTAAATCTTCTTATGCCATTATTAAATAGAAAAACAAACTCTTGAAAGTAGACTTTCTTAAATCCTTAACTTTTAGCAAAAAAATAAATTAGTAAATCTTCTTATGCCAATAATATGAAATCTTGAAAGTAGACTTTCTTATGACCATTCCTTTAATTACCATATTAATAATTTTTTGGATAGAAAGATGTCTCACATCATCAAATTATTGATCTAATGGCTCAAATTCAATTGCATATGTATCCTCAAGGGGATTTTATTTCTTAATTTTTGGTTTTTCAAATTACTCATATTTTTCATCATCATTACCTCTCCTCCTCTAAATCATCAACATCAATTGAGAAGCTTGTTCCATGAGTGGTTTGCAGAGACAAAGAATAATATGAAACATAGCCTCTACTTTCATTTTTTGTCATAGTATAATTGTTGATAGATAATTGGACCACTAGCTATTTAGTAGTACAATTTTTTTTGATCTATAACTTTTGAGTTTATTCATATTTAAAAAGGAGAAAGCATATAGTCGATTACAATTGGTAATTGAAGCTTTTGAGCTTCATTAACACATATAACCAATCATCTTCAAGCCCAAATGACCAAAAAATAACAAGTCATATCCCCAGAAAAAAAACACAGAAACCCTAATCATATGGGAATACATAGAAATATAAATCCCAAACTCCCTCAGAGATAAACAAGCCCTAGGCTAAGGCCATGAGAAAATCTGCAGTAGTAAACCATGCAAAAAGGAACAAACTAGGATACATAAAATAGAGCATCATCAAGCCAAAATGGGCTTCCACATTAAACCAGATGCCTGCCCGTAGCCACATCAAAAAATGTTCTGCAACCATTGTAGCCTTCATAACAATAGAAAACACAAAATTTACCAAATGATACAGGCAACCAAAAAACCACCAGGCATCATTTGAGATTAGGCAGTGAGTCTGCCTCAACGCCTTCCCCGTCTCTTGTGCAGAACATCAATGTTGAACACATTAATTGGGTTAATGTCTTGGGGAGCAGCATTGGCTCTCAGAGAGGTTTCATTAAGAACCCTTTTCAGAACCCCCATTTCTTCCCAATCTCAAACTTGTATTCACCTTTATCCACATGACCCCACCGGAAAAGAAAGGGAACACAACCAAATATTCTAGCTTCCTCCTGGTCTTCAAAGCACTCCGAAATATCAGAGCCAATGACAAGAACAATCCACTCAAGGATGTGATCCATTTCTAGTAGCAACTCACTCTTAAAGAGTAGTGACATGATGCATCTAACCTCAACTTCCTCCTCACCTAGCTCCAAATCCCACATCGCAAACATAGATACAACATCCACATTTAGCTGCCATTTCCTCTTCCTATTTTGGAATTGGGCCCCTAAAACATCAATGGCCTCCGTTGCAAGCATCGAGTCTTCTATAAGTAGCAGCCCAACCATCCGTTCCTTACTAACAGGGCCCTTAAAACCTTTTTGCTGCTTTGAAGTATCCACTAAGAAGGCTGCCTCCATTGCTACACCAAGAAAAAGTAACGGCTTCAAGCAAACAGTGTAGAAAATAGGCCCAATTCCTTGGCATTTATAAAAAACCTCGGCACCATAATTATGAACATTTACACCCACCACCAAATTACATGATGCCGTCATTAAGGAGAATGATCAATTCTCAAAAGGCTGCATACATACCCATAGTACAACTACCAACTTGAAATACACGAGCCAAATCTAATAAAAAAATAAGCAAGTCAGGAAATAAAAATTATGATGTCACATTGCCAAATCATCCACTCTGAGCCTACACTTCAAACATGACATGACATCAAATATACTTTTATCTTCAAGACAAAAGGCATGCTCAAATTTGTCAAGGATGGAAATTGAAGATAGTGCAAAATTATAATCAAACATATAATATGTAAGAAGAGGGCATATTAATACTTCCCACTGAAACACTCAAACTGCACCACATTATCATAGCTCAATGTAGTAGCCCATTTAGAAATTACATCTGCCTCCTGATTACCTTCCCTCCTTATATGACTAAGTTTAAAATCTACAAAGGACTCTAAAAGAAGTCTGATCTCATCAGTAATTCCCTGTAAGTGCCAAGCAGTCACTGATTTGTTTTTGATTGCATTGACAATGATTTTTGAATCTCCTTCCAAGTGAATCCTATGTGCTTTTAATGTAATTGCAACATTGAGAGCTAATAGAGCTGCCCTTTCTTTCACCATGTTGTTGGTTCCATCGACCAATTTCATAACAGCAATAGCTATAACATTTCCTTTCCAATCTCTCACTATAACCCCTGCTCCAGAGGGCCCTGAGTTACCTTTAGAAGCCCCATCAAAGTTAAGTTTTAACCAATCAGCTTTAGGAGCCTTCCATTTCACCTTATCTCTCATAGGTTTGTTTAGCTTTACACCACTTATCCTACCATTCTTGATATTCAGAGATGGCCATCCCTGATGAATAAGCCTATCCTCTTTAGTATACTCTAAGTTATTATTCCTTCTTAAACTGGCAGCCTTCATTGATTCTTCTATAGAAATATTAATTTTGACCTTCACCTTGCCAACATATTTGGACCATCTTTGGAGGTATAATTTAAGGTATGGTGTCAAGATTCTATTTTAGGCCATTGTGGCTGAATGAATATCTTTCTATTTTAGGCCATTTTGGTTGAATGGATATCTAGTGGAAAAATAGATATCCTTCAATCTTTGACTCCTAGTCTGAAATGTATCATTAAATCTTTGTACTCCAATATTAGGGATGTGAAAAATATTGTGCTATATGTCACTTTGACATAATAGATATCCACTAGTAGCATAGATAGGCTAGTGGTAAGTAATCTTTTCTTTGTAGTTTTCATAACTTCTTTCCTTCTTCCCATGAAAGAAACTTCTTCAACTTCATTTTGAGGTTACTCTAAGACCCATCCCACTCCATAGACCTATCAGAGGTCAATAGTCAATCACCCTAAGTCCACTAGACTCCACACCTTGGATCTCAAAGCCAAACTAGTCAATCCTACTTCATGCTCTATACAAGTGCACCCCTCAACCAAACACATGGACCTTGTTTACAAGGTGATCCTAACTTCCTAAGGATACCAACATGCTTCATTCATCTTCACACAAACATCTAAACTCCTTCTTGCAAGCAATTTGTCCCTCTTCTCCAAACTGCCCAGTCTGGCACAGTCCTACCAGTATAGTAGCGAGGGTTTTCAAATCTTTTCTCAAACCTTTCCCAAAAAAATATGAAAAAAAATCACATATTCAAATACCCTTTTGGAAGCTTTACCACATACCCAAAAATCAACCATAGGTTCTTTGGACCAATCCTCTCAAATCTGACATTGTCCTTGAAATAGGAGGGCTAATTTGACTCATTTTACAAACAAACCCCTAATATTTCTTCATCCTAGGCCTTGAGACTTTTAGAAGAGTTAAAAAATACTCCCAAACCATGGATTCTATAACCAATTTGGTCCTCATACCTCTCCATATGCAAAATCCCTAATTTGCTGCTCTAAAACCCCTATAATTTAGGACTTTGGTCAATGTATGACCTCCCAATGCTATAATTTCAATTAAAGGGATGATTCACCATCCTTAGGCCACAAATAAGTAGATTCAACCAAAAAAAGACCCCCTCCAATGGCTTGAACTCCTATTGTATTAACCATGCACCATGCATGTAACCCTCCAATACTGTCCATTCGACTCTCCAACATTAATCACTGCAAACTTCCTCTTAAACTTCCTCTTGTTTTTGCATTATTCATGTTAGAAATACATGTTACAAATGTGTATCCATCCCCAAGTTACAGTATGTACAAAAAGGGGACGGATCTTACAAATCCGTGGTGGAAACCAAAGCAAATTTGTGAACTTCTACAGGACAGTCAACTCTAAATCAATAAAATAAAGCTACAGAGGTCCAAACTTGATCTAATATGTCTTAAAACCTATCATGCAACCATAACCAAGCTTATGGTTGATATCAAATCAAGAAAACTTCAAAAAATTGCCAGAAATCAATTTTTTATTACTTCTAAATAGACACAGTCCATACAAATGAAATCTGAAACACCAACTAACTATTTTTCTAACATTGTTGACAAAGCGTGTTTCTTTTTTTTATTTTCATGGGGTTTTGCATTGTTTGTTTCTCTTGATAAATTTGGCCTTGAATTTGAATTTGTGTTCACTGTTTTATTTCAGCTTGATATTTCATTCATTTTTCATATACACAAAGACTACACATGCTGATAAAAAGATGAGCTATTTGATTTAGGTTTACTGTTCATGATTGTAAATGGTCAATATTTCTGATGGTACTCCTTGGTGTATTCCATTTTAAAATAATCATGTTTCTATGGCTATGATAAATGTCCCTCTTTGTTGAGATAATTAGAGTTGACAAAATGGTTGTTCAATGACTATATCTGCCATTAGAGCCATTTCATATGTACATGTGATGAACATGTAGATATGCATAAGCACTACTGGGAGCTTACCCTGCAACACATGTACTATTGTGAAAATCATCACAAGTCCATTTATTGCAAGGTCTAGCTCCTAGAAATGCTTGGTCGACAAATTTGTGTGTTTGTCACCTATGCATATACCTTCTCTGATCAACTCTTATATGCACATGTACTATTGTGAACATGCAAATTTTCCTAAGCACTACTCGGAGCTTACCCCACAACACATGTACTATTGTGAAAATCATATCATAAGTCCATTTCCTATGGGGTCAAGTTCCCAGTAATGCTTGGTCAAATCTGCATGTTTGTTGAATCTAAATGGAAAACTTTGTGCCTGACATACTTAAATGGAATACACAATACCAAATGATGAATGCTTAATTGTTGTAATGGAAAAGTATCAAAATGTCTATTTATAGAATTTGATTTTCTATAGTCTTAATGATTTTTCTATAGTCATAATGATTTTTCTTATTTCTTGTCTTTTGTCCCTTTTTGATTTCCCGTGTCTGTGCTTGGTGACATGATTTTTTCACCTTCTTTTGATGGTATATTTCATTCACTCTATGTGGAATACGATTTCATTCACTATTTTATTTTTGCTTGATATTTCATTCATTTTTCATATACACAGAGACTACACATGCTGATAAAAAAATAAGCTATTTGATTTAGGTTTACTTTTCATGTTCGTAAATGGTTAATATTTTTGATGGTACTCCTTGGTGTATTCCATATAAAAATAATCAGGTTTCTATGGCTATGATAAATGTCCCTTTGTGTTGAGAAAATTAGAGTTGAGAAAATGGTTGTTCACTGACAACTTGTATCTGCAGGTTGCAAACAAATCACCCTTCTTCCACCAATGAGTCATTCCATTCAAGAAAGACCAGGGCAAGTGCACAAAGATGGGGGACCAAAAAGGGGGTATAAGATGCCACTTTTTTCCTAAAATCAGCAAACTCTGAACTTCAACAAGAAATTGAAGATAGTTAGACTCAAAATTTTAAGATGTGACAAAAACAAGAGTTGCAATACTCTGAATCTAGTTCCTAAACTACTAACTTGTTTTGAAAATGGTGTAGACTAAGGCCCTAAAAAAGGGGGAGCACAAAAAGTGGTCCTATTTTTTGTGAAAAAACATAACATAGCATTTGGTGTGCTCCCCCTAAAATGTTAACTTTTTTTTTGAATTTTTTTAATCTCTCTAGTGAGAAGTTAGCTAACACCACGTAGTTTATCTCAAAAATTTTTGGTAATTTTTTGATGAATGTATAATTTTTGATGAATTTACGAAGTGCACACATCCTGAAAACATGAAATTTCTGTGTGCTCCCCCTAGAAATCATTTAAAACTAATTGAAAATCAATTTTTTTAATTTTTAAAAAGTGTATAGAATGGAGTCTAGTTTCTAAAAATGTAACTTGTTGCAAAATTCAATGAACAAGCCAAAATCTATGCCCAAAATACTACATGTTGGTTTTTTATAAAAAATAGACATACACACAAAAGAAATTAGAGCTGAAAAACTTAACATAATCAGAATTCAAAATAAATTATATGCTTAGATAGCTAACAGAGAGATATGCAATATCACATCATTTTATTTTTATGTTCTTGAGCCATGAATAAACTTGACGAGGAGCACACAAAAAAAGATGTCATTTTTTGTATGTCTACTGGAAAACACATCTTAGGCCTATTTCAATCATCCAAGCCTTTGGGTCAGATCTCCAAGGAAAATCCAAGCCTTATGATTGGTAAATTTCAATGCCTTACAAAGCATGTGCACCCTATAGGGCAAGCGCACTACTAAAATCCATGACTTCCATAGGGCGCACGCCCTATGGAAGTCATGGATTTCAGTAGTGCACTCACCCTATAGGGTGTGTGCCCTATTTAAGTCATAGATTTAAATAGTGATGAGAAATAGTTAGAGTGAGAGGAAGAGAGAGAGAGAGGGAGAGAGAGAGAGAAAGATCTCTCTCTCTCTCTCTACACCTTCCTATCCTCTATATTTTCCCTTCTTACCATCTTTCACCCCCTCTCTCTCTCACACACACACACATGCTCTCTCCCACCTTCCTACCCTCTATATTCCCTCTCTCTCTCTCTCTCTCTCTCACACACACACACACATATATGCTCTCTCCCACCTTCCTACCTCCTCTCTCTCTCTCTCTCTCCCCCTTATTACCTTCTTTCACCCCCCCTCTCTCTCTCTCTCTCTCTCTCCCCTTATTACCTTCTTTCACCCCCCCTCTCTCTCTTTGTGTGTGTGTGTGTGTCTCTATCTCTTTGTCTATCTGTTTGTCTATCTATCTCTCTCTCTCTCATCACTCTCTCTCTCTCTCTCTCTCTCTCTATCTATCTCTATCTGTCTGTCTGTCTGTCTGTCTGTCTCTCTCTCAGGTGCAAAGAAACTCCCATTATCCCATTTTGGCTAAGTTAGTGAGTGGTTAAGGTTGTCTTAGGAGTCTGGTGTGAGTTAGAATAAGATTCATTAGGATGAATCCATGATTATGATTGTAAGAGCCAAATGAGCTCAGGAAGAGTTAGTGGTCCATTTGGTCTAAATAACCTAAAGAGTCTCAAAGAGTTAGTTTTGGTAGAAATGGTCTAAGAAAGGTCTTAAAGGTCTTAGAACCTTAAATGTCATAATTTAGGACTTACAAGTCATTCCTAGTCTTTGAGTTGGTCTACAAGGCTAAATGGCACTCTTTGGCAAGAAGTTGGTAGCAACTTTGCAAAGTTGCTTGAGCAACTTTTGCAACTGTTTGAAAAGTTTCTCAAATAGAAGTTAAGTTAGTTGTAAGAACTCATGCTCAATATATGATCATGAGATTGATGGATTTCAAAGGCTAATGAAGTTTTAGATTGAATGCCATAATTTAGAACTTTCTGTACGGATGTTATGATCTAGTTCTTACTGTTTGCAAGGTTTCTTTATGTTTTGTACAACCTGTACGGATTGAATAGGGTGATCAATACCCATGATAGTTTAGAGTAGTATTATATCTCCATTCTACATTGATTATATTTTTTCTAGGTTAGGTTAATCAAGTTTGGCAAGAATTTCAAGTCATTGGTCTGTAAAGCCAATTTGCAGGACCTCCATGCTTGAAATGGCTCTAACCTGAGCATCCACTAGTGGAAATGGATGAAACCATAGGGGATGGAAGGTTAGAGTTTGTACATAATGTTGATGCTTTAATTTTTGGTGTTGCATTAAGATTTCTAAGCCAGGATGGAAGCCCTATGGCTAACTATTGAGAGCAAGTGAGTCAGGATAGGGTCAAGAAGGTACTAGTATGAGCACCCATGATCTTGATGAAGGAACTCAATGACATGTGTGGATGCCCTAATGTGTTCCCTTGAAGAATCACAAGGTGAAAGAAGGTGGAGAGAAGTTTGGAGATCAATTTGGAGGGATAGTGTGGGAAGATCCTAAGCTAGGGATTGAGGTTCTAGAAGGAAGTTCTAGTGGGGAAGCCTAGTGATTTGAAGGCCTAAATTGGTCTTAGGAGTTGTGAATCTTCTTGAAGTCAACTATACCTTGGAGGAGAAGTTGATTGAGAGGATCTTGGAGATCCACATTGGGGAAGATAGTAGAGGGAGTAACCATTGGATGGTTAAGAGAGGCTAAAAGCTTGAAGGAAAGACTAGAACCTAAACCCCCCCCCCCCCTCTCTCTCTCTCTCTCTCTCTCTCTCTCTCTCACTCTCTCTCTCTCACTCATACACTTTATATTTTCCCTTTTTCTTGTTTTACATAGGGCACACGCCCTATTCAAGAGTATTAATAACACTTTTTAGTTTTGCATAGGGTGCACACGCTATGAAAAACTAAAATAAATGGTCTTCTTTGCCAATGATCTCATGAAAGAGGCCCAATTCTCTCTCTCTCTCTCTCTCTCTCTCTCTCTCTCTCCCTCTCTCATACACTTTATATTTTCCCTTTTTCTTGTTTTTCATAGGGCGCACACCCTATTCAAGAGTATTCATAACACTTTTTAGTTTTGCATAGGACACATGCGCTATAGCGCATTTGCACTATGCAAAAATAAAATACACTATCTTCTTTTCCAAGGATCTCATGAAAGAGGTCCACTTTTTGTGTTGTTGTCTGAGTTCTGCATGTTATCTGACAAGTATTCACTTTTCATGGTGTTGATAGTGACAAAGAAGCATATTCTATCAATTTGCACCATCTTTTTGTTTAAAAATCAACATCGAATTGTGAAAGTCAATCATTATCCCCAAAATTTATTGATTGAGGTAATTACATGTCAAATGTGAATAAAGAGGGTTTTGGTTTATAATTGGTATGATAGAGACTTGTTCAATACATAATTTGATATAATTGTAATAAATTTATATTATAATTTATCATATTGTAAGAGGTTTATATTATAATTTGACTTATTGTTTTACATTTATATTATATTTTAAAAATTGAATCAATTCATATGTAGAAATCATCATCATGCCAAGGAAATGAGCAAAGAATTTAACACCGGAAGAGTGTGAAAGAGACAAAGAGAAGAAAAGGGAAAGAATGAGACAACTTCGTGAACAAAAAAATTTAGATACCATAGAAGAAGACTTTTCTTTGGATGAGGAACATGAAACATCAATAAAAAGTAAGAGAGAATTGGAATTGGAAACAAAAAGACAACGAATGAGAAACTTGCGTGAAACAAGATAATTGAATTATGAAGATGCGGGGAAATCATCTATGAGTTCCCAAGTTCAAGAAACATCATCATCCAATGTTGGAGGCACACCAATGTATCATGTTGAAGGAACACCATTGTCTACTTCCGAAGGTGGAGGCACACCAATGTATCATGTTGAAGGCACACCATTGTCTACTTCTGAAGGTTTGGGCACACCCTTGTATCATGGTAAAGGTACACCATTGTCTACATCCCAAAGTGGAGGTACATAATTGTATCATGTTGAAGACACACCATTATCTACATCCCAAGCTGTAGGCACAACATCATCTCATGTTGAAGGCACACCATTATCTACATCCCAAGGTGTAGGCACAACATCGTCTCATGTTGAAGGCACTCAAGATGGTATGCAATTCACACATAATGCTTTTGATGCTCCTAGAATTATTTATAGAAAGCCAAAATATTTGATTGATATTGATACTAACATTTTGCAAGCAATGCTTGACAAGATTCCCAAGCATACTTGTCAAAGAAATGCTAATCATATTTGGAGATCATTTTTTGAGAATTTAAACATGACAGGAAGATGTCAACTATTTGTTGAAATGATGAGAAATCTGAAATTTAGGCCCATCATGAAGATTTTTGGGCTAAGAATGATGGATGAGTGAAGTGAAAAAGCTATTGTAAAGAATCTAATGACTGCATATGAGAGTGTGGGTTCTACATCATGCATGAAAGATAGTAATGTCACATGACGTGTACTTACATCAACGATAGTAAGCACTCAAATGAAGAAATCTCGACTCATTATAAAGATAAGCAAAATATTGAAAATAAGTAGAAAGTCTCTAATGAGAGCCTTGGGAAGGTATCAAAGAGTGGAAGATCCAAATAGCAATGAGTTATGGGCATTTTCCGATAGACTACCGTGAAAAGATAAAGCAATTGTTGAAGCTTTGAAATCCTTGATTGAAGAATTTTGGAAGAATAATACAATGTTTTGTAGGATTGTAACATAAATGTCCCACCTAGATCTTCAAGGGAATTAATATCTACCATTTTATGTGAAAGAGTGGATGGTCAACAATTTTACAAGCTCTCATTCTTGAATGGTACATGCATAGATTGTGGAGGTTTGCAACATTTGCCAATTTGTCAAGATATGGAGAGTACACATGCAATCGGTAATGAAATAGTGGAATTTGGAAAATATAAGACCGTGACATACAATCTAAAAGATGGAAAAGAGGCTAAAAGATGTGATTTAGTAATTGAAAAAATTCCAGTGTATTAGTTCATGGACATTTTTTGTAAAAACATTATTTATGAGTATGCAAGGCATACACATAGAGCGCGATGGTTGGATATTGCAATTCAAGTTGTGCAAGGACACATTCCCACTTGATACCATTGTTTCAGTTGTGGACTTTGTAGAGAACTACACACTACAACCACATAATGAGGTGCAAGCAAAGTATTACAGCTCTCAACAGGTTGCTATATTTGTTCATATAGCATTCATGCATGCACTAGATAGTATAGAGGAGAGCAGGAAGATATTGAGGGAGTATCTTTTTTTATATCAGCAATGATCGCTCACATTCTACAAAGTTTGTACATGGTTGCTTTCAACTATTTTATGGTCATTTGGAAAACATGGGCATAAAATATCATCGACATATCATATGGTCAGATAATTGTGCATCACAATTCAAGAATTCTTGGATGTTTTATTGGTTGTGTAGGATGCATAAGATTACTGGAATTCAATATATGTGGAATTTCAAATAGGCCGGTCATGGAAAGGGAGAGCACAATGGTGCAGGTGCATGTATTAAAAGTGTAATACCCCAAAATTGGCACCTAATAAATTCAATCAATTTTGGTGCATTCCGGCAATTTTCTTTCTCTTACCTGACTTAATTCGACTTGATGTCAATTGCAAAAACCCCAATTTGCAATAATCAAATATTAAATTAATTCCTAAAGTCTTTGACTTAATTGGCTAAATTACCCCTATGATAAATTAATTTAATTCTAAAGTCTTAAGTGCTTTCTAATTAAATTAAATCCACCCCCTTTAGCTAATTACCCATAAAAAGGAATTAATAATTGCTTGTTATTTGAATGGACACCTTTTCTTGAATTAATAATTCAAGATATTTGAAAGGCCACCTGTGTGGCATTTTCCATTCTTTTTATTAAGTAATTCTTGCATTTTTGTCTCAATTTGGAAATGAAGGGTCATGAGTTACAAATCAAGAAACTCTTCATTCCTCTCCCGGGCTTTTCTATTTAATGAGCCTCTTTTTCTCATTCATAGAGGGCAATTTTTGAGAGCATCTACACTATAGGCATTTTTTAGTCTCATTTGATTCATTGTTTTCAAAGCTTTTTATTGCATTTATTAGATTAATATCTCATTATTAGTATAATATTTGCATCACATTTTAGAATAAATTTGCTTATTTGTTCTTAGTTTAATATCATATTTCTTTCAAGTTCTTAGATTAAGTTGCATCTCATCTTTATTTTCAAGCTCTTAGATTAATTGCATCCTCATTCTTAGATTAAATTGCACTTCATTTTAGATTAATTTTATCTTGCTCATCTTTATTGCTTCTTGGAAATTCTCCATTGTTGAATTGGTCTCTCGGCTGTTGGCTCTCGTTCTGAGAGTATTCAAACACCCCATTCACATAGGAGGCAACAGGTCGCCTCACCATGGAATTTGAATTGAGTTCTTCATAATCTCTCCCAAATTCTATCAAGTGAATAATGAACATGTTATGTTGTGCCTGATTTAGAGGTCACATTTAGTCACATACATTTTGGTGCCCACCGTGGGGTAGAAAAGATCAATTTCTGGCCTCATTCTTGATTGGTTTTTCAGTTTTAGTATTGGTTCCAAGCCTTGTACGGCCATGTACAGCTTGGAAACCTTGTAATATAGTAATGGATGGATAGAATGATGAATCCTCTTTCTCATGCTTTTGGTTTGGTTCATTTTTATAAAGAAATGAATAAGTTATGATCATTTTGGTGAAAGTGGGTATTTGCAGATTTGAGATTCTCTGAATACAGTTAGATTGAAACGTATGGTATGGAAAAATTGTGAAAAATCAGGATCTATAATAATATTCATTGGAAAGATAAATAAATTATCTTTCATTTCCTTTTAGTTTGAGTCATTTTTATGGAGATTTGTGAAAGTTATGGGCATTTGAGTGAAAACTAGTTTTTAACAATCTGTATTGGAGTTGCAGGCAATGATTTATTCTTAGAAAATGATTTATGAATGGAAAAAATAAATGGCTTATATATTTGGAAACTAGATTCATTAATAGTTAATGTAAAAATGGTTTGGTTTCATTTGGATTATTTTTGAGAAATATATGTGATTCCCTAGGCAGGGTTTGGTGTTTTAAATCTGATTTATGATAGAAAAATTGCAGTCTGAAAAGGTTATGGGTTGAGGAACCAAATGGAATCATAAGATCTTTCAATTTTGAGAAATGGTATTTCTTGATGTTGGCTAAAAACTTCATTCTTTCCAGAAATTTTAATATTGTGATTTTATGGGTCAAATAAATCAATCTTTAAAGACTATCTTGAAGACATCAATGTTACATATTTTACAGTTTGCCATTGATTTGTCTTGATTCTGTACTTTCAAATGTGTGCTAAATGCTGGATTGCAGATCTTTGGACCTAAGGTGAGTTCTTAAAATCTCTATAACATTTGGACTTTGGGATTAAAATTGAACCTCTCATGTGTTTGGCTTGAGTGTTTATATGCTTTCATAGAACACATTTTAATTGATGCTCTTAATGGGAAATGAATGAACATAGATTTGTTTTTATACAAGTTTGTGTTTAAGTGAATGCTTGTGTTTAAACATTAAGTAATTCTTGGTTCCAATATCAAAAAAATCTCATTGAGTAATCTAGGGCATGGATTCATTCCTTTTTTACATGAAGAGTTAAATGCACCACTTTGTGGACTCACTTCATGTTTACTTGGAAAGTTAAATATTCCATGATTCAAACCCTTTTGCACTTATGAGTAGTATTGATTAGTAGTCTTAGATTACTTGTGATTGATCTATATTTTTATCTTGGGTTATTGGACTCGCTCATCTGCCGGCCCCTCGTTTCACCCCGTGGTTGCAAGATCAACGCCACATTAAAGGGGAGGGGTCTACATAAAAAGAAGCGTTAATTGTTCCACCAGACAACCCTTTTGTGATTTTTAGAACTCATTAGTTTTCTAAGGTGTGGACTCACTTTGATTTTGTGTGAGGAGTTAAATGTTCCACTTTTGGACTCACTTTGAGTTTGTGTGAGGAGTTAAATGTTCCACCTTGTGGACTCACTTCACATTCACTTGAAGAGTTAAATGTTCCACTTTTGGACTCACTTCACATTCACTCGAAGAGTTAAATGTTCCACTTTTGGACTCACTTCACATTTACTTGAAGAGTTAAGTGTTCCACCTTTAGTGCTTTAAATACTTTTGATAGAGAATTACTTACTTTTTCATTTCTAGAAGGCCTGCTTGGGGATTTCATCACCTCAAGGGATGACCTTAACTCCCGTGTTCTGGCGGAGTATAAATATCAGGAGGTGAATCCAAAGACACCTCTCTTGGGAATGAGTTAGATTTCACTCTTGGCTAAGCCTCAAAGAACTTTATACCTTTGAGAAGTGAAGGAGGAGATTTGGGTTACCGTCTCCCCCTGGCTGTGTGATTTTAGATTCTTGTCATCTATAGATTTTTGCCTCACGTACCTTGCGTATATCGAGGACTCCTTTTAGAAAAGCCATGTATATCCTTGTAAACAACTTGCTAAGATGTTGTTGTGTTTTAAGTGCCTGCTAAAACATTCTCAAGAACATACACAAGTAGAGTCCTTAGGGAGTAGAAATACTAAGTCACTATTCTTGTTCATGCGCAAGGTTGCTTTGTCCCTTGCCCATTACTTGAAGACTGTTTGCTTGAACTCCTTGATTGTTGTCTTACATGCTTGATCAATGATGTAAATCTGATCTGTCTTTTTGTCCATGATTTGTTTTTGTATTTTCCTGTCGTTTACCATTAGAAATTGGTTGTCTTGAGTTAGGAATCGATCGATCTTTGCTTTGACTCATATTGTCTCTCATTAGTCTACCTTATCTTGTTGTGCTCTTGTACCTTGCATTGCGATTGTCTTATCTTAGCTATTCTAGCCATCTCTTTTTGACAATTCGTACCAGGTTCATCTTGCATCTTGGCTATTCTAGCCATTTATCTCCTTTTCATTATCTTAGAGACAAAGTCTAGCATTATCATAAATCTTTGCTCATTACATCTTCATCTATGACTATCACGACTTAAAGTGGCAAGACTTATCTCATTCAGAATACTGATCAAGATTGAAGTAAACCTCATAATCAAGACATAGGTCATTCTGAATCTGTTATGAAATCTGAACTTTGTGAGATATCCTCACATTCCTCCTCATTCCAAGAGTATTACAATCCATTGTTTCAGATATAGTCTAACTTATTATTTCAAGAATATTATAACCCATTATTTCAAGACCAGCAAGACTCTGAAGGGTCACTTTCTAAAATTGAACCCATTGATTCTTTTGAACCTATCAACTCTTTCAGGATCTCTCAGAATACTACCAACAATATGGGAGATCCATTCCACTTCCCAAGGGGAGGTAAATTCAGTGATAGTCATGAGCAATCTCCAAATGACCAAGGTCATGGTCAGTCTCAAAATGACAAGATTTATGATCAATCTCACAATATTCAATATTCGGTCAACATCCGAGACCTTTTCAATTTGAAACAACAACAAGGGGGGCCTCTCCTAACATTCCTCTAGAGATGGAGACAACTATGCAGGAAGTATCCACATGAATTACCCAAGTCTGAAAAGCTTGATATCTTCTTGGACAATCTTGTCCCAAATTTTGGTTACCAAGTATGATTATGAGGTCCCCTCACTTTTGACAATATGATTAGGTGGGCTGTGAGGATAGAAGCGTTTATGGTTAAGAAGGGAGAATTGACTTTGAACAAAGACAACAAGCAAGGACCTTCCCCCTCGAAAAAGGATAAGGATAAGATTATCAACAAAAACATAGATGTTATGAATGACAGGGTTGTTGACAATGTGATGCCAAAACCCTCAAAGTCTGTCTTTAATCTTAGCTCTAGCATGCAAACAGTCAATGCCACTGAGAAGGCTGCAACAGAAGCTCAACCGCCTTCCAGATTTTCTAGAAACAAACCTTGGATCTCTCACTATGACATGATCATTTCTCTAGGGAGCGAGGATACTCCTAAACCCAAAACTCCCTTTGTCTTGCGAGGCCCTGCGCCTCCCTCTTATAACTACGCACAATCTCCAGCTTGTGCGAACACTATCCCTTGATCTTGTGCAAAGACCATTCTCCAAGGTCCCGAGCCTTCGAATTTCAAATGAAAACTATCTATGGATAAAGCCCTCACCAAGGTAAACATCCCCAAAGATCTCAATCTCGACCAATTTCAATCTATGGTGGGTCATTTGACCTCACCTCATTATTTATCATTCTCTGAGGAAGACGATCACTTGCTGAGCCACACGCATAATGCTCTCCTACACACTGAAGTTATGATAGGCCCCAAGAGTATCCCCTGCATCCTCATTGACAATAGTGCTAGCCTAAATACTTGCTCTGCTAAGATTCTTACCCAAGCGACAGATAGTTTTGTTCCCACCAATAGAGAATCCACTGAGTTCTATGATGCCAAGCTAAAAGAAATAGAAAAGACCCTGAAGATCAAAGATATTGGCATGGGGGAATATCAGATTGAGTCTGTCTTGTCATTGACAACTCTCCCTCCATCTCCACATTCCTATGAGGAACCTTCTGAAGATGGATTTGGTATTAGCTATCAGAGCTATGAGCTTGACCAACCTAGCTGCAGCTTGCACTCACATGCAAATTTAGATGATGAAGAAACACAGATTCAACCTATGACATATGAAAGACCTTTGAATGATCAAAATTCTGATTCAGACTACCAGAAAGAGTCTTATCTACCTTCTCAAGTGCTTCAAGAACATGATCTTGGTCCTCACGAGGAGGATTTTATACACTCTACTGAACATATTTCTACTACTGCGGCTACTACTGAATATGTCACTGCATCTAATGGCACACATACTGATTGGGAGCAACTATTGGATGCTTCCCTTATCTTGGGTATGCCTCAAGGTATGCCTATTCTAGATTGTTCCACCACTTCTGCTATTGAACAGACTCCTACTGCTGCCAACTCCAATGGCACACATACTGATTGGGAGGAAATATTGGATGCTTCCCTCCTCTTAGGTATGCCTCAAGGTATGCCTATTCTAGATTACTCTGTTGCTTCTACTACTAAACAAGATCCTACTATTAAAGAAACACTTCCTATGTTAGATGACAACAATGAAGAAAGTCTACCTCCGACTATGTCTGTAGTTGAATGGGACTCTATATCAGATGCTACTATGGAAATACCAGTTGATGCTATGCACCTATATGCTAGTCTTAACAACTCAGAAAGAGGAGAAAGTTATGATCCTCCAGATCAAGCTATTGATGATGATCCTTTCCACCCTCCTATGGAGATCATTCCTATGGCTCCTAGGCCATCTACTCCAAGCTACACTCCTACTGCTCCTACAAATCATGGGTATGTAAGACCCCATTCTGTTATAGCTTCATGGAATCCTGGTAGATCCAAAATTGAAATGGTTCCTATTCGTGCACTCTTACCACCTGAAAGGGGACCTAACTCTTGGAATAGACCATCTTGGTTAGGCTCACATAATATTCCTCCAAACTTGTCTGACTCTTCTAAGATGACTCACAATCGACAATGCTCTATAGAAGATTACTTTCTTGATCTATCTGATGCATTCATGAATGATGAGGATGATACTGATATATTTTCACTTGAGCCCATCCCATTGACTTTTTTTCCCCCTTCATCTCCCAGAAAAGTGGCCCGTCCACTTCCATTTCCACCTCTCCACCTAAACCAGTCATATAAGCCTCTTTCATCCACCATTCCTGAGTCTTTTGGAAGCAACTTGGATGTGCAACATAAAAACAAAAATAATGAGAATCCACTTATATCTCAAGGTCACCATGTCCCATCTAATTGACATGTGACTCCGAAGAAAGAAAAAAGCAATAGAGGTGTTGAAAAGACCGCAAAGGTCCTCAAAGAGAAGAAGACAATCAAAAGCCATAAAATAAATAAAAAATGGATCTCAAAATCCATCTTACAGGCGTTGTCATCAAAAGCACCTCAAAGTAAAGAAGAAAAAGTTCAAAAGTTATGTGGATTCCAAAAAAAGGAAAATCAAAGTTGCCATTCAAGCTTCCAAAATTCTCATGCTTCCCTCCATTCCATCACCCTTGCCTCTCATACTTTACCCTCTTGCCTTTTCCCAAAGTGTGTATCAGTATCTCCTTATTGCTAATGATGTGACTAAGAAAAACCTAGAACGTACTCTTCCTAAGCATTTAGAGCATGGGAAATTCGACAAAGAGTTAAGGTGTGTCCATGAGGATATTTGTGGGTCTCACTTAAGTGATCTTTCCTTGACTATGGATCTCTTGACAGTTGGACACTACTGGTTGGATCTCCTTTTACTGCTACAACATCTAGTTCTGATTCTGCAACTTCTCAGCTGGCTACTACTACAAATGGCTGTGTTTCTAGAGATCACCACTGAAGGAGAGAAACTCAAAGAGCCCATCAATGCTCTTCATCTAAAGAAGTTCTATAGCTGACATTCTCTATGTGCTCATGTACATACTTATTGGTCCTAAAAAAAATCCTAAAAATTGCAAAATGTCCTGAAAAAATGATCATCTTAGTGAAAACCTGGCAAACAGGTGCTTTGATGTATCTATTATCCTGGTGAAAACCTGGTAAATAGGTGCCTTGATAATACAAAAAAAATAGAAAATTTTAAAAATACAAAAAAAATAGAAAATGTGAAAAATACAAAAAAAATCAAAAGATAAAAAATACAAAAAAATGAAATATTCAACAAAAATACAAAAAAATCAAAAGATCAAAAATAAAAAAAAATTGAAAAAGAGAAAAATGTGCCATTGATGAAAACCTGGTAAACAGGCGTCATGGTAGGAAAAATAGAATCTCTGCCAAGATGGTGAAAACCTGGTAAATAGGCGCCACTTGTTTCCTAAAGCTGCATCTTCTCTCAGCACCGCTTGGCTCTTAGTTTCTTGTTTTAGTTTGCTTTCCAGCTTTAGTTTGCTTCCTTTGTTTCCTGCTTTAGTTTGGTAGCTCATGCCTTGCTTTTAGTGTCTTTGAAATTTTTCTCGACTCTTCATAGACTGGAACTGGTTCATGCTTGGGGGCATCTGTCTGGTCTAGGGGGCATTGTCCTATCACTTTTAGAAGATTCATTTGTGCATCAGTCACCAGTGTTTCGCGCTATGTCTGTCTGCTAATGCCTAGCTACTTTTGAGATCTCTCCTCAATGATCTCTCATGTATCGGTCGCCAGTGGTCCTCATTGTGCCTGCCTACTGATACCTAGCTTTCGTTCGACCTCTCACTTTTGGGACCTCTCCCTTACATCAGTCACCAGTGGTTCTCACTGTGTCTGCCTACTGATGTTTCGCTAGTATCTCTGAGATTTATCACCTTGAGAATCTCTCTCTTGTATCGGTCACTAGTGGTTCTCACTGCGTTTGCCTACCGATACTTCATTAGCTTCCCGATATCTTCTTGAGATTTAGTCTCCCGTGATAGTCACCAGTGATTCTCACTATGTCTGCCCACCGTCGCTATCCTGTTGAGACTTCAAACATTGTATGTTTCTGAATCGACTTCAATTCTCTTGAACATGAACTTAAACTGAAACTAAAACTTGATTTGTGTTCCCCTGAGGCTTGCTGAGCTTTGTTTTCTTTGAGTGTTCATTTGTTTACTTTCCTTTTGCTTTCTACTTGTTGGTTTAGTTCCAATGATCCAAAGAATTCATATAAGAGGGGTGTCCATCTGTAAGAGCCTCTATCTCATATTGGATGGCCATGCGTACCTCAACTCCTTTTATATGGATGCTTCGGTGGGGTTGGTTCTTCTCCTTGTCTTTTGAGTGACTTCTTTCTACTACTGGTCAAATTGCTAACGCTTGTCTTGCTAAGTGAATGTAGCGGTCACTGCGAGCACTCTTTGGCAAAAGAAAGATCTCTCGCGTGTTTGGTGTGTTTGTTCACAAGAGACATTCAGGTCATTCTAGAAAATGTGCTTTGATGCTTACGTTAACTTGCTAAATTAAAAGGAATAGGTGTTCAGGTCATTCTAGCTTCTTGTGCCTTAATGCTTACACCTCATTCCGACAAATTTAAGACTTATGTCATATTCATATTCTCATGTTGGGGAGAATTGTATGGCATCTTGTGATTGTCTCATGCTTAAACAAACTCAATGATGATAAATACAATGAGTCCAACAGTCCAGTCCGGAGGATTGCATTTGTTCATCTTAGGCCTGCATTTAGACTTGCATCTTTCATTCTAGGCTTGCATTTGGAGCGCTTTCTTGTTGCTCTCTTGATTGCTTTCTTCTAGATCTTCTCATCAAAGGTTCTCATCTTTTGTCCCAGTCTCATCTTGGCTGCATCCTTTTTCGGTATTGAAATCAAAATTTTCCATCTCTAAGTGGCTCAAAATCGCGTTTTAAATATTGGACTCCTTCTGGATCGGATGCTTGTGCAGTCAGCCTTCTGGTGTCATCTTCCTACCAGATCCTCATCTTTGCATCATGTTCTCAAATCTTTGCTTCTTTTCATCAAGTCAACCCTAGTCAAAATTTGGTTAACCATGGTCAACTATGGTCAAACTTGGTCAACAAGACCTCTACTTTGCTCTGATTCACTTCTACAGCTTTGCGAATCTAGTCTAATTGCTTTTTCTCTGCAATCTCTTGTTGTTTATCATCCTTCTAACATGTCATCTTTTGATTTCACTCCTGAGGGGGCAGGATGATTACATCATTTGAATCTTGTCGAATCTATTCTTGAATCAGTTTGATCTGAATTATCAAATTTCATTGCTTGGGGCATCTCGGTGCCTCACATCTTGCTATCTTATCATATATCTCTTAGGTATCTGAGCAATCTAACTCAGATCCTCGGGAATCAAGTTTCATTTTGGAGGGGATTCTCAAAATCTTTTGGGTATTGGGGCAATCTAACCCTAATTCCTGGGAGTCAAGCTTCGTTCTGAAGATGGCTCTTGAAATCTCTTTTAGACCGTTATCTGGGCAATCTAACCCAGGTCTCAGAGGGCTAAGCTTTGTATTGGGGCAATCTAACCCTGATTCTGGAGACAATCCTAAATCTACATCTTCATCAATTGGTATTGGGGAAATCTAACCCCCTCGATTCCGGTTCTCTTCTAAGACTGTTGTCTTCACAATCTAACTTAGACTTCGGTGGATCTTGCTTTGATTTGCTTCTCAATCGGGTCGGTGTCTTGGCAACCTAACCTCGACACCCGATTCTCATCATCTGTCACTTCAGACTATTCTTTGAATTAACGCACTGTTCGCACATCAATTCAAAGAGGGGCAAATGTAATACCCCAAAATTGGCACCTAATAAATTCAATCAATTTTGGTGCATTCCGGCAATTTTCTTTCTCTTACCTGACTTAATTCGACTTGATGTCAATTGCAAAAACCCCAATTTGCAATAATCAAATATTAAATTAATTCCTAAAGTCTTTGACTTAATTGGCTAAATTACCCCTATGATAAATTAATTTAATTCTAAAGTCCTAAGTGCTTTCTAATTAAATTAAATCCACCCCCTTTAGCTAATTACCCATAAAAAGGAATTAATAATTGCTTGTTATTTGAATGGACACCTTTTCTTGAATTAATAATTCAAGATATTCGAAAGGCCACCTGTGTGGCATTTTCCATTCTTTTTATTAAGTAATTCTTGCATTTTTGTCTCAATTTGGAAATGAAGGGTCATGAGTTACAAATCAAGAAACTCTTCATTCCTCTCCCAGGCTTTTCTATTTAATGAGCCTCTTTTTCTCATTCATAGAGGGCAATTTTTGAGAGCATCTACACTATAGGCATTTTTTAGTCTCATTTGATTCATTGTTTTCAAAGCTTTTTATTGCATTTATTAGATTAATATCTCATTATTAGTATAATATTTGCATCACATTTTAGACTAAATTTGCTTATTTGTTCTTAGTTTAATATCATATTTCTTTCAAGTTCTTAGATTAAGTTGCATCTCATCTTTATTTTCAAGCTCTTAGATTAATTGCATCCTCATTCTTAGATTAAATTGCACTTCATTTTAGATTAATTTTATCTTGCTCATCTTTATTGCTTCTTGGAAATCCTCCATTGTTGAATTGGTCTCCCGGCTGTTGGCTCTCGTTCTGAGAGTATTCAAACACCCCATTCACATAGGAGGCAACATTTCACCTCACCATGGAATTTGGATTGAGTTCTTCATACTCTCTCCTGAATTCTATCAAGTGAATAATGACCATGTTGTGTTGTGCCTGATTTAGAGGTCACATTCAGTCACATACAAAAAGAGCTTTAGCACGTGAAGAATTAAAGTACAAAGAGAGAGAAACATTGTCAAATGCAGGATGTATTGTCCAGTGGTGTAATGCTACAATGGGTCTAGGTAATGAAGGTGAGTCTATGGTTCGTAGATTTTTTTGGTTGATGGATGAAACTAACATTGCACCATACTAACATTGCACCATATGAGGATTCTTGTACATTGACATGATTGAGTGAGCTACACTCTTTTCGAAGTTGTAATGTAGGTTCATGGAGTATCCACACATGACATATGGCGTGCTTTTTTTCATCATGTGTAGATGAAGATTGGGATGGGTGTGAATCAAGGGAATGGGTTGATGAATGATATACATGTATTTTGAGTCCACTTGCCTCCTATCATCCCCATGAATCACTACAACCGATAGAAATGGAATCATCCATTGACTTTGATCACTTATCTGATCTAGTACAACCAAGTAAAATTTTCCACATACAAATAATCTCAAATTTAGTACTTTATCATAAATATTCAGTAAACTAATGTCCTCATTATGTTTATATCATTACATGCCATGTTTTTTCTGTTATTGCACCTGAAGACAATGAAGAAGGGACAGATTATTATTTGTGTCATTGTGTTGAGGCAAAAAAGAAATTGGATCACTCGGTTATCGATGGTGAAGAATTAGAATACCCTATAGGAGCAGTGGTTGTAACTAGTACATGGCTTAGATGATATGCTATGAAGAACCCTAGGTTGTGGTTATTCAAGGATTGGGAGACACACAAAAAGATTCTTCATTATTCAAACCTCATTGTTGCATCAAATGTCCACTTGATTAGATATGGGGGAAGAATGCATAATAAAACTCTTTGGAAGGTTCGTGAGTCAGATCACGAGGCAATACTTGAGACAATCAAGGGTAGGGCAGACCCAAATTGGTTCATTGGACTAAATGGAGATACAAAATATTGTAACATGTCAAATTTATATAGCACTGTAAATTGCTCATGCACTACCTTGTATATATAACGAGAAGTTTGTAAGATTTAATGACAACCTTTCCCTTCTATTTTTTGGGGCAATACTGGAAGGTTTTCTCTGCTCAACTCTTTCCTCCGGTGCTCCTATTGAGCTGAGTTGTAAAAATATTTCTCATTATTAATAAAAAAAACTTTATATTGTTATGCTAATGACTTGTAGGAACATAATACTTGGAAGGCCATGGAAGATCCTTAAGGAACCAAATCAATTCAAGGCAGCACTGGATATTCCCTTGGAGGGATGCACTTGTTTCAACACCTTGTATATAAAACTTTTGTAACTTCCTACACTTCTCTTCCTCTTCTTCTTCTTATTCTCAGATTTCATTGCTTTGACTGCTGAATCCTTTGTGGGCTTGAACATCACTTTCTTTTCTTTTCTCAGCCTTGGAGAATCCTTTAATTCATTCTCTCCTTTCATGCCATCTGCTTTAAGACTCCACACCTTAGGTTTCCTTCAACAACTACATATCCACCATATCAAACAAGTTCTTGGTTCATGCTTGTTTAAGCTTGCCAATTGGTTCCATCAACCAAATTATTGATCACCTCTTTAAATGGTGATAAAAGTATTTGAATACCCTTTTTCAATTTGCATAACATATGTCAAAATAAAGACTATGTGTTTTGGAACATCACACCTTAAAATTGTTGATTCATGTTTCCCAACTAGGCCTAATAGGCTCAATTAACAAAGAAACCCTATTAAGGACTCACTCCTAGATGTTGCCACTTTCAATAGTGTCTTAAAATGACTCTAATTAGAGGATTCTACCATCAATTTGAATATTTGAAACTTCTAGATGTAAAAGCTCCAAATTTGTCCCAAAACCCCCTAGAAACTAGGGCTCACCCAATGTCTCATCTCCCAGCACCATAGAAATTGAAACAAAGTTGATTCACCATCATTTGACCATCCTATGATGGATTCATGCATAAAATACCCCCCTTAAAATGCTAGAACATCTACTGTTGTACCCTTGCACCAATTTCATGACCCTTATGCACCCTTCAAACTCATCAAACTCCTTCAATCACTTTCAACTTGCAAAATATTCTTCTTTCCTGCATTTCCAATGTTAGAATACTAAGTTAAAAGGTTTGGATCCATCCCCAAGTGACAACAAATACATAAAGGGGATGGATCAATGAATTGCCCTGTCTAGTAGCCCTGCAGCAAAGGAAAATGCCACTTATCTCAGAAACTTTCCAAAGGACTAATCAAAAAAATTTCTTTTTTGAGTACCCTTTTCTTAGTACATTGTCATATCCAAAGGAAATATATTGTTTTTTTGGAGCGTGTACTACTGCTCATGCCCATGGCTCCAAAAATGCATGAAAAGTGAGTGATTTAACAAAGGAACTATATGAAATAATTAACCCAAAGACTTAAAACTATAGAAAGTGTCTTATTATGTCATAAAAAGTCTAAATACCAAAGGAATTATACTCAGACCTCCTATAACCCCAAAAAAACCCAAATTTGGTCTTTTTAAACCCTTAAACTAAGGGTTTCTCAAATCGGTGCCCTCCAATCACTTCCAGGTTCAAAAGGTTATTGATTAAAATTTAAATGAACAATATAAGATGATACAAATCATTAGATATCCCTATCCTTAAGACCAATCTTCTAGTGCTATACCCTTGCCATGAAATTCAATGTATTTTCCACCATTTGTTGACTGTGATCACTTCTTCTTTCACTTCTCTGCACACCAAAGCATTAGATTTGTATTGTACATGTTAGATATGCTCATTCCATGAAATTTATGCCTTTACTTTCATGGGATGATGCTCATCTTTATTGGATTCCAATCAAAACAGTGACTTAGGAACCCCAAACCGCGACATGCTGAAAACAATCCAGTTGACTTCCTCTATATGTAGTACCATCAGCTTCAATAATACCACATTTCTATGTGTAGTACTGCCAACTTAAACAATCCAGCCGGCTTCCTCTACTAAGGCATGAAGAACTTCATTAATGTCTGCTCTAGGAGGAAGATTATAATTTCCATATTTCCGCAAGCCCTGAAATATTTTTGTCGTTATTGCTCTCTGCCTCCACTCTCTCAATTTAGTCCTCTCCCTCTCCGCTGCACTCAGCTTATCCATCCTTACCTACTCTTTAACATAGATTCTCCAAAATTTGTATACAAAGGCATCCTACAGGAAGAAATGAAAAGTTTCCTAGAGAATATCCACAATTCATATACAAAAGCATCATACAGGAAAAATGACAAAAAATTAATAGCTAAAAGGTAAAATTTATCATTAATGCCAGCAGTACCAAGGTCATACCCACTGTCAAATCCTGGCCTATGATGTGCAAAATGAGCAAAGCAAGTGAAATGAAAGGGAAGTATGGATCAAATAGCGAAGGTGCATCAAAATCAGATCAATATCATAATAAATGCATAAAATACTATTACAGACAAAAATATTTGCATATTAATTCATTACACCTTTCTCGAGCTTCTATACCTTGCTATGATTAGACGGTGACAACATGATGCCATGTATCCATACAAATTTTGACCAATTGAGGAAGCAAAAAATAAGTGAATAAGTAATTGGCTACCAGCCACAGAGAAATTACAAAGACTTTGAAAAAAAAAATTTCTTTCTTGATGCAGTCCAAGATTCTAAATATTAATTTGAACTCATTTGATGTGGTTGTATATGATATGTAGGCTATACTTTACAAAGTGTTTTATGATTATCTAATTTCAACTTATTATATGATGCAGCCGAGTGCCGACACAGTCATTATATATGGTATGTTTTACTATTTTTTTTTTTGAGAACTAATGCTTCTAGTGAATCCAAATTTAGTTGTTATAAAGATGAGATGTTAGTGAATGACTTCTTGCTAATACTACTCTTCCACCATATCCAAATTTCAACCCTTTTGTGGATCTATAGGCTCAATCGCGAGCCCACGAGATTGGCCAAGAGAAAACTGTGATTGTATATCAACTGATTACAAAATGTTTAGTTGAGGAGAAAATATTGCAATGATCAAGAAGAAAATTGGCTATGGAAAATCTAGTTATGAATTTTGTTAAGAATAAAACTATTAAGGAATTGCATGATATATTACTCAATGGTGCAAGGAATATTCTTGATGAACATGGGATTGTAGCTACATCTATTCAATATACAGAGGAAGATATAGAAAATCTTCTTAATAGAGAGATTAATGTGAGAGAAAAGGACATTTCAGAAGAAAATGGTTATCTTGGTGCCATCCAAGGTATGCCAATTACTCAGGATGAAGAGACAAAGCCCACAGTTAATGGGAAAGAGCTTCTTGGACCCATGATAGAAGTTACAGATAAGGAGGAAGAGCTAGGAAGGGGAAAGCGACAAAGGAAAGAAGTAAGATATGTGTGTGAGCCTATGTCAGATGATGATGATGAGTACTCACCATCTACTAGTAGCTCAAGTAGTGACATAAGCTCTTTAGTGCACATGTACACTGACATAAAAAATTCAGATAGAGAATGAACAAGTGCTGTGGAATTATCCACATAGCAATGTGAAATGAAGCCTCAAATTAGTTCATTAGCAGACAAAGAATTTGGTCATGCACTTCATTCTAGCACCACAAATATTTCTATTAGAAATGCCTATTCGTCAATGGCCTTGCATTTACAGGACTTGGGAAACCAGGTTACTCATGTTGGGTATTATCCCTCAAATTTAAGTTCATTGCCACCTTTGGCAAGGCAGTCTCACTCCTCATTTTACAATAAAGGGCAACCATCTATGGCCCAAGGTTTTAATTTAGTTGACAAGTGGAGAGCTTCTCAAGGTACTGATCTCTTTCGTAGAGAAGTTCTTGATTCATCTCAAGGTTCTCATTTAGGTGACCAACTCCTTAGAGGTCCACAAATAGACCCATTGATTTCCCAAATTGGTAAAAGGGTAGATGCAATTTTGGAAAGAGTATCCCAATTGAAGAGAAATGGAAATTCTAGTGAGCATAAAGTTATTACAGACCCAATGGGTGTATCTCCTCCACTAACAAATATAATTGCTTCCAGAGATTTGAGTTTAAATGGAGACTGTCTGTTCCCAAACATGCCCCAGTCGAGCAGATGAACTAGATGTTGCTTGAGTAAAGAAGATAGTGGTTTATTAAAGCATCTGCATTATCCCACTTGCTATCAGTTACTACTTTTTGAGCGGCTTGCCAGCTGCTTCTGTGTAGGATTTTTGTAATATATAATGTCCTCATGCAAGTACATGCTAGTTTTTGTAAACATTTTTTGTTGTAAAGGGTTAGTGAGCAATATCAATTAGGAAACCATTTTTCTCCCATTACATGGAAGAAATGCCTAGATTCTTTTTGTCAGTATCAATAGGTAGCAAGATGAAGGACACAATATTTGTGAAGAGGAAGTACAAATGTTAGTGTCCAAAAATATTTGGAGAGTAATATTCTTCTCCTGATTGTAATAAGAAACTCAAAATGCAAAAGACAACAAATAGCTGGGGCATTTATTTCCTATGACCTATGTCAATTTCAATTCAATTCCTATTGATGATATTCTCAATGTGTAAAAATAAACCGATGTGTTATTTTAAAATAGTGTTGATTGAAATTTATGAACATATGTCAAATATCCATTTTTTCCAAAATTTGAAATAGAACCAGTGGTAATATAATCAAATTTGTAAATTTCACATCCAATCATTGGATGTTAATCAAAAGTACAACACAATAATATTTTTGAACCGATAAATAATCTTAGTCTTACTTCAAACCTACTCCTGTGTATGTGGGTTCTTTGAGGTTCCTACTGAAAAATGTGTGGATCTGTAATGTCCCTATCTAAGACCTTACTTAGTTGCTATAGGACCGTGTTTCTAGGGCCTACAAAAGCCTGTCTCGATTTTTAGAGATTCAACTTTGTTTAAAATTGGCAACACATTCTCAGTCAATGTCAAAACTCACAGTGTTCCTCAGTTCAAATGACCAACATTGTGTATCCTTCCAACCATCAGTTGTAGCATCAAACCATTTGTTCCAACAACTCTGAATGACTGCGTAAATGCTAGTGGCAACCTCATTCACCACGCACAGTCGTTTGATCCCTGCTGACAACTCCAGGCTGAAGTGTCCCTCAAGGTTGCTTAAGCATGAAATCAAAAATCTTTGCAAGGTCATATCTTGGAGCTCATGCGAAGTAGCATCAATCTGTCAGGTGCTACGAGACCCTGTTACCAGGTTCTACAAAAGCCTGTCTCAATTTTCAGAGATTCAACTTCATTTAAAATAGGCAACACATTCTCGGTCGATGTCAGAAGTCAGAGTGTTCCTCAGTTCAAATGGCCAACATTGCATATCCTTCCAACTGTCATTCATAGCATTGATCAGTTTGTTCCTATAGGTATGAATGGTTAGGTAAACACTAGTGCCAACCTTGCTCACCATGCATAGTCATTCGATCACCGACAAAGACTCTGGGCTGAAGTGTCCCTCAAGGTCGCTTAAGCATGAAATCAATGATCTTTGAGGGGTCATATCTCAGAGCTCATGCAAGGTAACATCGATCCATTAGTTTCTACGAGACCGTGTTGCCTGGGCCTTCAAAAGTCTGTCTCAATTTTGAGAGATTCAACTTTGTTTAAATACGACAACACATTCTCGATCGATGTTAGAAGTCACAGTGTTCCTTAGTTCAAACGACCAACGTTGTGTATCCTTCCAACTATCATTCGTAGCATTGATCTATCTATTCCAAAATCTCTGAATGGATGGGTAAACGCTAGTGGCAACCTCGTTCACCATGCACAGTTGTTCGATCACCGCCGAAGCCTCCAGGCTGGAGTGTCCCTCAAGGTCCCTTAAGCATGAAATTAGTAATCTTTGCGGGGTTATATCTCAGAGCTCGTGTGAGGTAGCATCGATCCATCAGTTGCTACGAGACTGTGTTGCCTTGGCCTTCAAAAGCCTATCTCAATTTTGAGAGATTCAACTTCATTTACATTCAGCAACACATTCTTGGTCGATGTTAGAAGTCACAGTGTTCCTTAGTTCAAACGGCCAATGTTGTGTATCCTTTCAACTATCATTCATAGCATCGATCTGTCTATTCCAATAGCTCCAAATGGCTGGGTAAACGCTAGTGGCAACCTCATTCACCATGCACAGTCGTTTGATCCCCGCCGATGACTCCGGGCCGAAGTGTCCCTCAAGGTCCCTTCAGCATGAAATCAATGATCTTTGCGAGGTCATATCTTGGAGCTCATGCGAGGTAGAATCGATTCATCAGGTGATACGGGACTATGTTGCCGGGGCCTACAAAAGGTTGTCTTGGTTTTCAGAGATTCAAGTTCATTTAAATTTGGCAACACATTCTCAGTCGATGTCAGAACTCATAGTGTTCTTTAGTTCAAATGGTCAACGTTGCGTATCCTTCCAATCGTCGATCGTAGTAATGAACCGTCTGTTCCAACAATTTTGAATGGTTGGGTAAACACTAGGGGCAACCTCATTCACCATGAATAGTTGTTCGATCCCCGTCGATGACTCCAGGCTGAAGTGTCCCTCAAGGTCCCTTAAGAATGAAATTAGTGATCTTTATGGGGTCATATCTTGGAGCTCATGTAAGGTAGCATTGATTTGTAAATTTCTACGAGACTATGTTGCCGGGGCCTACAATAACCTGTCTCAATTTTTAGAGGTTCAAGTTCATTTAAAATAGGCAACACATTCTCGGTCAATGTCAGAAATCAAAGTTTTCCTTAGTTCAAATGGCCAATGTTGTGTATCCTTCCAACCATTGATCGTAGCATCGAACTATCTATTTCAACAGCTCCAAATGGCTGGGTAAATGCTAGTGGCAACCTCATTCACCACACACAGTTGTTCGATCCCCGCCGACAACTCTAGGCCAAAGTGTCCCTCAAGGTCCCTTAAGTATGAAATCAATGATCTTTTTGGGGTCATATCTTAGAGCTCGTGTGAGGTAGCATCGATCCATAAGGTGCTACAGGACCATGTTGCTAGGGACTACAAAATCTTGTCTCAATTTTCAGATATTCAACTTCATTTAAAATCGACAATACATTCTCAGTCGATGTCAGAACTCAAAGTGTTCCTAAGTTCAAACTACCAATGTTGCGTATCTTTCAAACTGCCGGTCATAGCATCAAACCGTCTATTCCAACAGCTCTGAATGGCCGGGTAAACGCTAGTGGCCACCTTGTTCACCACACATAGTCATTCGATCCCCATCGATGACTTTGGGATGAAGTTCCCTCAAGGTCACTTAAGCATGAAATTAGTGATCTTTGTGGGGTCATATCTCGGAGCTCGTGAGGTAACATCCATGCTGCCAGGGCCTACAATAACTTGTCTCAATTTTCAGATATTCAATTTTGTTTAAATTTGGCAACACATTCTCGGTTGATGTCAAAACTCAAAGTGTTCCTCAGTTCAAACGGCCAATATTGCATATCTTTCCAACCGTCGATCATAGCATGGAACCATTTGTTCTAATAGCTCTGAATGGCTGGGTAAACACTAGTGGCAACCTTGTTCACCATGCACAGTCGTTCGATCCCTGCCGATGACTCTAGACTGAAGTGTCCCTCAAGGTCCCTTCAGCATGAAATCAATGATCTTTTCGGGGTCATATCTCAAAACTCATGAAAGGTAGCGTCAATTTGTCAGTTGATATGGGACCATGTTACTGGGGCCTATAATAACCTATCTTAGTTTTAAGAGATTCAATTTTGTTTAAATTTGGCAACACATTCTCAGTCGATGTCAAAACTCAAAGTGTTCCTCAGTTCAAACGGCCAACGTTGCGTATCTTTCCAATAATCGGTCATAGCATCGAACCATCTATTCCAACAACTTTGAATGGCTGGGTAAATGCTAGTGGTAACCTCATTTGCCATACACAATCGTTTAATCCCCGCCGATGACTCCAGGTTGAAGTGTCCCTCAAGGTCCCTTCAGCATGAAATTGATGATCTTTGCGGGGTCATATCTCAAAGCTCGTGCAAGGTAGCATCGATCCATCATTTTCTATGGGACTATGTTGCCAGGGCCTACAAAAGCCTATCTCAGTTTTAAGAGATTTAACTTCATTTAAAATCGGTAACACATTCTCGGTCGATGTTAGAACTTACAATGTTCCTCAGTTAAAATAGCCAACATTGCGTATCCTTCCAACCGTCAGTCATAGCAACAAATCATCTGTTCTGACAGATCCAAATGGCCAGGTAAACGCTAGTGGCAACCTCCTTCGCCATGCACTGTCGTTCGATTACCACCGATGATTCTGGGCTGAAGTGTCCCTCAAGGTCGCTTAAGCATGAAATCTAAGATCTTTTCAGGCTCATATCTTGGAGCTCATGTGAGGTAGCATCAATCCATTAGGTGCTATGAGACCATTTTGCTGGGGCCTACAAAAGCCTATCTCAATTTTCAAAGATTCAACTTTGTTTAAAATTGAAAACACATTCTCGGTCGATGTCAGAACTCAAAGTGTTCCTCAGTTCAAACGACCAACATTGTGTATCTTTTAAACCATCAGTCATAGCATCAAACCATTTGTTCCAACAACTCTGAATGGCCAGGTAAATGCTAGGGGCAATCTCATTCGGCACACATAGTCGTTCGAACTCCGCTGACGACTCTGGGCCGAAGTGTCCCTCAAGGTCCCTTTAGCATGAAATTGATGATCTTTGTGGGGTCATATATCGGAGCTCGTGTGAGGTAGCATCAATCCATTAGGTGCTATGGGACCGTGTTGTTGATGCCTACAATAGCTTGTCTCAATTTTTAGAGATTCAAGTTTATTTAAAATTGGCAACACATTCTCGGTCATTGTCAAAACTCAAAGTGTTCCTCAGTTCAAATGGCCAACATTGAGTATCTTTCCAACCGTCGGTCGTAGCATTGAACCATCTATTCCAATAGCTCTAAATGGCTAGGTAAACACTAGTGGAAACCTCATTCGGCACACACGGTCGTTTGATCCCCACCGATGACTCTAGGCCGAAGTGTCCCTCAAGGTCCCTTCAACATGAAATCAACAATCTTTGTAGGGTCATATCTCAGAGCTCGTACAAGGTAGCATCAATCCATCAAGTGCTACAAGATCATGTTGCTGAGGCCTCCAATAGCCTATCTCAGTTTTCAAAAATTCAAGTTCGTTTAAAATTGGCAACACATTCTCTATTGATGTCAAAACTCAAAGTGTTCCTCAGTTCAAATGGCCAACGTTGCATATCTTTCCAATCGTTGATCGTAGCATGGAACCATCTATTCCAAAAGCTTTGAATGGCTGGGTAAACGCTAGTGGTAACCTCATTCGGCACACATGGTTGTTTGATCCCCGCCGATGACTCCGGGCCAAAGTGTCCCTCAAGGTACCTTCAGCATGAAATCAACAATCTTTGTGGGGTCATATCTCAAAGCTTGTGCGAGGTAGCATTAATCCATTAGGTGCCACGAGACCTTGTTAATGAGGCCTACAATAGGCTATCTCAATTTTCAGAGATTCAAGTTCGTTTAAATTTGGCAACACATTCTCGGTCAATGTCAGAACTCAAAGTGTTCCTCAGTTCAAATGGCTAACGTTGTGTATCTTTCAAACCATTAGACGTAGCATCAAACCATTTGTTCCAACAGCTCCGAATGGTCAGGTAAATGCTAGGGGAAACCTCATTCGGCACACAAATCATTCAAACCCCGTCGACGACTTCGGGCCGAAGTGTCCCTCAAGGTCCCAAAAATATGAAATCAAAAATCTTTGCGGGGTCATATCTCAGAGCTCGTGCAAGGTAGAATCAATCCATTAGGTGCTACGAGACCACATTTCAGAGGCCTACAATAGCCTATCTCAATTTTTAGAGATTCAAGTTCGTTTATATTTGAAAACACATTCTCGGTTGATGTTAGAACTCACAGTGTTCCTCAGTTCAAACGGCCAACGTTGCATATATTTCCAACCATCAGTCGTAGCATTGAATCATTTGTTCCAATAGCTCTGAATGGTTGGTTAAACACTAGTGGAAACCTCATTTGGCATGCACAATCGTTTGAACCCCGTCGATGACTCCAAGCCAAAGTGTCCCTCAAGGTCCCAACATCATGAAATCAATGATCTTTGCGGGGTCATATCTCAGAGCTTGTGTAAGGTAGCATTAATCCATTAGGTGCAATGGGACCATGTTTCCAAGGCCTACAATAGCCTATCTCATTTTTCAGAGATTCAAGTTCATTTATATTTGGAAACACATTCTCGATCGATGTTAGAACACACAATGTTCCTCAGTTCAAACGACCAATGTTGCATATCTTTCAAACCATCAGTTGTAGGATTGAACCATTTGTTCCAATAGCTCTGAATGGATAGGTAAATGCTAAGGGAAACCTCATTCGGCACACACAGTCATTTGAACGCCACCAATGACTCTGGGCTGAAGTGTCCCTCAAGGTCCCTTTAGCATGAAATTAACAATCTTTGTGGGGTCATCTCTCAGAGCTCGTGCGAGGTAGCATCAATCCGTTAGGTGCCACGGGACCATGTTGCCATGGCCAACAATATCTTGTCTCAATTTTTAGAAATTCAAGTTCATTTAAAATTGGAAACACATTCTCGATCGATGTCAGAACTTAAAGTGTTCCTCAGTTCAAATGACCAACATTGCATATCTTTCCAACCGTCGGTCGTAGCATGGAACTGTCTATTCCAATAGCTCTGAATGGTTGGGTAAACACTAGTGGAAACCATATTTGACACACATGGTCATTCGATCCCCATCGATGAATCCAGGCCAAAGTATCCCTGAAGGTCCCTTCAACATGAAATCAACAATCTTTGTGGGGTCATATCTCACAGCTCGTGTGAGGTAGCATCAATCTATTAGGTGCTATGAGACTGTGTTATTGAGACCTCCAATAGCCTGTCTTAGTTTTTAGAGATTCAAGTTCATTTAAAATCGGCAACACATTCTCTATTGATGTCAGAGCTCAAAGTGTTCCTCAGTTCAAATGGCCAACATTGCATATCTTTCCAACCGTCAGTCATAGCATGAAACCATCTATTCCAATAGCTCTGAATGGCTGGGTAAATGCTAGTGGTAACCTCATTTGGCACACATGGTCATTTGATCTCCACCGACGACTCCAGGCCGAAGTGTCCCTCAAGGTCCCTTCAGCATGAAATCATTGATCTTTATGGGGTCATATCTCAGAGCTCGTGCGAGGTAGCATTTATTTGTTAGGTGCTATAGGACCATGTTGATGAGGCCTACAATAGTCTATCTCAGTTTTTAGAGATTCAAGTTTGTTTAAATTTGGCAACACATTCTCGGTCAATGTCAGAACTCAAAGTGTTCCTCAGTTCAAATGGCCAAGGTTGTGTATCTTTCAAACCATTGGATGTAGCATCAAACCGTTTGTTCCAATAGCTCTGAATGGTCGGGTAAATGCTAGGGGAAACCTCATTTGGCACACACAGTCATTTGAACCCCGTCGACAACTCCGGGCTGAAGTGTCCCTCAAAGTCCCAAAAGCATGAAATCAATGATCTTTGCGGGGTCATATCTCGGAGCTCGTGTGAGGTAGCATCAATCCATCAGGTGCTACAGGATTGTTTTATTGAGGCCTACAATAGCCTATCTTAGTTTTCAGAGATTCAAGTTCATTTATATTTGGAAACATATTCTCGATCCATGTTAGAACTCACAGTGTTTCTCAGTTTAAACGACCAACGTTGCATATCTTTCCAACCGTCGGTTGTAGCATTGAACCATCTATTCCAAAAGCTCTGAATGGCTGGGTAAATGCTAGGGGAAACCTCATTCGGCATGCACATTCATTCGAACCTCATCGATGACTCCAGGCCGAAGTGTCCCTCAAGGTCCCAACAACATGAAATCAATGATCTTTGCAGGGTCATATCTTAGAGCTCATGTGAGGTAGCATCGATTAGTTAGGTGCTACGGGACCATGTTACTAAGGCCTACAATAGCCTATCTTGGTTTTTAGAGATTCAAGTTTGTTTATATTTAGCAACACATTCTCAGTAGATGTCAGAACTCATAGTGTTCCTCAGTTCAAACGGCCAACATTGCGTATCTTTCAAACCATCGGTCGTAGCATCGAACCGTTTGTTCCAACAACTTTAAATGGCTAGATAAATGCTACTCACAATGTTTTTTGGTACACATGGTCATTTGAATGCCACCGACAACTCTGGGGCGAGTAGTAGGATGAGTGCAAATATGTATTCTAGTGTTTGTCATTAACAATTAGTCAGTTAGGGGACAATTAGAAGTTAGTTTGTAAAAGCATAAGGTTGCACATCAAAATCCGCCATAGTAATCTTATTAATAAAAAAAATCTTGCCAACATTAGGGTACCCATAGATCAAAATAGGCTTGGTATTGGGGTCAATAGATGACAACCTTGCCATATGCTGCCTCACTTGTTCGAGGTCATGTCTTGATATTGTGACTATCCCGTAGAATAGGGAACACACCAATGAATATAAATGTTTGATTCTATGTGATCTTGGATAGGTTGTGATATAGAAATATTGCCTTATATTATATTTATACATTTTTGCATTCATTTCATTACTTTTATTATTATTACAGTCAAGGAATTGATTATTATTGAGGATAGTGACTAGCATTTGTAGCACAGTCATCAAGTTAAACATACATAGATAAACATACAAGCATAACTATAAGGCATGGAAATTTACAAAGCATAAGACATCCACATAAACATAAATACACCAAACACATGAATTGCATTACTAAAACATAAAAAATATAAATTCGTAGGGAATGAAGCCAAATATATATGTCCAATAATGTCATACATTGAATATATTCAATACAGTTAAACTAGCTTCCTCAAAGCCAAATGGATGTACAACGTATCACTTATATAATATACAAAAAATATGTCCACTAATGCCATATAGGCATACAATCCATATCCCTAATCTAGTCCTTTCCCGCCAGGGGAAGAAAATAAGTCCCGAGCTATCTTTGATCATCGCATCGATGGAGATGCAGTGGATGTTGTAGTCTTTCGAGTGCACTCACTCATCCTCCTATCTAGACTCTTCTGTAGCTTGAGTTGATAAAAAAAAATTTAAGCATCAATAACTAATATACATCAAAATTGAATTATACAATGACATAAAATTGAATATTCGCTTACCGCTAGCAAATAGTCACCATGTTCATCCACCGAAGGCGCATGCTGGCGATCTGGAGTAATAAGTCCCTACAACAATGACCAAAATGATAATTAAAATACATACATGAATATCATTATAAAATTCAATACAAACTATTAAAATAACAATTAAAATTAAGTGATCTCTTTCATACCTCAGTCAGTGCTTCAAAACTAGCTACTGCTATAGCTACTCCATGATCCAAATTATCATGGATAGAAGGAGGAGTCTTTGACGTCAATAAGTGAAAATGAAACAAAAAAAATATTATGCAGTTATCAAGATTACATATATTTTTTACAACCCTACTAATGAGTAAATGATACCTTCGTGAAGGTTCCACCACGTCCTTCGGTGTGCGGTGTCGAAGTCGAAGCTCTAACATTCAACTAGTGCACATTTACATGGAAAATTATAAGATAACCATTCATATAAGAATGTACTATGAACATGTTAATTATAATACATTATTACATATATACCTGTTGACTCAATGGTGAAATCACAAAGCCAGGTGAAAGAATGTGATCATTGTGTCTCTGGATTTTGATCATAATTTGTGTAGTAATTTAGTTATTCATTAATTTATTAATTAAATATAATCAAGTAAATCAAATTAACATGCAAATAAAGATACCTCAAGGAAAGTGGCACGATGCCCTTCCCTGTCTATTGTGAACATCAATGGTCCACCAGTGAATGTCTAATGCACATGCACAATAAGTTATGATACAATTATTCATATAATTACATAATAATCAAATATATTAATTAAAATGTTTTATTCGATACATACTTGTGGAACTGACGATGATGTGTAGAAGGGGACATTGGGATCATTGCCACCGCCACTGACACACTTGCCTTGAATTTTCATCATAATCAATAGATACTAAATTAATTAGTTATTCTTTTATAAATGAAATATGATCAAAATAATTTAATGAACTTGGAAATATTTACCTGTGTGTCAATGCCAAATGTCATATTTAGAAAGCTATCAGTCATCATTCTAGGATCCTCTTCCTCTCTCTCACTAGTACCAAATGTGCACAAGCATCCACATGACCGAAAAATATGCCCCCTCGAAGATTGACCATGGTCACCCTCAACTAAAGGAGTGGCACACTGAATGAGAGTCTGTGTCAGAGCACTAATCGTGCCTAGTGTGTTTGCCTCTACATGTTCCTTCACAATGGAAGGAATAGTAACATGATCCATCTTTGTCCTGCCAATAGGAACCCTAGGTGCATTAGGGTCACGATGTGCCCTCGCTTGATCAAATGATGACCCCCCTCCTCTACCCTAAGAATCTAGATAGTCAAAATAATTAGGCACCTCCTTGAGTACAAACTTGCAATAGAGTTTCCTCAAGAAATATATAGGAACCTCATAATTGTTACAAGGAGGCGAATCAAAGACCATCCACCATCTCTCCCAAAAATTATTTTTAATGTCTTCATTTAAGCACCAATGAATTGTGAACCTCTTTGTTGTAGTTCTAAGAGTATCTGTGTCCCCTGATTTTTTAAATAGCTTGCAAATGTCATCTTTTGTGATTTTTTTCTTTTTTATGTCCGCATAAGATAATTTATTGACATAATATTGTTTTTGTTTTTCTCTTTTATCTTGCCATAAATTAATTTTCCCACTAACCGAGCTTACATGGGTCAAAATTTCTTCCAATGATTTTGCAAGTCTTCCCCTTCCAGGATTTGTACCACTAGAATCTTTTAACCTAGTAATTAAAGATTCTAATTCTTTTTTCCCTCTTTCAATTTAGTTCATCAAATTTTATTATGTTCTAGGAGGAGGTTTCTTGATTGGTGGAGGCAATTGAGGTTCATTTTCTTCATTTGTTTCTTCATTTGATTCTTCATGAGGAGACGAAGGGTTTGGTGTAGAGTTTGGTGGAGGGTTTGGTTGAGGGAGATTATTTCTTTTTGGAAATTTAAAAAATTAGATTCTAAAATCTTCATTACACACAAATTTAATTTTTTTTTTTTTAACAAAACAAATTGCTACAAAACTAAAATTTTAAAACAAATAAGAGGCATGGGCTGTAAAAACACTGACCTCTTCTTCCGGATTGAACTTGACGACGTCGTGGAGACATTTGATAGATGGATGAATGAAAATAATGGATTCACAAGCTAAAAGAAGAGTGAATGTATGCTTGGGAAGCCCTTCTTAACTACAAATGCGGGTTTGAGGAAAGCAAAAAGAGATTTCCAACCCATAGCAAGCTTTAAGAAGGATTTTTTCAAAGCACGTGTGCCCTATAGGGCACATGCACTTTATTTTGGATTTCCCAAGCCTAAGGCTTGAGAAACCCAAGCCATAGGGCGTGCACCCTATAGGGTGCATGCCTTTTAGTGCATACACACTATGCGTGATGGGGGACCAAAAAGAAAAGTGACATCTTTTTGGTCCCCCATCTTTGTGCATATACCCACCATGTCTGACAATATCAATCCACAACAAAATAGGGAGACAATTGCTAGATTGTGGTTTAAATTTAAAAGAAAAGGTGATGGAAAATGTTATTGTCCCTACAAAATTTTTAAGGGATTAAAGATTCGAAGATATCTAATCAAAACAATCGAGGAACATTGTAGGCAGCATGGTCACATTGAAGAGGGAAATGAATTTTGTCCATTGGTATGTATTTTAATAATTTATAAAATACATAAGACATGATTTGATGATGAAATCATGGTCATGGTTAATTTAAGGTCATCATTTTGATATAGGTCAACCACCCTGGATTTCATGTTATGGACCATGACAATCCAGAGAATGTGGATTTCCAAATGAGGGAACATGGAGGTGTGAATATATAAGTAGAAGGTAATGATCCCATGGAAGAAGATCATGATGATCAAGAAGATCACGATGATCAAGATGATCACGATGATGATGATGATGACCTTGATGTACCTATACTTGAGAAGGCATATGAGCCCCTATACGAAGGCTCCCAAACAACTCTTCTTGCCGTTGTATTTTTGTTGGTGAACTTGAAGGTTATGAATGGTTTATCCAACATAGCAATGACACGTATGTTAAGGTATGTCATCTTTTTTCATTTTCTTAGTCATAATTTCTTTACAGTTAACAAAGGGTGAATCATGTAACTTTTAATATTTTTTATATTAAAAAATTATATTTTTGGTCGTAGGTTGATAGGTGAGTGTTTGTTATCACCATCAAACATTTTATCTCGCTCATACCGAGAATTATCTGCCATTATGAAAGATATTGGAATGGAATATCAAACAATACATGCATGTCCGAATGATCATATTATATATCATAAACAACATGAATTTTAAACAGAATGCCTTGATTTTCATATTAGTAGATATTGATAAGATCGAATAACAAAAAAGGTGCCTCGTAAAGTTCTTTGGTATATTCTCATTATTCCACGTCTGCAATGATTATTCAGGTGCAATAGCTTGTCACAATTTATAGATTACCATGCACGTAATAGAAGTCGAGATGAGATTATGTGAATGCCTGTAGATGGTTTGACATTTAAGAAAATAGAGGAAACTTGACCACACTTTAAAGAAGAACCTCGTAATCTCAAGCTTTCATTAGCAGCGGACAGTGTCAATCCCTTTGGAGAGATGAGATCTGTTTACTCGGTGTGGCCTATTTTTGTTATCAACAATAACATTCCTCCTTGGATGTCCATAAAGAGGGAGCACATAATGTTGGCAATGAATATTATTCTAAGTATTTTTTCATTTAATAGTCATCTAAATTAATTTATTATAAATAATCCATCAAAATGGTCATAATAATTATGTAATATTTTTATTCATTCAACTAAATAAGTAACAAGTTAAAGATATGAATGTATATATTGAGCCCCTTATCGATGAGTTGATGGTGTTATGGAATGGGGTCACTATGTATGACATCTCTAGACCAACAGAACAAAGACAATTTTAATTCCATGCAATACTTGTATGGATAATACATGATGCCCTTGGGCTAACACATTTTTGTGGTATGTTCTCTTCTTAACACATCTTTTTTGGTATGTTAAAGTGCTAATACAAAATTAACATATTTAATCCAATTATACACAATCTTGTAGGTCTTCAGACAAAGGAAAAATTTGCATGTCCAGTTTGTGGTTCAAAGATGAAATCTCGTCATTCAAAAAGTTTAGGAAAATAGGTGTTCAATGAGTATAGACACTTTCTCCACAGAAATCATAAGTACCAAATTACCGAAAAATATTTTTCAATGGGAAAGAAGAGACTACATCAAAGCCACAGAGAGTGACACCTCACCTATGGAAGTTGGAATACAATAAAATAAATCATCGAGGTAATGTCATTCCATCTGATAGTTTTTGTTTGAAATTTATATTTTGATATTATATTTTTTTTACTGATAATGTAATTGATGCTCATGAAGGTCATCAAGGCATTAATGACCAACTTCCAAAAAGACTAGAAAGTTATCTTACACAATTTAGTAGGCTTTCATACTACGAGCAACTCCCAATTGTGTATTTGTTTGATGCTATGCATATTAGAAAGAATGTAACAAAGACATTATGGAAAATATTGGATGAAAGGTGTGACAAAGACAAAATTGTCAAAACTTGTAGTGAGATTGAAGAATCCAACCATGCAATGAAAAATGTCATTCGATCAAATAACAATGGAGACTAGATTGATACAAGTGCCCTTACTTGGTTATTGTCAGAGCAACAGAGCAATGCTATAAAAGAAGTCATAAAAAAATATGATTTCCCATAGGATTTGCTGCGAACATAAACAATCTCATATCAAAGAAAAGTGAATTTGGCCTAGGGATGAAAATGCATGATTGACATACATTTATTAAAGTAATTCATTTTATTTTGTATTCACTATATATTTGTATACTGCATGTAGTTTTCATTGCATTATTTTATAAAATATTGATAAGATCATTTTATAAATATTGCAGTATGTTCTACCTCTATCTCTCTCACACCACTTCAGAAATAGTGTCAAACAAGTTATATATGATCTTGGAAAATAAATAAGGTAGTTGTCATCAAAAGAAATCAATAAAGAAGATATAAAATATTAGAAGAGAAAAATTCTTTATCTTATGTATGAAATGAAAAAGTGTCTACCTTCAAATTTTTTCAATGAACAAGAACACTACCTCATACATCAAATTGAAGAGATCAAATTGTGTGGACCTGTACAAACTAGGTCAATGTGGATGGTTGAGAGGCACTTGAAATTTTTGAAAGGCTTGGTTCGACAAAGAGCACATTTTGAAGGTTCTATGGTGGAGGGATATATGGTATACTAGACTATGGTGTACATTAGTGAATATCTTCCAGCAAAGATCCATGTAGATCGTATTTGGGATCTCAAATCCATTAACAAATTTGAAGAGGAGTACTTGATGGGGAAAGGTAGATTAACGAAAGTAAGAGATAATTATAAGATGTTATAGTAGTTAATTAATTCTTATAAATCTGCAATATAAGTTATTTGTAATTGGTTTTTTTTTTTTTATATAGTTGGTCGAGAGTGGGATGCAATTGTATATTGTGAACAATCTTGATTGGATGACGGTATGGATTGAATGATGTCAATAAAATAGTTTCTCATTAACATGGGAAGGTGTTGCTTCATTGGTTAGAGAAGCTCATCGTAATGGAGATTCCAATGTTACACCAATGGTAATTGATCTAGCATATGGTTTAAGAGGTAGAGAGGTACGTAAAATTTTATTAATGATCATGACCAATATGTTTCATATCAACTCACGATGTAAATAATTTTTACATGCTTGAAAAATTGTAGGTCAAGTACCATAAAGCTATGTACTATCATGGCCACAAATTTTGCATAAAAAGTTGGATGACACGAAGAAAATTTGTGATTTTAGGATAACTGCAGTCTTTGAGGTGACTAATATATCATCTAGAAATGACATACATCCTCAACAATCTCAAAATTGATACTATGACATCTTGGATGATATACTTGAGTGTGACTTTAACTCTTTCAAATTAGTTCTATTCATTGTCAAATGGTACAGGCTACGACTGAATCAAAATGATCGTGATATAACTATTATTCAACATGATAATAGATTTACAATGATTAATACAAGGTCATTTGAGCCAGTTGGAGATGAGCCCTATGTTCTTCCAAGCTAATGTGAGTAAGTTTTTTTACTTAGAGGTTCCACATAAATCGGGTGGGTTATTTGTTGTTAGACATGATCCAAGAGGAAGGTCGATAAAGTATAATGTGATGGAAGAAGAAGATATTGAAGATGAAGAAGAAGTAGATGATGAAGAAGAAGATGGTGGTGGTGGTGATGATGATGATGATGATGATGATGATAGTGGCGACGATGATGGCGATGATGATGAGATGGATGAAGAAGATGATCAATGACATGATTGAAATGTACAAGGTATGTGATTTAATTATTTATATATATTTATATTAATTAGTATATATATTTAATATTGATTTATTGATTTCAATTCTAATGATTACATATTTATTGTGTTCAATTATAATGATTACAACATATGTGATTTATAATTACCAATATATTGCTTATGGTCCTCAATTAATTGCTGCTGATACATGTATATATTTTGTTTGATTGTCACCCTTTTTGGAAATAGGCAATTGACTACACACATCATCACCCCTTTTGTTGATGATCTTGCATTCCATATATCAGGTAAAGGTAATTTTTTCATGT
This sequence comes from Chamaecyparis obtusa, assembly GCA_027943335.1. Lineage (NCBI taxonomy): Eukaryota > Viridiplantae > Streptophyta > Pinopsida > Cupressales > Cupressaceae > Chamaecyparis > Chamaecyparis obtusa. The sequence continues at coordinate 278,228 of BSBK01001567.1, read as the reverse complement.
TTACGATCTTGCATATTGTTCATGTTGTCTTCTACATAATTTGTAGCATACGTATCATGTAACTTTTAGCTAACTTAAGATAAATGACTCACATATGCATTAGTGAAACTCCCTTAGTTTAGTTACAACATATGTGATTTACAATTACTAATGTATTTCTTATGATGCTCAATTAATTTCTATTGATACATGTATATATTTTGTTTGATTGTCACCCTTTCTTGAAATAGGCAATTGACTACACACATTGTCACCCCTTCTGTTGACGATTTTGCATTCTATATATAAGGTAAAGGTAATTTGTTCATGTTTACAATCTTTCATATTGTTCATGTTGTCTTCTAAGTAATTTGTAGCATATATATCATGTAATTTCTAGCTAACTTAAGATAAATGATTTACATATGCAAGAAATTTAACCCCTTTGACGAGGATCCTGCACAGTGACATGGATCAGCAAGTATAAGTCAATAAATAGACATAATTTTCTTATATTATTCTTATTTATCACTGAGCACGTATGTTATAAATAGGCATATTATATAATCATATAATGTGTCGAATAGTCGACACAGAAAGTTTGACATGTTGTATTCTTCTTGTTTATCCTTTTATACGATTCCTTTTTTTTGTGCCTTTCCTTTATTTTCAACTTACATTTTATATCTCCCATGTATAGACAAAGAAGAACCATATGGGTCATGACTCTATTCAAGACTTGATTATTCTATATATATTATTTAATTATTATCAAAATTCTATTTGAAGTGGGGACATGACAATATCTCATTTGATGGATTGCAGGACCCACCAAATAGGTACTTGTTAGATCCATCTTCCTCGAATGAGGGAAATGTGGGAATGGTAGATGAAATTTTGTCATGTAGTACAGCTAAAATAGGGAGATCAACTAGCTCGGTCAAAAGATTAGAAAAAAATTCAATAAAAACATGCAATTTTTCCTTGCTAAAGGGGGGCCATATTCTTATGATGATGAGACCAAAGGCGACATCAAGGTGCCCTTTCGATACACACATCTTGAGAAATAATGGGTACCCAATGAGCTACCTCCAATTAACACTGATTTTTGTCTTAATGAGAGGATATATCGCATAGCTCCATCCTCATTACATGGTTTGGGCCTATTTTTCATGGATGAGATAAAGGTATGCACTATCAGCAAATTATATACAATGGAAAGAAAATAATCAAAGTAAAAGATTTGTTATGTAAATTGATGGGAGACCAAAAGCAATAGGGAATATTGCAGGTTTTATAAATAGTACGTGACCTTCCTCAACTAATAAACAACCCAATTGCATATTTGAGGTATGTGAGGGGAATCATGTTTTTGTATGTGTGATAAAAGCAATAAGTTCAGGGGAAGAACTGCTAATAGATTACCATTTAAATCGCATAGATACAGACAAAGTTACTATCATGAGGGTAGTAAGTACTATATACCATTTAAACTAACCTCAAGTTTATGACTCCAATATACCATTTTATTAATAAGTTTTTTTTGCTAAGTCTACTGTTTCAATTTGCTGAAGTTTTTATATTTAATCTTTGTCATAGGATGACATGGATCCCCCACATGATAGAGGACACAGGGATGCTCCTACCACCCATTCTTTAGCAACAGTAAACCTTATTGTAATTGTACAAATTAGATAGTTAAAAAATGTTATATTATTATGTTATTTTATTTAAGGTTTTGGAGTTATTCTGATAGTTTTAATGATATTCTTGTCACAAATTGATGTTCAAGATAGGGGAAAAGCACCTGCAACAATAGAGGCAATAGTTGTAGATATAGCTGAGGATATTCCATAAATCCCTAATATAATAAATACGGTGAAGAAAAAACTAAAAAAAGTCAATGCATAAATTATTAGCATTTTGGAAGATGCAAATCCAACCGAGGAGATGCTAAAGAGGACAAATGAATTGATGGCACAAGCATGTCGTTATGAAGTAAGTAGTAACGAATCTTTAGTTATAACAAAAGTTTAATAAAGGTTTATTTTTTATACTCTTTGTGTATCGTGAACTAAAATATGTATGTGTTCTTATTACAAGATTTTTTGTTTTCTCAAGTACCTGGTCATGGACATCATGGTGAGGACGGTACTAGTAGAGCTCCGGCCACCTCAGGTAAAATAATCCTTAAGTTAACAAGTTATAGGGAATTTTTTCTTTGGAACATTAAAAAATTTCATTGGACTTACTGATTAGAAGTGTACATTTTTCATTGGATTTACTGATACCATAGATATAGCTATAGGAAAAGGTACAGTTACAACAAATTCAAAATTTCTAAGAAAATTTGAGCTCAAAATTTATTGAAAGCTACTCTTACTTTTATTATTTCAAAATGTCTTTGCTAATAATGTATTGTTCAAGTGATCAAGTATAGGCGACTCCTCCTAGGAGGTCGATTGATGTCCATCCGAGATTGCAGAGTGCAATGTTGGCAACAAGGGGCATGCAAACATTGATGCCTTCATGGTCTATACCTGGTAAATCCTTATTTTTCTATATTTGGTTTTGTGTTAATTATGATTTAATAATTTGTACTTTAATCTTAGGTGCATCTCATAGTGGATTAATTTTGTGGAGTAGGAGATACACCAGCGCCATCTGCTACGCCAGATATAGATCATAGTACATGTATTGGTGACAATTTGCCATCATTTCCTGGATCTACCCGTGTTTCTAGCATGGGACTTATGCAGACGTCATTGTTGATTGATGATAAAGAATTGATGCCTTTAAAATGTCTTAAGCTTCTAGGTACTTTAAAATTATTATTATTTATATTGCAATATGCATTTACCTATTCATAACAATTTTTGGATTGATGATCCCATGGCATTTTTGTAGGAAATGATTCTTTTTATAAGATGCTTTATGACTTCACATTGAAGATATTTGGGCCCACCATACGTACAAGGTGGAACATCATAAGTGAACTAACCCTATCCCACTATTTTAATTTCATATCATTAATTGGTACAATATTTTTCCTTTCATTCATGCCTTTTCTTTTACTATATTCAAGGTACACAACTTTAGTTAATTTTTCTATCTAATAATTTTGTGTTTTTTCTTAAAAGGTGGAATTTGCAAGAAAAAAATTTAAAAGATCAGCTCATAAAAGATTTAGAGCATGAGTTTGGTAGTAACATTTTTGACGAGAATTTTTTTATAGAAAAAGCTGCCAAACATCTTAAGACTGTGAGGGACTCATATAGAAAGAGTCTCGTCCAGAACCCAAAGTATGAGCATCCTCCCTTTATTTCAGTGAGGGATTGGAATGAGTTCATTTTGGATGCAAAGGAGAAATGGGATGCTCAAACAGGAATTACACCAGCAAATGAGAGAAGAAGGTATGCGATAGTATTAACTACTAGTAGAATGTAATAATGCACTAATTAGTGATCTTTATATCTATATCATCTAACATATTTCAAACTTTTCATAGGTTGCATGACACATTAAAGGAAACAAAGGCCAGACTGCAAAAGATTGGCATCACAAACTTGGCCCTGGTGGATATTCAAAAATTAAAGCATGAATTGTAAGTAGCAGTAAATGAATTCTAGATCAAAATTATTTATCAAATGTAAATAATTTTGTTTAATCAAAAAATGTAGGGCTTAGATTTTAATTTAGAGGCCATGACAAAATACAAAAAATTGCCTTCAAGGAAGGCTATCAAGCCGTGGCTGAACGCCTACGCCAAGCTTCCACTGGCCCAACCCAAGAGTCTCCTACATCGGTTGAATAGGTAAATATGCCAAAAGAAAATATCTGAAATTGAATACTTGAGAAACAATCTATTTGATGTTAATTTCGAACATAAATTAACTATTTTTGTTTTAAAAAAGAAAACAATGATAATAATGTGCATGACATTACAATACAGCCTCGTAATCCTAACACAGGACCTACGCCGCATGATGAAGGCCCTAATGTGCATCGTAGTGTCAATGGAGGTGTTCATTTGCTATTGAAAATTAATTATGCAATTATTAATACAATTTAACATCTTAAATTGAAATTGGTGTAACCTTTTTTACATGTATATTTTAGAGCATACAAAATGTCATGCTGAACGAGTGGAGGATGTTTAGAGTGATCACCATGTAGATGATGTGACACATTTAGGTAAAGGAAATCTATGTTTTATCTTTTTTTTTTTTTATAGTTCTTTTAATTAATGAAATACTTGTAACACTAATATAAAATGGTGTGAATTTAACCCATGACGTAGTTGTTGTTGCAGTGAACCCCCCTTTGGTGCAACAACCTCATGTTCCTAAACAGATGAGGAGGGGACATGTGTTGATATTAGAACCAGTAGAGGAGGGGAATGATGAGGATATTGATGCTCCGCTTAGCCGTTACCTTAGAAAAACAAGCAAGAAACCCAAAAAGAAATGATTGTAATTAACATTTTTTGCTAATTAAATAACATTGTCTTAATGGATGTAATTTTGTACTAGTAAATGTTGATGAATGATGTGTTAATCAATTATTCATGAATGTTGTGATAATGAATTTTATGTGTTAATGAATGTTATGTGATTATGATGATTGAATGTTATATTTAAAAAATGGATGAATGAATGAATGAATGTTATTAGATGTTAATGGGGAATTTAGAGTGATGTTAGGGGGGAGGCGCAAATGAGCTTCCACCTTCATGTGGTTGGCCTTGTTAAGTAAAGAATATTAAACTATTCTTGAAACCAAGTGAAGCTCAAACTAAACCAATGCCGTAGATTCAATGGTAAAAAACACCTACTTCTTATTCCATATTATTTCTCATTCACTTTAAGAAATATTTTACTTCTTTAACATGTTCATCAGCATAACCGCACAAAATTATTTGTGATTGGGAAAGCTGTAATTTGGGTTAAGTATAATTTAATTTTTTAAGCCCCTTAATTATAGATCATTTGTCCACTTCTAATTTTCATTACTCTTATCCAACTTCTCTAAGATACATTTGTGTTTCTTCATTTTGTACTTTCCAATCTACTTTTGTTTATTTACCTTGTCAATTTTGGGACAAATGGAATTTGACACTCCAAATGACTGATGCAAAGGACTTTCATTTTGTAGGTGTTTCTTATTAACCCCAAAACTACTTTTGGATCTAGATTATATGGATGCTTGCAACATCTTAAATATCATGAATGGACCTTGAATTGACAAACCATTGAAAGGTATAGACAATAATTTCAACCTAGTATGGGTTACAAGGAGGTCTTATTTAGTTATTACTCTCTATTTCCATTGTAATGTTGCTTCTTCATGTCTCCAAATAGTGAATAAATACTATGATTTAAACTTGTTCTTTATCTGCATAATGTTAGAGCAGTTCCTTTTCTTTTATGGATGAATGCATTGTTAGTCTTGGGCAAACTATAAATTCATGAGGATAGTCATAGTTAAAGGCTAGGAACAAGTGAACAACCAATAGGCACACATAATGAAATGAAAATGACCAATGGTAACCAACATGTGCCACACATAGTCCAATAGAAAGATATGAACCAAGAGAAGATAGTGTTAGGAATAGCAGAGGTTCATACAAATGGTAGAGATTCGACGATTAAGGAAACTATAGTTGAGTCACACATGTCAAGTTTTGGTCCTTGGAGATTCCTATTCACTCTTTAGGTATCTAATCCTCTTTAATTCATTTTTAGTTTCCAAATGTCCTATATGTAGTCTAATAGGCAAAACAATGACATCAATAAAAAGAATAGAGAATAAAGAATGTCACATGTTATTTCATCATTTAATAACTGTTGTATAGTTATTTGAAGAATTAGAACATTCATATGAAATAAGCAGTAAGAGCTTAAATAAAATGACATGAAATTTTCAAACAAAGACAAAGACAATGATTACAATTAAAGCATGATTTATGAGAAAGAAATGGTGATTTCAATATAAAAATGATGATAGGACAATGATAAACTATGACGTGTAATAGTGAGCATCAATCATATGTCAAATGACAGACATCAATTGATGCAAAATAATTGTGTAGAGCGGGATGGATCAAAAAATAGATTTCTAATGCCTCATGAAAATGAGAGCCATAGCTATTGAAGGATATCATTCCAAAAAATATTGTAACATTGCTACATTAGTACAAGGTCAAGAACAATGCAATATGATTTTTATATCAAAGATATGATCCTTGCGTATATTTGATGGTAGGAGTATGGAAACATGGATAGGGCATCAAAGCATTATTTTGACAGAGTTAAAGACAACCATGATAAAAATGGTCCTAAGCATCCATTAATAGTAAATAAGCATATAGAGATTGCAGCCATCAATTAATTGGATAGTCCAAGTGAAGATGCACAATGAGACCCAAGGTCAAGAGAATAAAGGAAAGACATTGTAGTAACATCATTTTTTGAAAATAGTGATATGTGGGAATTTTTTATTCCAAGAAGAAAACATTAATTAGATGGCACCCATAATAGCCAAATCACGTATAGATGGCACCCATAAATCACTACAATATATTAATAGATTTCATAATATATTTTATTTAAAAAAAAAAAACTTAATTTGCTATTGATTTTTCAACCACCAAAGACTGTATATTCGACGAGAATGCTATACTCTCGACAAATTTTTCGACCATCGGTCATTGATATTTTGACAATCATTTCGACTGCACTACCTTAAGTTTGACTGCAATGTTATATAGTCGACTTATTTCATCAATTGATTTTCAAATCATATGTGGTAGAAAATGCGACCAACATTGGTCGAAAAAGATGAAAGATATGTCAAGCATTCTTCCAGATTGAACTGATGATTTTGACGTCGGATTAGTTGAAAGTTTGACAACTATAAAGGTCGAATATGTGACCAACATATAATGTGTTGAATAATTGACGCAGAAAGTTTGACAATAATATTGGTCATTTGGTCGACCAATTTGCATCAAAAAATTGACTAATCTTCATAAAAAATTAAGCTAAAATTTACTAGTGCCCTCATTAGCATCTACTCCTTCTTCTACACATTTGGTAGCTTCTACATATATATCATCATCCAAGGATAAATTTAAATGTCAAGCACTTTTGGCTTCCACACATCCTGAGCAAGGTAAATAACTTCTTGATTCAGGTGCATCACATCATATGCCATCTTCTATGGATATGTTTTTTTCTATTGAGCCTTGTAATTCTCCCAATATATTGATGGGTAACAACACATACATAAGGGTTTGTGGGAAAGGGTACATTTAATGATGTTATTTGTGTACCATCCTTGACCACTAATATCCTTTCTATTTACCAAATTACTCATGGGTCACAAGGTAAAATTGTTGAGTTCACTCCTGATTATGTCTACATTAGGGACATGGAGACTACATATGTCATAGATATGGGAGTTGTTGATCACGGATCACACTTTTATTATTTTTCACATTTTGTTGTTGTTGTTGTTGTTGATGATGATGATGATGATGTTCATGATATACCCACCCCTTTACCAAGGGTGAATTATGCATGTGAGGAGAACTTTGGACAATTGAATCATTTTGTTCTTGATCTAAGTGTTGAGATTCCTACTGCTCCACCTCTTGCTTCTTTAGACATGGGTTCTACTATTCAGCAGGATGATTGTAGATATTCAAATCTTGTAGTATGGGATGACTACTTGGATGGCATTTCAACATTGTTTGTTGATTCTCATAATGTAGATTTGGGAGACATAATTAAGGGGGTTTATCTCATCTTTGATGATAGAAACACAGTTGAGGTTGGAGATAATTATTCACCTTATTAGGATATTGGTCCATGCTTGATTCTTCTCCTTCACTTTGTTTGTCACATTTCATAGGTCAACTTGATGGTGTGATGGAATCTTTGAGCTTGGAGAGACCTATTTAGTCTTCAAAGATGCATACATGGAGATCTTCATCTTCCTCCTCCTTCCATTTGCACATGGATTGGATTCTTTATGATTTGATGTATTTATTTCTTCCTAAGGGGAGACATGTTTCTTGTAAGAATAGGATTATCTTTTGTTTACAGGTACTCTTCATCAACATTGGAGCTTTTTCATTATGGAGGGGAAATAATTTCTCCTTCTATCCTTCTTATGGGGGGATAATTCTTTGTATATACATGATGTATGTATTTCTTGGGGGGTCTTTATTACTCCATCCATCCATGAGCTACACTTAGGATAACACCACCATTAGTTTCCATACATTAAGTTGATCTTGGGAAAGCAATGCAATGTAACAAAAAACCAAAAATAAACAGAGATTTGACAATTTGAGTAAAATTTAAAATCTCACGAGTCTTTAAATTGTTGTATAATGCTACATGGGGGATCACTTAAGTTCTTTGGGATGGTCCACAAGCATTCATATGAATGAATCAAAACAAATTGTTAAGGGATTGGAAAAATAAGATAAAACATTTAATTTCACGGAGTCTAACATTAAAGAAAAGTGTTTAACTAACCAAAGGCTTAAGGTATAAAAAATAAAGACCCATGTGAAATCTAAATTAAAGAGGTCTTCCATGTCACATATTGGGATAAAACTAGATACATGAATTGAAAAATTAATAAATTAAATATAAAGATTGATGAGAGAATTTACAACAATAAAATCAAATTTAAATATTTAATACTTGATATGATATATGGGGTTCTTCAATTAATGAAGTTAAAGGGAATTTTGATCAGGTTAAACAATAGTTGTATTAATTCTATGCTAGCTTGGGACCTGGTTTTTCTTGGATGGATAATGATACAAATGTTATTTCTCCCAAAGGAATATGGTTTGGAATAGGTACTTAGAACATTTATTGAAATACATATTATGCAAAAATTAGAGAATATTCTTTTAGTAATCTTAGATCATGAGGTAGAATATGTTGGAAAATATGTAGCCATATAATGAAAATTTCCATATAATTTGAAAAAAAATTTATGCAAATAAGTGTCTAGGTCTATATGGAAAAGAATAGAAAATATACCCATAAAAAATGGCACAAGATATACCCTAGAGAAAGTATCGTAACATAAAAATCCAACCTCTAAAAGCATCCATCCACCATTTATTATGCAACAATTGAACATTGAAATACATCCATGAACACCTCTGAATTACAAGCTCTCTACAAGCATTCCATGTGAAGAAGCATGTAACCACACATACTATGTCATTCTTTAAACCCTCACAAATATATAAACAATAGATGATTTCAACCCCTTACCAAATCAACCAACTATTCAACCTTAAACAACTACCCTTATTGTTTTTTTTTGTAGAAATAGGCTCTCACAAGATCACCAAGATAGTATTATGTAAAACCATGTAACTAATACCATGGGATTACAAACCATTGACTTGACATTTAATATTAGGTACTAAGATTTCACTTTATTGATTTAATTTCTCCATTAATAAATAAATACATTACTTGTGGCATAGAACACATAAAGTGTCCCCTAAAATGTTTAACTTCTAGTGGTGCATGTCCATCTAGGTTCCCCTAAGCACACCATACACATCATAATAAATTATACATTATAAAAATTAAGCAAGGTGTACAACACCTAATTCCCAACAAAAGAGTAAGTTGCATAGTGTCTAATGTTAGATATACTTTGTACAAATATCATTAGCCTAGTAAAGTTTAGGTATATGATTAGTGGGTTAGTTTGTAATCTTGAGTCAGACTCTTTCTTGATGATCCTATTGACTTTTTATTTCCCTTTGAATTGAAATTTTTATTGAGATTTTATTATTTACTAGATCAATACTCATTTTACAATTAATATGTTCTCTTTCATACATTCTTCAATATGGAAATCAATGTTTTATCCACTTGATTTAAGCTAATAGTTTATCACTTCTTAAATAAAACTATCTTCACATAGAAAATATTATAAGTTGAAAGCAAGTTTTAAAAGTCCACATTTATCACTATGTTTCTAACATCTAACATGTTAAAATTGAAAGGGTTATTTCTAAAAATAAAATTTAAAAACTCATGCAAAAAAATCTTACATCTCAAATAAAAGCATACAAAAATTAATATTAACATATTAATTGCTTTAATATTTTTTAAAATATTTTTTTATTATTTATTTAACTTTTTAAACTATTACATTCATATATTTTACTAATAAATAAACTTTCCTACTTAAAAAATATCTAATTTTTTAATTTAAAATATTATTTACAAATGCAATTAAGTCTTAATTTATCTTATAAAACATGATTTTTAATGAAAAAAAAATAAATTTACTTTCATATTCACAAATCACTTTTATTGTTGAAAAAAATAATGAAAGCAATGCTTTAATTGATAATGCTTGAGGATGATTGAAGATGTTTACAAATGTTGATATCCCTTTTTATATAGACAAGAGTTGAGAAAGTAGGTATAACTACCTTTGATACAAAATTTAATACATGATACAATATAATAAATGTTTAAAATAAATATTAAATAATGTACTATCACCTATCTTCTAAAATACCACCGTGTTTTGAACTTTATTAAATAACTAATTAAACAAAAAAAACTTCACATATAAACATTTATGAAATGTGTTTGATTTTATTCATATTTCAGTTCTAATACATATCTGATTTCCCACTCTCATGTTTATTTATTATTACTTAAAAATAACATTTTATTAGCTTTTGGTCATGGGGCTAAGCTTATATATCCCCCCTAACAAATTCCAACAAAACCTAATGGTATCTTTAATTAATGACTTACCTATGCTCTGTCGAATTTTAATTTGACAGTTTAGCAATCCAAGATGATTTCCAAGATCATAAGTGATGATAGCAACGAAAGCTATTAATTATGAAACCGTAAACCATGTTGAGTCCAACCCAGTTTCCCTCCTCCCTACTCCTATAAAAACCCACCCCTACAGATCAATCCCCACACAGCAATATAGCTCGTTTCTTACTGTTTCTCAATTGTATGCAACTACTCTCAAGCTGAAGATGAAAGCAGTGATGGTGACAATGATGGTGGCCTTTGCTTCAGTTTTTATGCTCATGGCAGGGCTTCCCAACATAGCTTACTGCTCACCATTGTCTGACGGTGATCACAAGCATTTGCAAGCTCCAAGCCCCCCTCCATCTCTGTCCACTGAAAGCCCAGCAATTCCACATAACACCAATAATAACCCTGTGCTTGGAACTCCCCAACCTGTGAAGTCCATTGTTGGGCCATCTGGAGTTTCACCTTCGTGGATAAGCCATTGCCCTAAAGATTATCCAGGACTAGATGACTTGCTTCGTGATCTAGGGGCACTTTTGACAGAAGGGCTGGTTCACATAGATGGTTATGTCCAAACTCAGTGGTGCCAAGTTTTCCAAGGTCATACAAAGAAGATGGCTGAGATTTGTTTCTGTGAAAACCTAAGGGATGAACTTGGCTATAGGCTTGAGGTAGGGCGTGAGCTTCTTGCGGCGTGCCAAAAGAAACCCACAAAGGCTTTTTGTCGAGAGCACTTCTAAGATGGCATAATGAGACAATCAGCAAAATGACGTCTTTTGTTAGTTTAATGGTTTTGGTGTTCATGTTCACCCTTTTTAAGGTAATAAAAATGTGGCTGTAAGGCTTGTTTAACCACCTTTGGAAAAATGGCCACTTTGGCTTTCTGAATTAGGGTTTTTCACGCAGTCTTCAGTGTTTGGCAGTTTTGTCTATGAAATATAACTTAATGAAACTATTTCATTGAATTTTTGTGTCGGTTGGAATATATGATGGTTATATCCAACGATGTTAAATTTCTTCTTATTAAGACCATTTATGTTTTGCAATGTTTTTATGAGTATGGTATTTACTTTTCTGTCTATCAATATATGGTTTTCAGTTTCTTATACCCACCAGGCGAATGATGAGTGAATTCAGATCTGTTAAAGCTTTCAGATATTAGTTGACATTTTGTTTTTCGTTAGCTATCGGTGTTTTGTAATCTCCGAATAGTATTCTAAATATGGAATACTTGTAAAGCTAATTTTTTGCTAGAACTGGTACATGATTTAACTTGTCTTTCATCGGTGCTTGATAATAGAAACAGCTAATAAATAGCTCTGAATCAAGGAATAATCTGTTGGACTAGTCTCCAGTGTCTCTTCAGATTTGAGACATGAACTATAATTGCCTTCCATAAATCTGTTCATATCTGACATTAGTATCGTGGGTAACTTCAGAAATATATTTTATTTTTGGAAAGCAGTACACTAACAGCCATACCATCCATCAAATACCCACATTACTAAATAGACATGGATTAATGTTAATACAACAATTTAACATCATCTCTAAAGCTTTGTCATTGAGACTTTTTGTTTAATTCTGTCTTAAAAGATGAAATATATAAGCATTTCAGTTTTAGGGTTTTTAGGCTTTAAATTGTCCACAATTTTGAACAGCGACCATGTTTTGTGGGCTTTAATTCTCAATATGTTTCATGGAAACCTTGAATTTAGTGGCCAAGGTGATGCAGAGTGTATGTTTAAAATGTTACTAATTATATTAGTTTCCTCTCTGGGATTGTTGTTACTGCTTTATGACCATTAAAGCGGAGTTGGACACTGGCTCCCTCGCAAGAAATCTGATGAGAGTACAGTGAACTTGGAAGAGGAAGGCTCGGGAAAACGTACCGTGTTTGTGAAAGGAAAAAAATTCAAGAAAGAATTCAGGAGCTCTCTGACTTCAACGCCACAATAAAAAAGATATTTGAGGTGAAGCAAGAAGTTGACGAAACTCGCAAAGAGTTTGTCTAGTACCTTGGGTCTCTAGTGTTGGCCTTTTGTCGATTTTTTGCGGGTGTTTGGTTTTTAGGTTTTTATGTTGGTTTTGGTTATGGTGGATTGGTCCCAGTCCTGTTTCTTTTTAGTTTCCTTTAATGCTAATCTTTTATCTATCTAGCTTATACGGAGTTTCGGGTCCCCTTTAAAACTTATTTTTTCCCTGCAATCAAAAACAATTATTAAAAATCTATAGAAAAGTCAGATAACAATTTCCAATGAAATAAAATAGATTGATAGCATAATGTAGTGCCTAAAAATCCAAGACGTTGTCCTTATCAGTAACTAATTTGGTACTTTTCTTGGAATTGTTGGCAAGGGCATGATCCAACTCTAAGCCAGCACAGGAAAGGAAATGGAAATGTTGGAGCAAATTCATGACTTACTAATCACTTTACGCCCATGATCATCTTGATTGGAGGCATTCATAAGATGGAAGATCCCCGAGTATAAACACAATTTGTATATTAATAGTAAAGAAATTATTATTCTTGGGAAATAGCCAATGTAATGCAATCAAGAATTTAATTATTTTGATGAATAGTTCTTAGTTTATTAGCATTTAATGGCCGTGTCTTTCTTTAAATGATTCTAGATGATTTTAGTTCTAAAAGCTTTAGGTTTCAAACGCCTAAAACCTTATAGCATTAGAATAGCTGGCAGGCAATAATATACGAAGTTGTATATAGTTTTGCAAGGATAGGATAGATGTATCAATGTGTAATTTTCTTGATTTCATTAGTTATTTTTTTTATTCTTCTAAAATATTTTTTTTATTAAAAAATATGTCTATAGATTTTTAATATAGAAATTGATAATTTAGCTGAATTTAGTATGATCTTAATTACATACATTTCTAAAGGATAATTGCTGTTTAGTTTTTATTTGTTTTTCATCTTAAATCAAATTTAAAGGTCTATTAACTTACACATGAAATTTGTTAATTTATTTTATAAGATACTACATGAAATAATAAGTTACATGAAATTAAATTTTAGACACGCGATAAAAAAAAAAAATCAGAGATAAATCTACCACATATTAAAGCATTATACTGACATTAAACTAGTGTAGACTAGTAGCTACATTTAATGAAAGACTAGAACATATTCCATCGCTTCATATGTATGTGATGTTTTCTATAAACTTATTATTTTAGTCTAAATTTCTAATGAAAAGAGATTATCCTTGTCTAAAATATTTGTAAATATTTTTTTGTCAAGACAACTTATTTTGCAATGTAAGTTCTAACCATCAAGAAATGTGGATGACATTTACATGGATATTGATTAAATCTATAGACTAGAATTCAAAGTAGAAAATAAAATTTCTATACGTCTATTAGAGATTAGTAGACATGTATTATCTCTATGTAGAAATTTTGATCATAAAATATAATATAAAAAAACAAAATTCCCACTTCTTCTAAAGCTAAGTCCTTGATCATTCTCTTATTAATTTTATAGGTGTTATGTCTACTTCATTTTATAAGAACACATGTATTTTTTGTCATAAAAAATAATATTAAAATAAGTGGCTTACATCAACCTTTAATCTTTATGATGATATAGTAAAGTTGTAATTGAGACTTGAAGCCTTGTGTTGAACTAGATCTAAAATATATATTATGGAGTTTGAACTTCACATCACTTTTTTGAATGAAGTTCTTCAACATTATTATTTACCATGCTATTCTGCATTTTGTCAATAATTGAAGTAGGAGGTTAGAAGCTATACAAAATATTTGTAAACCCAAGTATCAAAGGAAAAACATATAATATTGTGACCTGAATGTGTGAAAAAATAATTATGATTGATATCTTTCTTTAGATCTTTGTAATCTTAACATTTAAAATATTACAATAAAAAATATTATGTTATGCTTATTCTTTCTTTCCACGATTTCTTTCAAATGATTTGTTAACTTGAGTGCTATATAGTAAAATGAATCCCTTTATTGGAACCCTTGAAAATGATTGCATCATTTGATATAAGAGTAGGTTCAACTTGTGAAGTATATTTTTCTCTCATATAAATAACTATTTGTAGAAAGTAGTATCAAATCATTAAATGTATAAGTTGATGGGTAGAAGATATAATGGTTGTATCTTTTTTTAAAAAAATAATTAAAGAAAATAAATAGAAGTTAGATAGAATAATCTTTGAACAAGATGCATAAATAGAGGAAAGAGAATGGTAGATTTGGTGAACATGATTGAATATTCTAAAAAGGTTTGCAAGTTGTGGAGAAAACTCAACAAAGGGAAGGAAACACAAATTCAACAATTGTCAAGGAAATTAAAGTAATCGTTGATGAATTGAATTAGGACATAATACAAGGTGATCTTATTGAGATTCATATCTAAAATAGAAGATGAATTGTTATGGATGTTCAAAAAAATTAAAGGATTTTGTATCTAAAATATTTTATAGATTGGATGTGTATGAATCCATAGAAGATCCTAATAATCTAGCATTTTTGTATTAAAAAATTAAGTGAAATTTTTTTATGTGGTACAATTATATCTAGATGGATAATTTAAAAAATAGTAGAGAAATTAATAGAGGTTTAAAAATAATTCTTGTAATGTTAATAAAAATACTATAAACCATGAGATGAGCCCACTTAGAAAATACATAACTTGATATAAAAGTATATGAGTTTTGAATTCTACACTAAATGATTATATCAATCGATCATTCACACTAATTACATATAAGATGGTGATGAGAAAGTCTCCATGTATATATAAATAGATTTCACATTTCTATTTAGGATATATTCATCTAGACAAACTTTTAGTTAGTAAAATAAGCCTAGTAGTTTGTATTAAATTTGAAAAAAATGAGTTACAATTATGACTAGTTGCACAATGAATAGTGGGTATGATTCATGCTATGAAAATAGACAAGACATGTGTATGGAGGAGTAGTGAATAAATCACATGGTTAGGATCTCATGTAAAAAGGTAAAAGATCCTATTAAGGAAGAGGATATGAAGGAGGAAGAATATATTTCAAGAAATAATTTATGTATGCATAATCAGGACATGGCGCATTTAAGTTTGGTTATTCATCACAAAATAATTTTATTAGAGAATATAGGCTAGGAAATGCTTTGCATAAAACTATATATATTGGAGATATGTATTCATCTCTCCAAACCCATGAATCACTTGCAAGCAAAAAACCTATCACATATGAAGAGAAGAACCCATGATTAATGATGTCAAACCTTGAGAGAGAATTTATCCTAAGAGGAGTATGGTATTGACATTATCATGTAAATGAATTATATGATTAAAAATAAATTAATAATTATTTTAATAGAAAGTAGGAGAAATATAATATAAAATTAGAAAACTAAGATTAGCCCAAAGAACTAAAAAATAGGTCAACTAAGTGAAGCTATTATAATCACAATCTAAAAAGGAAAAAACACCCAAGGTTATCTTAAGGGAATAAAGTAATTAGAGAACCTAATTATATCATTAATCAAATAATGTCTTAATTAATCCAACAATCTCACTTAAAATTAACTTAGGGATAAGCTAAAGAGCTAAGGATGAATGAAAAGTATACATTAAGGAAAAATGAACATGGCAATATGCAATACAAGGGGAATTTTCCTCCTTTCCCCAATTGCACAATCAAAAGGAAGATGAATCACAAGTATCAAGTAGGAATTAAGCACTAAGAGGGTCAATGACCTTTCAATTTAATATAGTTGGGGTAATTTGAATTTGGGGGAAATGATAGGGTGATGCAAGATAAAAATCTAAATGAGAAAATATGGGAAGTTATGAAAAATACACATTGACATAAAATAGATAGACAATTGTAATGAATTGCAATAAAAATTAGAAGATTGTACTGACCTACAGTATAGAATGCCTGAGGAATTCTTTTCCATGGTACAAATAGCCTAGGGTGTTGTATACCCAAATATTTAGTTTGAAACCAGTTCTAGTCTTTCCAATGGATCATATGCTTTATGGACTAAGTCCTAATAGCTTTTTCACCTATACCTACACACACAAAATGGGAAAGTGTTGGGTTGAAAGTAGTTTTCCTTGGTTAAACTCCTATATAGGTATCAATCTCAAAAATAAAATAAAATCTTACAAACTTAAATATCAAAATGTAAAGGTAATTGTTAGATCTACCTTGTAAATGAATATATCTTCATAAATATTTACAAGTAGTGGTTGGGTATGTGCAAGATCACGAGGGGCCAAAAAGTGGCGATGTGAAAAATATTCACTTTTCACTTGTCCAAAAGCACATGAAAGTGCTTGTTGACTTTTTAGTAGGCCTGGGTGTCAGTACACCTGGGCAAACCTGCCACCAAAGCATAGACCTTATCGAGTACCCGATAACTATGGCATAAATCCGAAACCCACGAGCCCTTTTCTTCATTTCCTTGCGCAATTTTCTTCAAGTTTCTTTCTGTGATTTTCATATACCTGATATATTTTTGGGTACCTGATATTGGAAACAACAAATTCGACTCCGAGCATATTTGGTAAGTAGTTATTTGTATAATTTTTATTAATTTATTTCATTTTCATGCTAAATGTAGCATTTTTAAAAAAAATAGGGTTTTGTATTTATATTTGTAATAATATATGAAATTTAGATTTGTTTTTTATTTAATCAGGCATGGCTGACAATAATGAAGAAAATAACCCTCCCACACCAAATAACAATCCCGAAAACAATCCCCCATATCTAAACCCTAAATCTTTACAAGATTTGATACAAGAAAATTTGAACAGAATATGAGGTTTCCAAAACACGTATCAACATATACCTACATTAGGTCCCATGCTTGCCACACTAAATACAATTGTTGGAAACATTGACACACTCACACAACAACATAATGCTACTCTTCATTGGTGTGATGATATGCGTGCCCAATTTGATGACGGGCTTGACCATGATGGGATTGCGGCCCTTAATATAACTAAGGAAGATATAACCACCCTTTTTGTCGATCCTAAAACTGGAATACCAGTTGACCCCAAAAAGCCCAAATTATCAATAAAATGGTGCACAAATGAAGCAATGCACACAAACTTTTGGGATCATTGGTGGATGGTTTTTGATAAACCACCCCATAGCAATTTGGAGGTCCCATTTTATTTTATTAAAAAATTGTATGCTAAGTTTGTGCTTGGTCAGCATGTTGATTATTGGAGTATGAGGCCCAACATGGGCGTAGGCAGAGGAGCTCCTCAGACTAGGCCATCTTCCCAGCACCGAAAGGCCACTACCTTTGTCCCCCCCACTGATGTCGCACCCCCTCCTCTAGTGCAACATCCTGATATCATTGCAGAGGCTGCCTCACAGACTATTAGGGCCATTCATTTACTGAGTGATCAGTTGATCACATAGACCAGGTCAGTGTTGCCTCCAGTGGATGCTATTGGCGCATCGACATCTTGTTGGAGTTCACATGTATGTGAGCCCCATATGTGCATTATGTGCAGGCATATGTGCCTCGGACTGCTTGCTGATTCTGATACATATCAGTTTCATGATATTGATGAGGAGGATATAGGAGACGCAGCTGCAGAGGCTACAACACCTCATGGAGCATCTACATCTCATGAGAGTGCTCAGGAGGTCCACGTAGAGCCATTGACTCCTCTTGATACGGTAAGAGTAAACATTATAAATAAATTTGTCACATGAATTATTTAATTTTAAAATAATTTATTTATTTAGATTAGTTTTAATGATTGCATGCACTTATGTATATATATTTTTTCCATTTATGTTCAGATGATGACACAGGAGGAGGTGAGACAGGTGGATGAGTCCACACTTTCGGCCATTTCATTTGGCCTTGATGACTATACGGTATATTATAAATTATGTACCCATTAGTTTTTTTTATATCATTTGGTGTACATGCTTAAATCTCTATCAATTAGAGCAATAAAATTCATACATTTACTAATATATATTGTCATCTTATTGTGTTCTTGTAGGCTACAACCGATGTCAGTGGGAGGCATGAGGGGATTCCTTCATTAGGTCTCGACAAAGGAAAGGTAGTTAATTGTTTAAGATTAATTATGCATGCATATGTATGCCACTTGTGTGTAGTAATAAATATTTTACTTGCACTTTATTGTATAGGGTGTAGCTATTGATGATGTCCCGACACCAGTTCGACAGTGTAGGGTTACAGGCGTCTCGATTCAGAGTGATAGTCTGATTGTACATAGACTTTTACGTATTGTTATTTGTATTTTGTAACCAGGGTTGCTATGATGAAGTACATTGATATATAATTGACAATCTTTTTACTGTCATAGGTTACTCCGACTGTGATGGAGGGCCCACGAGAATCTTTCATTTCTTTGTTGACCCAGCCCACTATTCCAGAGGAGGGATCACCAGATGTAAGTTTTAATTTTAGTTCAATCAATTTGTAATTTTATTATGCTATCATCCTATTTTGTAGATTTATTACTCTATGTTGCACCACTCTACTAATCTCATTATTGCAAATATATATTTATAGGTCAGAGTTGGTATTGCTTGCATGGTCCCTTCGCTACCAAGGACTTACGTTAGGACACCTGATCGTGGTAGGTGATCGAGAGACCAGGTACAAATATTTGTATTTAGTTATAATTTTAATTAAATTAGTGTTTGAATTATGAATTTTATATATATATACACACACACACACACACACAAATCATATAAAGTAAGCAATCTAACTTTGGTTTGAACTCATTTTTCATACAGGATCAATCAGAGCCCAACACTTCTTCAAAGAGGCTACATTTTGATGATCCCCCTACAGCATAGGATGTAGTTTTAGTTTTGTGGTCATTTAGAGATGACACTTGGCACATTTTGAGAAGGCATATATGCCACATTGTACACCTTAAAACATTGATTTTGTAGACATTTTGAAATGGCATGTGCCATATTTATATATAAACATACTTTTGATACATTTGATACATATATAGAACATGTTCATTTATATGTTATATTTGCATCATCTTTTGTATATACATATTTATTATTCATGTTTATGGAATTGAATGGTGAAGTTATATCTTGACTATGATTATCATTATGATTTAAATTATATCTCATTGAATTTACATTTGTTTTTCTTTACTCTGGAATACCCTGTTCATGGAGCTTATTATGTTTGAGGTTTAACTTCTATAGATTTCCTAGATTTCTGGTGCTTAACATTCCCTATGCCTGAGATGATGATGAGGCCATCAGTACCGATACTGAAGATCATTTCTCTACAAAACAAAAACCATGCCATCTTCTCTTCATCACTAAATTAAAACTTCAATCACTGCTAATATGAGAGTTTCGTTTACCACTTCTATGAATTTTTGTATACAAATTCTATACCATCAATTATGTCACTATTTTTCATTGTGTGCACATTCAATCTCATACTTGCATTGCTAATTTCATATATTATCATTTTCAATGCTTTTTGTTTGCACTTATAATAATTTTAACTGCCGGCAATAATGTTTCAATATCATCGTGTATGCAAGAGCCTTCATTTCATGCTATAAAAAATCTCCATTATCGTATAAGCTTATGGTCTTCATTTCCAATCTTCGATATTACCATTGATAGATATGACATGTGACTATTGACTTTTCCATTGTGTATAATATATGATTGCTTGCACAACATGATATCCCTCAGACTTACAAAAACACATCTCTTGAATATATCGTCTCTCAAATGTTCATTGAATGATTTTAATAATGCCTTCGAACTATGCTTAGCACTGTGTATATTTATTTTTTATTACTGCATGGCTCCTTCTAATGTCTTCATACGCATATGTTTAATCAATCTTTAACTCATGTTGTGTTCACTTCATTTGATGAATTTGTTGCTTCATGGGTTGATTATTGCTGACTGTACATTCATGATGAGTTTTACTTTACCGCCTCTTGTAATATTCTTCCAAATAATATGTTTGTCATCTTTGTAATATGCTGCAGCTATTAACATCTATGAGAAAATGAAATTTATTTGGGTTGACTTTGATCATTAATTGCTGGTGTGTATACTTCACCCCATTTGAATGCTGATATGATGCAAGTAATGTTCCAACGTTGCCAAGTTGCATAGTTGTCGATGCTATTTATTCAATAGTCTTTGCTATTTGTCCTAGTTTTTATCTCCACTTAATAGTATGTGTTCGTATATCTTGTGAGCAACCAAAAAACCTTCAATGACATCAATGACAACCTTATCAAATCTCCAACATTATTTCTCAAATGGAGGCCCTAATTTTTGTAAAAAATTAAGGCTCCATCAGGCGGAATGAGGTTGTCATTGGCATTTACCCGGCCAATCGAAGCTGATGGAGTAGATGATTCGATGCCAGGTCAGACGGTTTGAAAGATACACTGCTGAGCCACTTTCAACTGACCCTCACTGCAAGTTTTGGCATCGACTAAGATCGCCTTTCCAAATGCAAACGAAGTCGAATCGCCTAAAACTGAGAGAGGTTATTGTAGACCTTGAAAACATGATCCTGTAGCACTTGATAGTTTGTTGATACCTCTCACGAGGTTTGAGATATGAGCCCCGCAAGATCACTACCCAATCATGCTTAGTGCACCTTGGGGTCACTTGGGTCGAGCGTGGTCGCAAGCGTTTCGGTGACTCTGTGGATAGAATGGGGTTGTCACTGGCATTTACCCAGCCAACTAGAACTGATGGAGTAGATGGTTTGATGCCAGGTCAGATGGTTTGAAAGATACGCTGCTGAGCCACATTCAACTGACCCTCACTACAAGTTTTGGCATCGACTGAGATTGCCTTGCCAAATGCAAACGAAGTCGAATCACCCAAAACTGAGAGAGGTTATTGTAGACCTCAAAAAAATGATCTTGTAGCACCTGATGGTTTGTCAATACCTCTCACGAGGTCTGAGATATGAGGCCTACAAGATCACTACCCAATCATGCTTAGTGCACCTTGGGGTCACTTGGGTCGAGCGTGGTCGCGAGCGTTCCGATGACTCTGTGGGAAGAAGAGGGTTGTCACTAGTGTTTACCCAGCCAACTGGAGCTGATGGAGTAGATGGTTTAATGCCAGGTCAGACAGTTTGAAAGATACACTACTGAGCCACTTTCAACTGACCCTCACTACAAGTTTTGGCATCGATTGAGATCGCCTTGCCAAATGCAAATGAATTTGAATCATCCAAAACTGAGAGAGGTTATTGTAGACCTCAAAAACATGATCCCGTAGCACCTAATAGTTTGTCAATACCTCTCATGAGGTCTGAGATACAAGCCCCGCAAGATCGATGCCCAATCGTGCTTAGTGCACCTTGGGGTCACTTGGGTCAAGCGTGGTCGCAAGCGTTCCAGTGACTTTGTGGGTAGAAAAAGGTTGTCATTGGTGTTTACCCAGCCAACCAGAGCTGATGGAGTAGATGGTTCGATGCCAGGTCAGACGGTTTGAAAGATACGCTGCTGAGCCACTTTCAACTGACCCTCAATGCAAGTTTTGGCATCGACTAAGATTGCCTTGCCAAATGCAAACGAAGTCGAATCGCCCAAAACTAAGAGAGGTTATTGTAGATCTCTAAAACATGATCCCATAGCAGCTAATAGTTTGTTGATACCTCTCACGAGGTCTGAGATACGAGCCCTGCAAGATCACTACCCAATTGTGCTTAGTGCACCTTAGGGTCACTTGGGTCGAGCGTGGTTGTGAGTGTTCCGGTGACTCTGTGGGCAGAACAAGGTTGTCACTGGCATTTACCCAGCCAACCAAAGCCAATGGAATAGATAGTTCGATGCCAGGTCAGACGGTTTGAAAGATACGTTGCTGAGCCACTTTCAACTGACCCTCACTGCAAGTTTTGGCATCGACTAAGATCACCTTGCCAAATGCAAATGAAGTCGAATCACCCAAAATTGAGAGAGGTTATTGTAGACCTCAAAAACATGACCCTGTAGCACTTGACATTTTGTTGATACCTCTCACGAGGTTCGAGATATGAGCCCCGCAAGATCGCTACCCAATCATGCTTAGTGCACCTTGGGGTCACTTGGGTCGAGTGTGGTCACAAGCGTTCTGGTGACTCTGTGGGAAGAATGGGGTTTTCACTGGTGTTTACCTGACCAATTGGAGCCAATGGAGTAGACGGTTCAATGCCAGGTCAGATGGTTTGAAAGATACGCTGCTGAGCCACTTTCAACTAACCCTCACTACAAGTTTTGGCTGCCAAATGCAAACGAAGTCGAATCACCCAAAACTAAGAGAGGTTATTATAGAACTTGAAAACACGATCCCATAGCACTTGACAGTTTGTTGATATCTCTCACTAATACAGAGGTAGCAGCAAGAAAGTGGAGTGCCCTTCTCTTAGCTCTCACAACTCACCAACCAACTATAAAGGCTTAAGTGTATTCCCAAACTCTTATGATGGTGTAACAAAACCAATTAAATGGAATTCTATCCCAATAAACTCCCTTTGAAAAGTTATACACTCAATCAAACTTCAATGCCTTTTCGACTTTAGGGACACTAGGCCTAAAACTAACTTATTGTTAGAACTCTTCACCAGTGGACTTCTTGACCACTCCCAAGCATGTAGATGGTCCTCATATGACCTAAGGCCTTTGAAATAACCCTTGGTTTACTCCCATCACAACCGCACCATAGCAAACTAGACCTGCACACCAATTTCCTTCTAGCCTTCTCAACATAGGTTTTCTTTTCTAACTTTTTCACAACTGAGTATCTTGACACAATCAGGGCATTTTTAGACACCCATTTGGAAGTTATTTAAGATCCCAAATCCTTGCCTTCCAAATCCACTCCAGCACCACCTAACACCCACCTTGGACACATACCTAATTGGCCTAGTTAGGCTTGGTTTACAAAGCAAGTATGAGGTATAGGGTTCATGGAACTGATACAGGGCTTTAGATACTCTTCTCCAATTAAAAATGACTCAAAACCACCATTTCTTCACTCGTTTATCTACTCTATACAATTCTTTACAATTTTCTCCTACTTTCTAGACTGAATCCTCACAAAAATTCAGTCTAGGGCCTGATGCATGAGGGCCTCGCCCTTCGAGCCAATGCATGAGAATTTGGAATCCATTGGAATATAGACCTACCTTGTATTTTCCAAATTCTTAGGTAAAACCTATGGTTAGAATGCAAGTTAGGCCACCATTAGTGTTCAGGGCCCTAGAAAAGTTTGTTTCCTAAACTGTTTTGAGAAAAAATGAGATAACTTTAACCAATGAATCTAAATCTCTACCAAATCAATAGTAAGGTGAAATAACATGCAATGCAATATTGTCACATGCAAATCTCAGCTTTGTAAGCCCATACACGCCCGTACAATTCTAAGAAATGGCTCAAAAATGGTTTGTATTCCTCATTTATGGCACCAGTTTACAAAAATCAATTTCTTACCATTATGGTTCAAAGTGAAAAGCATATATAACCTTCAAAATGAAGGCATATCAATTGGAGAACCTATTTTACTCTTGGGTTTCCAATTCCAATCTCTTGAGCAACTTTTAGAAATTTGCAACAACAACTTTTATTGCATTTTTGCAATTTTTTTGAACTCGATAGAGTTTATGATTTCTCTTTGAGATCAAAACTTATCAACATGATTTTTAAAGTAAATATAATCTAAAATTAAACTTTAAAACTCCACAAGCCTAACCTATAAAATTATCACTAACTAGGTAAACCCTATGACCTAAGGTATCTTAGGCTTATAACATTGCCAAAAGATCCTTGATCATACATTAGGGTTTTCAAACCAAAATCAGGATGATCTATTAAGATCCATCCTATTTATTACAAGCAAAAGAAATTCAAATTCCTATTAGTGGAAAGTGCCCTACACCACTCACGAGGTCTGAGATACGAGCCCCACAAGATCGCTGCCCAATTGTGCTTAGTGCACCTTGGGGTCACTTGGGTCGAGTGTGGTCGCGAGCATTCCGATGACTCTGTGGGAAAAATAGGGTTGTCACTGGTTTTTACCCAGCCAACTGGAGCCGATGGAGCAGACGGTTCGATTCCAGGTCAGACAGTTTGAAAGATACGCTATTGAGCCACTTTCAACTGACCCTCACTGCAAGTTTTGGCATCGATTGAGATTGCCTTACCAAATGCAAACGAAGTCAAATCGCCCAAAACTAAGAGAGGTTATTGTAGACCTCAAAAACATGATCTAGTAGCACCTAATAGTTTGTCGATACCTCTCATGAGGTCTAAGATACGAGCCTCACAAGATCACTGCCCAATCATGCTTAGTGCACCTTGGGGTCACTTGGGTCGAGCGTGGTCGTGAGCATTCCGGTGACTCTGTGGGTAGAATGGGGTTGTCACTAGCATTTGCCTTGCCAACTAGAGCTGATGGAGTAGATGGTTCAATGCTAGGTCAAATGGTTTGAAAGATACGCTGCTGAGCCACTTTCAACTGACCCTCACTGCAAGTTTTGGCATCGACTGAGATCACCTTGCCAAATGAAAATGAAGTCGAATCACCCAAAACTAAGAGAAGTTATTATAGACCTCAGAAACATGATCTTATAGCACCTAATGGTTTTTTGATACCTATCACAAGGTCTGAGATACGAGCCATGAAAGATCACTGCCCAATCATGCTTAGTGCACCTTGGGGTCACTTGGGTCGAGCGTGGTCGCGAGCATTCCGATGACTCTGTAGGTAGAATGGGGTTGTCACTAGCATTTACCCAACCAACTGGAGCTGATGGAGTAGATGGTTCAATGCAGGTTGGATGGTTTGAAAGATATGCTGCTGAGCCACTTTCAACTGACCCTCACTGCAAATTTTGGTATCGACTGAGATTGCCTTTCCAAATGCAAACGAAGTCAAATTGCCCAAAATTGAGAGAGGTTATTGTATACCTTGGAAAAAAAATCCCGTAGCACCTGATGGTTTGTCAATACCTCTCACAAGGTCTGAGATATGAGCCCCGCAAGATCACTGCCCAATCATGCTTAGTGCACCTTGGGGTCACTTGGGTTGAGCGTGGTCACAAGTGTTCAGGTGAATCTGTGGGTAGAATAGTGTTGTCATTGGTGTTTACCTAACCAATCGGAGTCGATGGAGTAGACGGTTCGATGCTAGGTTGGACGGTTTGAAAGATACGCTGCTGAGCCACTTTCAACTGACCCTCACTGCAAGTTTTGGCATCGACTAAGATCACCTTGCCAAATGCAAACAAAGTCGAATCACCCAAAACTGAGAGAGGTTATTGTAGACCATGAAAACATGATCCCATAGCACCTAATGGTTTGTCGATACCTCTCATGAGGTCTAAGATATGAGCCCTACAAGGTCACTGCCGGTTTGAAAGATACATTGCTGAGCCACTTTCAACTGACTGTTAGTGGTATGTTTGAAATTTGAACTATGAAATTAATCATGATTAAGCTTGTGAAATTTGAATTGTGGAGCTTATTATGTTTGAGGTTTAACTTTTATAGATTGTTTGAAATGATAAAAAATAATATCCTTAAAGCATTAGAAACAACAATCAAACATGTAAAAAATTCAAACCATGCAAATGACACAAGTATATGACATGTAAGATCCCTTCTTGGCACTATTGGCCACCCATACATGATTTTGGTCATAAGTCCTTATGAAGAGTTTTAGGACATTTAACTTTTAAATCAAATTGATTGTTACCAATTGCCAATATAGGCTTCAAAAGATCTCAATTAACCATTAAGGATCCTTTTGTCCTTCTATCTCTGATTGGATCCATGGTGACCGTAGGCGTCTTCATAGGTGCTCTTGCACAAGTTACAATCCACATACAAAACCAAGTTTATTGACTCAAAATACAATCTAAGAAAGGTCAAATTAATGTATTGAAATTAAGCTTAACGAACTTAGAAAACAATGCTCTAAGTTAGCTTATTACCTAGTCAAGTGTTCCTGAAGGGTCATCTCTTTGCTTCAGGGTCTCCAATAGTGCTTCATGATCAGTAGAAGTAATAGTCCAAAGTTCTTTTGTCTTTGGTCTTCCTTGATGCTTTGACAACTTGACATTTGTTGCTATAACAAGGTGTGAATACATGAGAATAGTTTTGTGCTTCTCATAGTCTTCAAATGCGGGAACTACATTCTTTCTAATCATGTATGTTCGCAGCCATGTTCCCAAAACAACAATTGAACTAGTAGGATATGTGAACCCATCACCATCTATCATCGATTGTACAAGCTTCTGTTTACCTTGTACACAACGTGCTAACCAATAATCTGACCTCTCATCATTCCCCTGTGGTGCAACCAATGCAAAAACATCTCCTGGCTTTAGAAGATCTAAAAGATGGTCATAGTCAACTGAAGTGTCCATGTCATCATTTCTTATCGAGAGTGTCAAAGATAAAGGAGTCAGATACTGTGGAACCCATGTATCCACCCACTCACTTGACTCACAATGATCCCAATCATACTGAAAACACATGGGGCAAAAACAAGCCAACTCTTGTGTCCAATTGGTCCATGTACTACTATTGGAGCTTCGGAATGAATGCATTTTTGAATAGTCTTTCACTGCTTGACAATCCAATCTATCTCCTATAGTTCCCTCCTCAACCAACCAAAAGAATCTACACACTATAGAATCAAGAATCCCCCCTTGTGACAATGCTAAAGTACACCAATCAATAATAGAATGAGCATCAAGAAGTAGATCACCTGAAATCCTCAATTGCTCCTTAACTAGAGCTCTCTTCACACACGCACCTACTCCATCATGCTCCCCTTTCCCATGCCCTGACTCAAAAAAACTCCAAATATGAGGTACACCTCTCTCCACATGCATTCTACACAACCAATAAAACATTCTGGCATTCTTAAATTGACCGGTGCAATTATCTGACCAAATGAGATGCCTATCCATAGCAATACCATTTTCCTGCAAGAATTCAAAATAGTTCTGGAAACAATGTTGAACAAACTCATGAGAGTGAGACTTGTCATCACTCATATAAAAATGGTACTCTCTGATTATCTTTCACTCATCTTTTGTGCTATCAGGGGAATGTCTATATGTGATGTGTACAAAAATAGCAACTTGAATGGAATTTTAATATTGAGCTTGAGTCTCATTTTGGGGCTGCAATGTATAGTTCTCCGCAAAGTCTACAATGGATATAATAGTTCCAATGGGGAAAGTGTCCTTACATGTCCTGAATTGTTGATCCAACCATTGAGACCTATGACTATGCCTTGCATACTTGTAAAAAAGATTTGTCTTGAAATCTGAGATAAAATCAGCAACATTGTATTCTTTTGCAACTAACTCACATCTAGAGCCTTCACCTCCACTCTTCAATGTATATTTCACTGTTTCATATACCTTTTTTTGGATGAGTGTCTTTCCAAAATTGTGTTCCAAACCCTCATGAAAACATGTTCTAAACTTGGACAAGCCACCACATTCTAAGCACTTGGCATGTAAGCAATCTTTTTTATAAAATAAACAACCATCATCTCTATGACATAAAAATTGATCTAGCAAGTCTCTTGATGATTTGGGAAGGCCACTTGCACCACAATCCTTAGGCATTTCATTAGTATGCAAAGTAGAATGAATGGACCTTAATAATTCATGATGCATTGAAAACTCAACATGATATTTGCAACAACATGTATTTCGAATCTTAAGGGGTACACAATAAAATGGCTTCACGGATTCAAAAGACCTTTGTGATATTTTCAATGTTGGATGTGTATCACAAATTTTTTTATACAACATTGTTTGACTTACCTCCACACAATGTTTAGGATGTGGAGTGTGGTCTCGATTGCTAACTCTCAACTTCAAGACATCCTTCACATTTGGTGACACTCTTGAGTTAGCATCCCAAAATTGTTGAATTTCATCCTTGACAACATCTGTTAGCTTCTTATTGAAATGTGGAAGTCTCCCACCATAAGCCCATGTATCAATTTAAAGTAGATCATCAAGTCTTTCTCTTCTTGCAAGTGCTCTACCCAAAGTTTTACGATCTATATTGATGTCAACACAAGTTTGTCTCATCAAATGAGCCTTTCTCAACTAATGACTTACTAAGGAGGTTGTAATAACCCTGCGAGCAACTCTTTTGTCTTTTTCTCTGCTAGTCTTCCCAATTCTATTGAGAGCATTGAAAAGATTCTTCACAAAAATGGCATTTCTCTCCATTTTCTTGTTCACACGAATCTTCAATTTCACAAGCACAGGTCTCATCTTTTGCATCTTTAACAACTGCACAAAAATTTGACATTTCTCAACCAATGTCTTGTTTTGAAAAAATTGATCATAAAGTCTTGAAGCCCACAACCTAACGGTTCTATGTGACCTCTTTCCTTCCCAATTATTCATAATGTTCTCCTCAATTTCAATTAACCATTTAGGTGTTCTTGAAAGCCCCAAATTTGAAGATTGATTATCTTTATTGCAAGGGACTTCATTTCGCATATAATTTGGAGATGTATAACGTTCATGTGGTTCTTGTGCAACATTTTCATTCCCAAAGTCTACATTTTCAATCTCCATCTATGAATTTTCAAATTGAACATCCTCTTCACTTACATCTACATTTACAAGGTCACCTTCATTAATGTTTAACATACCTTCTCTCCTTCTTAGGTGATTTTCCTTATCTTTTTCCCTATATGCTTGAATTTCATCATTTTTCAGCTTCCTCTTGTGTTTAGCCTTTCAACGACTGCTACTTCCCATGGTGAGACCACAAGTCAACAAAAATCAAACAATGGGCCCCAAATCACATTTTTTGTTTTGCAATGCGTGAAAAAAGTATAAAATCCCGTGATTGTCTGGTCTGTGGGGATAGGGAATATTTTGGTCAAATATTACCTGGCAAAAATCGGGTATCTGATTCCATATTGGGTGCCCGATATTCCAAGGCTAATGAAAAAAGGGTGGGAGCAAATGAAAAATATTGAACTTTTACATATATTGATGTATATAATATATATATAGAAAAGAGGCATATGATATATATAATGCATATTATATATATACTAATGTATTATAATAGACTAATGTATTATATGTACTAATGTATTAAATATACTAATATATATAATATATTATATATATACTAACATGTATATAATATACATATATATAATACATATACTAATATATTATATATAATATTACAAATTTTGGAGAATCTCTTGCAGAAATATGCAAATTATAATCTTCCTCCTAGAGCATACATTAATGAAGTTCTTTGTGCCTTAGCAAAGGAAGCCAGATGGATTGTTGAAGCTTACGGTACTACATATAGAAATGCAGTATGTATTTTTGGCCTAAATTTTTTTCTCATTTCTTTTAGGTCTTTAAAGGTGGTCGACTAAATCTTTGTATTAAATGTTCCTTTTACAGGAATTGTAAACCCTAGCTATGCAAAATGGAGGCTTTGAAGAATAGTTCACTGGAGGCAGAGAGAGAGACTTCCTAGGGGTCATGGGGATATGCTAGGGATCCTAGTATGGACCCCTTAAGACACACTTGAGCATTCCAATGTGTCAAAATGGGTCACGAGGACTCCCTAGGGGTCCCAACACATGATAAGGTATACTAGGACCCCTAGGGAGTCCCCGTGACCCCTTTTGACACATTGGAATGCTCAAGTGTGTCTTAAGAGGTCTTAGGACCCCTTCGGACACACTTGAGTGTTCCAAAGTGTCAAAAGGGGTCATGGGGACTCCCTAGGGGTCCTAGTACACCTTATTACGTGTTAGGACCCCTAGGAAGTCCCCATGACCCCGTTTGACACATTGAAATGCTCAAGTGTGTCTTAAGGGGTCTTAGGACCTCTTAAGACACACTTGAGCATTCCAATGTGTCAAAAGGGGTCATGGGGACTCCCAACACATGATAAGGTGTACTAGGACCCCTAGGGAGTCCCCATGACCCCTTTTGACACATTGGAATGCTCAAGTGTGTTTTAAGGGGTCCTACGACCCCTTAAAACACACTTGAGCATTCCAATGTGTCAAAAGGGGTCATGGGGACTCCCTAGGGGTCCTAGTATGCCTTATCACATGTTAGGACTAGGGAGTCCCCATGACCCCTTTTGACACATTGGAATGCTCAAGTGTGTCTTAAGGGGTCCTAAGATGCCTTCGGACGCACTTGAGCATTCTAATGTGTCAAAAGGGGTCATGGGGACTCCCTAGGGGTCCTAGTATGCCTTATCACATGTTAGGACCCCTAGGGAGTCCCCATGAACCCTTTTGACACATTGGAATGCTCAAGTGTGTCCGAAGGGGTCTTAGGACCCCTTAAGACACACTTGAGCATTCCAATGTGTCAAAAGGGGTCATGGGGACTTTCTAGGGGTCCTAACACATGATAAGGTGTACTAGGACCCCTAGGGAGTCCCCATGACCCCTTAAGACACACTTGAGTATTCCAATGTGTCAAAAGGGGTCATGGGGACTCCCTAGGGGTCCTAGTATGCCTTATCACGCATTAGGATTCCTAGGAAGTCCCCATGACCCCTTTTGACACATTGGAACACTTAAGTGTGTCTTAAGGGGTCTTAGGACCTCTTAAGACACACTTGAGCATTCCAATGTGTCAAAAGGTGTCATGGGGACTCCCTAGGGGTCCTAGTATGCCTTATCACATGTTAGGACCCCTAGGGAGTCCCCATGACCCCTTTTGACACATTCTTTAAGACACACTTGAGCATTCCAATGGGTCAAAAGGGGTCACGAGGACTCCCTAGGGGTCCTAGTATGCCTTATAATGTGTTAGGACCTTGAGGGAGTCCCCATGACCCCTTTTGACATATTGGAATGCTCAAGTGTGTCTTAAGGGGTCCTAAGAACCCTTCAAACACACTTGAGCATTCCAAAGTGTCAAAAGGAGTCATGGGGACTCGCTAGGGGTCCTAGTACACCTTATCACATGTTCAGACCCCTAGGAAGTCCCCATGACCCCTTTTGACACATTGGAATGCTCAAGTGTGTCTTAAGGGGTCTTAGGACCTCTTAAGACACACTTGAGCATTCCAATGTGTCAAAAGGGGTCATGGGGACTCCCTAGGGGTCCTAGTACACCTTATCATGTGTTAGGACCCTAGGGAGTCCTCATGACCCCTTTTGACACATTGGAACACTCAAGTGTGTCTTAAGGGGTCGTCATAATGCGTGATAAGGCATACTAGGACCCCTAGGGAGTCCCCATGACCTCTTTTGAAACTTTGGAATGCTCAAGTGTGTCCGAAGGGGTCATAGGACCCCTTGAGACACACTTGAGCATTCCAATGTGTCAAAAGGGGTCATTGGGACTTTCTAGGGGTCCTAACATGTGATAAGGCATACTAGGACTCCTAAGGAGTCCCCCTGACCCTTTTTGACACATTGGAATGCTCAAGTGTGTTCGGAGGGGTCCGAGGACCCCTTAAGACACACTTGAGCATTCCAATGTGTCAAAAGGGGTCATGGGGACTTCATAGGGGTCCTAACACATGATAAGGCATACTAGGACCCCTAGGGAGTCCCCATGACCCCTTTTGACACATTGGAACACTCAAGTTTGTCTTAAGGGGCCTTAGGACCCCTTAAGACACACTTGAGCCTTCTAATGTGTCAAAAGGGGTCATGTGGACTCTCTAGGGGTCCTAACACGTGATAAGGCATACTAGGACCCCTAGGGAGTCCCCATGACCTAAATGAGATGTTAGTGAATGACTTCTTGCTAATACTACTCTTCCACAAGATCTAGATTTCAACCCTTTTGTGGATCTATAGGCTCAATCGCGAGCCCACAGAATTGGACAAGAGAAAAATGTGATTGTATATCAACTAATTACAAAATGTTTAGTGGAGGAGAAAATATTGCAACGATCAAGAAGAAAATTGGCTATGGAAAATCTAGTTATGAATTCTATTAAGAATGAAACTATTAAGGAATTGCATGAATCAAAAACCATGAAAATAACCTTCTACAACAAAGAACATTCAAGCTATAGAATTTATTAACTCTAAATTTAAACATCTTATCAACATTCATGGAAGAGATTTCATTAGCATCCATGGAAGAAATTTCATTAAAACTTTAGACAAAATCATCTAAAAAAATTCATTAACTTCAGGCGAAATCATTTAAGACGGACAAAAAAAAAATCATATTACTCAGAAATGGCAGAGAAAGAAAATGAGATAAATCAAATTTATCAAATTCTTGCAATCCGCAGCTTCTCTCCAAGCACAAAATGACAATCCATGGATACAAAATTATGGTAAAAATTAAATTCTTCGAGTAAGTCATTCAAAAATGCGTAGAATACTGTAACACATGATGATTTATAGAGAATTTATGATGGACTATGCTGTGCAAAAGCCCACAATCCCTGCCATATCTCAGAGTACTGATGAGAAGCAATGGTGAAAGTCTGAGATAGAGGCGGCGCTGGCATTGAAGTGGCAAGACATTCTTCATAATATCGGGGTAGCACCATCGAAATGACAAGGCTTTCCTCATAATGTCACGCCGCTGCTGATCTCTTCTTTAAATTTATTAATGCGGTCAGTTCTACGACGCCTACATAATTTCCAGTACAACTGCTCATTTTACCAAACCCTTCCCCGCTCTCCATAATCTTCGGCCGGTTCAAAGGTTCGTCCGATTGTTCTTGTTTAACCTCCCAATGACTCTGTTGAGCTGCTGGATTATCAACAGGCATGGTACAATTGTCCGGTGACCATAATCTATTTCAAGAACCTTTGCAATTTAGCGTTCTGATTGAAAAAGCAAGGAAAGATACCATTTCACAGCCACATGCGGTGGAAATAGAGTGATTCTCTTGCCCTCTGCTTCTATAATCTGCCTCCAGTGAACTATTCTTCAAAGCCTCCATTTCTACGTAGCTAGGGTTTTCGGTGCCTGTAAAAGGCACAACTATGCCCCTGTAGGGACTCATGCTTGTGCTCAGAATCATATTAAATAATATTTAAAATGTAAAATGTATATTATATAA
Organism: Chamaecyparis obtusa; assembly: GCA_027943335.1. Taxonomy (NCBI): domain Eukaryota; kingdom Viridiplantae; phylum Streptophyta; class Pinopsida; order Cupressales; family Cupressaceae; genus Chamaecyparis; species Chamaecyparis obtusa. Next base: position 244,310 of record BSBK01001567.1, on the reverse strand, counting down.
TATTTAATATTTAATATATAATCTAATATATAGTTTTTGATATTAATATATAATTAAATAATATTTAATGTAACATGTATATTATATAATATTTAATATATATTATATAATCTAATATATAGTTTTTAATATTAATACATATTAAATAATATTTAATGTAAAATATATATTATATAACATTTAATATATAATTGATATTATATAATATTTAATATATCTAATATATATCTAGTATATATATCTAATAGATATATATCTAATATATATATGTTTATGAAGGATGGAGAAATGGGAGGGAGAAAGTGGAGGCAAAGTGAAAATTCAAAATTTTGCATCATATTCGGGTAAATATCAGGTACCCAAAAATATCGGGTACCTAATTAGGCTTGGTATTGCTTTGTGCACCAAACCTACATGGTCAACTATTGGAATGTCTCAAATACGTGTTTTTCTCCTATTTCTCTAAGTTCCAGACTTTGACAATGTAGCTGACGACTTTTTTTTCACCCGAACTTGATAAAACAAAAAGGGTATCTTAAGGAGATTATCAGCTTTCTATCGATATAATTGTTGTCAAATTTTGAATTTGGTAAGTAATTATTAGTTATTTTTCAATTGAGCTACCTCTAAAGTGCTGATTTATATACTGATTGAAAAATGACTATAACTTTCAAATGGTATAACATTTTTGAAATCCAAAAAATGTGTCACATTCTATGCTTCACCTACTATAAGGAAAAAAAAATAAAATTTGAATTTTGTAAAGTTTTGAATGAGTTAAGGTGGTCAGACACGAGAGTTTTTTAATTCTAAAAATGTTGTAGCAGAAAATTTATAATTAATTTTTTTTTGGAATAAAATTACAAAAAGATATGTGTCACATCCGGGCATGAGTCTACTACTTATATATAAAATTTTATAATAAAATATTATCATTTGATTATGATTAAGGTGGTTAGACATACACCTACTTCTTATTTTTTCCTAAAATTTTTGTACTGCTGCATTGAAATCTATACTTTTCACCAATCATACTAACTTTTTCTCAAAAAAGGCCTAGTAGTTTAGAAACTAAATTCAATTTTCTACAGATTCTATTCTTACAACTTTTTGATATTAGGTTCATAGCTAGTTAAAATTTTCACGTCAAGTTGACTAACCCTGATTTGCTGATTTTTCATTGCCACTTAAGGGCATAGTTTGACCCCTCATGATCTTGCACATACCCGGTTGTTGTTGGACAAAAAGATCAACCTGTTAATGCCCAATATAACTACTAGACCTATAGAAGACACATGAGGCTATTAAACCATGTCATGAATCCCGAAGGGAGACGTTGGTGGCTAGTCCAACAATCCCCTCCTCAGCATCACCCAAGGGGATTTGATCTTGTGACCAAGCTCTAATACCACTTGTTACAAGTAGTGGTTGTCTTTGCACCAAAAGATCAACATGTTAATGCTTGATACAACCACTAGACTTATAAAAGACATAGGAGGTTGTTAAACCATGTCATAAATCCCGAAGTGAGATGTTGGCGGTTAGTCCAACAAAATAGATATTGAGGGGTATGGGGAGGATCACATGATTTCCCAAAAAGAGATAATGCGAAGAAAAATACATTTTCTATCTTGTCGAACATGCCAAAATCCTCTTTGAATTTCTGTATGGGCCAGATAAAATTTAAAACTGGTTTAGTAATACAAAACTAGATCATATATCTATTAATATTGGGTTTCAAATCCAAATTGAAAATCTGTTTTGAAAAAAATAAAAAAGGTACATATTAGTTAAATGCTCATAACATTTTTGCTTCTTATTAATTTTTTTATTTTTGACATGTGTTGAAAAGGTGATTCTAAGACCTACAATATGGATAAGGTAATTTTATTAGATTATAGACCAAAGTTTAATTATAATCATTTCAAGTCAATCCTAAATTTTGTAACTTGTATTAATCATAACTTTAGCATACAAAATCATTCAGTTTTAGTTCAAAATTGCTCCCATCAGAATTGACATAGTTAAAAAGTAATAAATAATGAAGAAAATATATCTTATATACTAATGAGATTAATTTTTTTTCATAAATCTTCATAGAGGGTGTCCTTGTTATCTCTGATCCTTTGTACACCTTTTCCCAAGATGACTTAAGAGAAAATCTCTCTCTCTCTCTCTCTCTCTCTCTCTCTCTCAAGAAATGTGGATGTCATTTACATGAATAATTCCTTTTTAAGCTCTTTATGATTCTATGCCGATCACAGGGTGGTCCCACAATAGTGTGTCCCATTGTTTGGCCAACTTTGACACAAAGATCAACATTTTGAGAAAAAACTTCACTTTCGAACACCTGTTGCCACAAAACTATTAGGAATTTGAAGACGATGTTGTAAACTAGAGTCTTTTAGAAATTTCTTTCTAGTTTCTAAATAATTTTTTTTTTGAAAAATTAAAATTCATTTTTCCTTCTCCTTCAAAAAGTGGTTTGTGTGAAAAAACTATGTTTTTAAGGAGTTACTGTCACTTGGATCAGCATAATTTTATTTTAAAATATTATAACGATGTAATTATTTCAAGATTATATTTGTAACTTCAATATCTAAAGGATGCAATTGGTTTCATTCATTTTGGGTCAATATTTCATAATTTATTAAGTTCTAAAGTGACAGTAACTATAGTTTAGACATAAGGTCACTTGGATTGCTCTAACTTGATATGTGTATATCAAAATTTATTTTTTCTTTTTTTTTTATAGAAAGGTAACACAAATACTCTTTTTCTACATATTTTTCATATTTTTTTTTGTAATTTACTATATTTCCCGAAGTCTTGAAGAGATAGGTTGTTAAATGACCAAACAACCTATGTTTAGTTAAAGTAATATTTAAAAGTGATAATGAACTCAATATGTATTAAAATTATATTCATTAGAAAGATTTTTATCAGTAGTACCTTACTATATGGATAGGTTTGTCAAATGGATTCATTTGATCAGCCACAAAATTAAGTGAAAGTGATTTTTTGTCAGCGTTTTAATAGGTACGAAGGAGACTCCATTGCAGGTATGAATGAGGAGTATAGATGTTATATCAATTTTTTTATTATCTAAGAGGATTTGAGATAACCATTTATGATTAATTCCTTCAAATGGAACCTTTCAATTCTTAAATCATCATATTTTATTAAAAATGTGTTATTTCAACAAAAATCAACATGTCTAAAAAAGTGTAACCCACTATTGTGGGGTCACCCCACATTTAGTTTTCATGGTATATACCCATTTACTATTGGAGTTGACAAATAAACAACCCACAACTCCCAAGAACACCTACACGCAAACACCTATCACAGAAAGAGAGAGAAGCAAACAACTATGGAGACCTGAACGTATGGATCCATGAGAGGGGAGAAATCCTTGATGTGCAAAAACAAAAGTTGCAAATCAAATAATGAATTGTCAGAAAAGGTTACAAATTGTTATCAGGCCAATCCTTATAAAAGGAGATCATAAAACCTAAAAAGGTAAAACCCTAGGTTGAATAATAATAATTAATAAATCAATTAATTATTATATGCCTAAACTTTAGCTTAAGTGGAAAGAGGTAATAAATGACTAAATAATTAAATCAAAATGATTCAATTAATCAGTAAAATAGTTTATTACTCTAACACCCCCCTTAAGATGAACTTTGGAAGAGGCTAAAAACCTAGAAAAAATAACTAAAAGCAAATGGGTCCCGGCAACAAAGGCCTGATCGGGTACCCAAGTACAAAACAAAGTCTCTGAAAAATGGAGAAATAGAGAAAACCACATGGGAAATGCTCTACTCCAAAAAGAGACAAAGACTAGTTTGAAGGATTGAAGAAGCCTCCAAAACTGGGAATGTTCTAGAAAATAGGAACAAAGATGAACATGTACAACATCACTGAAGCATGAAACTGCAAACTTTATTAAGAAGAAACTGATGATTTGAAGATCCTCCACATAAATATGACTAGGTAGAGAAGGCTGTAATTTGCATGAGTGCTCTCAAATAACACTACTTGAATCAGGAGGAAAACAAAGGAAAACATCTAAACTTAAAGATACAATTGGCATAAACACCAAAAGTTTGAAGAGCTGATCAATCAAAGCTGGAAGAGTGCGTCCAAAAAAATAGGAAAGAAAGAGTGTCCATATGGTAAATGATCTATCTCACCGGAATGCATAGGGAGCCAGCCACTGCAACTGCCTAGTACATAGAATCAAATAATGAATACATAGCTATCAAACCAAGGAAACAATAGAACCAACAATAGAAACCCCCCATACTGCTGACAAGGGAGTAATGACAAGTACACTGAAAAGATTGTCTAATATGAACTGTATGATGAAGAATAATATGAAATATCGAATGTGCTCTGATACCATATTAGAGTTGATGAAAAACAACCCACAACTTCGAAGAACACTTGCACACAAACACCTATCACAGAAAGAGAGAGAAGCAAACAGCTATGAAGACCTGAACGTATAGATCCATGAGAGAGGAGAAATCCTTGATGTGCAAAAACAAAAGTTGCAAATCAAATAATGAATTGTTAGAAAAGGTTACAAAGTGTTATGAGATCAATCCTTATAAAAGGAGATCAAAAAACCTAAAAAGGTAAAACCCTAGGTTGCATAATAATAATTAATAAAGTAATTAATTATTATATACCTAAAGTTTAGCTTAATTTGAAAGAGGTAATAAGTGACTTAATAATTAAATCAATATGATTCAATTAATAATCAAACACTTTATTACTCAAACACCCCCCCTTAAAATAAAATTTGGGAGAAGCTAAAACCCTAGAAAGAACTACTGAAAGAAAATGGGTCCCAGCAAAAAAAGGCTTGATCAGGTACCCAAGTACAAAAGAGAGTCTCTATAAAAAGGAGAAATAGAGAAAACCACATGGGAAAAAATCTACTCCAAAAAGAAACCAAGACTAATCTGAAGGACTAAAGAAGCCTCTAAAACTAGGAATGTTCCAGAAAATAGGAACAAAGATGAACATGTACAACATCACTAAAGCATGAAACTGCAAACCCTGTCAAGAAGAAACTGATGATCTGAAGATCCTCAAAAAAAATATGACCAGGTAGAGAAGACTGTAATCTACATGAGTGCTCTCAAATAATACTACTCGAATTAGGAGGCAAACAAAGGCAAACACCTAAAATTGAAGATACAGATGGCATAAACACCAAAATTCTGAAGAGCTGATCAATAAAAGCTGGAAGAGTGCGTCCAAAAAAAAAAAGGAAAGAAAGAGTGTTCATATGGTAAATGATCCATCTCACAAAAATGCATAGGTACCCAGCCACTGCAACCGCCTAGTACATAGAATCAAATACTGAATACATAGCTCACACTATCGAACCAAGGAAGAAGTAGAACCAATAGTAGAAACCCCCCCATACTGCTGACAAGGGATTAATGATAGGTACACTGAAAAGATCATCCAATATGAACTACATGAAGAAGAAGAATCTGAAACATTGAATGTGCAGAGAGAGTACAAACACATATAGAGATACTTGAGGCTAATGTCGTTGGAGGAATGCTCACATAAAAAAATAGATGGAAAAAAAAGGAAAAAATCAAACCCCCTTGGAACTTTATAATGGAGTGTGAGTACAAAGAGAATGAACATGTGCAAAATCTCATACATGCAATAAAATCACACTTTATCTTAGTGTGTGTGCATAAAAGAATGCTACAAAAAGAAGTATACACTACTCAAAGAAGAGTGAAGGTTGCTAAAACAAAAGAACAACCTAAGATGAACCATCCCTCAAAGGGAAGAGATCCCAGGACCTGTAACATCCAAGATATCCACCAAACCGCAAAAATGCAAGAATCTAAATAAAATGAACCCGGAGAAGAATCTAGAAAAATAACTCACAGTACTAGAAATCTCTTTGAATAAGCTTTCCAATGATATATCATTTTCCCAAAATGGAGTTTGGATGCACAAGATAGAGCTCCCAAAGTGTAGAACTGAACATCTAGCTTTGACAGTGAAAAACACCATAAAAAAAGAAAAAAAAGAAAAAAAAACCTAAAAATATGGAAAGAGCTCAGAATCAACTTTCTGACGATATCTCATTTGCCAAATTTTGACACTGTATGCTCAAGATATGAGTAAACAACCAATAGCTGCGCTAGAGGGCCCAAAGAAGGTGTCTGGAAGCATCTGAGGATGGGTGATGTCAAAAAAAGGACAAAATCACACATGAAACCATCAGATTTGATAAAATCTCAGAAAGACCTTTTCGACACTATCTTGTTTGTAAAAAATGGAGCCCTGATGCAAGAGAAACGGATTCGAGAATGCAGGAGGGCTGAATTGCTGAGAGCCCATAAAAAATCTGACTTTGATAGCAAAAATAACATCAAAATAGAAAAATCATGAAACCATACTAGAAAATTCAGATCGGGCTTGGAACTTGCTTTCCGTTGGTAAATCGCACATCCAATTTCAATCCTAGATGCTCGAGTTATGCACAAAAAAAGCAATTCCCTATCGAAAAGTGTTTGTAAACCATGCAAGGGCCACAAAAAAAAATGTTAACTGCTTGTTAACCGTGATTGTCGACGGTCAAACCCAGTGGTCACACTGGTGGAGCGACCCGCGGTGGCACCCGGGTGGCCACTTGGTGGAACTTCTGCTGAATTTTGTTTTTAATTTTTTTTAAAGATTTGCTCTTGCCTTGAACTACGTGCCAGACCATATGACCTGGTATGCAATTTCTTTTTTCATCTGAGGCCAAATTGTCCAAAATTAACAAGTTTTATATGAATTTTGAGTATCTCAAATGCTTTGGATGCAGTCATGAGGTTTTTTTGGGCCAGAAGTTCTCCAAAAAAACAATGATCACCTCAGGATCCGTGCTGAGGCTGGTTGCAATTTTTTTTTTCTCATAGATTCCCACTTTGTCCAAATTGGACAAATTTTATATGGATCTTGGAGTTCTTGGACATTGTGAACATAATCATGAGGTCCGTTTGAACCCAAGATGACTAGAAAAATAGGTCCCCCTAGATCTAACAGGAAACCCTCTGAAAATGCAGATCTAACAAACATGACCAAATCTCTCAGGAAGAGGACAGGGGAAAGAATATCTAAAGCTCTGATACCATATTAGAGTTGATGAATAAATAATGCACAAATCCCAAGAACACCTACACACAAACAATTGTGACAGAAAGAGAGAGAATCAAACAGCTATGGAGACCTAAACGTATAGATCCACAAGAGAGGAGAAATCCTTGATGTGCAAAAACAAAAGTTGCAAATCAAATAATGAATTGTTAGAAAAGATTACAAAGTATTATGAGATCAATCCTTATAAAAGGAGATTAGAAAACCTAAAAAGGTAAAACCGTAGGTTGCATAATAATAATTAATAAAGTAATTAATTATTATATGCCTAAATTTTAGCTTAAGTCGAAAGAGGTAATAAGTGACTGAATAATTAAATCAACATGATTCAATTAATCAGTAAAACACTTTATTAATCTAACATTTACCATTTGATATCAGTCATACTTATTGGAGTATATATTAGTGGATATGCATTAATCGGTAATATGAAACTATTCCTACCATTGGAAAAGTATTATATTACCATTGGAAGCACATAATGTCTATATCTCAATGATAATTAGAGGTAAGTGATTTCATTTTTTACTTTTACATTCATTTCAACATTTGAGAGCGATTCTAGTCATCATTGTGCATAGGTTAAATTTGAGATAAGATATTTGAGCCTAGTTTTCTATCAAGTTTTCATAAGCCCTAACTAGTGTATTGCAAGTTATCAATTTGGTTTTTAGTTGGATCTATGTTTTATGGCATTTGGTTGAAATGGAAAGAAGCGTCAATACACCTATTTTGGCGAGAATTTTTTAGAAGCCTCAACCCATTTTCAAGAACCATCTGATCAAAGTGACTAAGATTGATATGAATAGTTCCCTATCTTCGATTCCTTCATGAATTTTATTGATTGAGGATGTTCAATCCTATGTTCATTGCAAGATTGAATAAATAAGAGTTGGAGATATGAAGAAGAAGAAGAAGAAGAAGATGTTAGAATAACTGAGAGGGGGGGGGGGGGTGAATTAGTTAAGTCAGTTATCCTACAGTCCCAAACTCCCAATGTACTTTTCAAAAAAATTTCAATAATATAAACAACTCAATAAGATAAAATATCAATCTATTTGTTCATTCATCGAATACCATTAATTATCCAAACTATGATTATAGATTAAATCAACTATGCAGTATGTAAAGTATGATAGAAAATAATCATAAAACATAACACAATGATTTAATGTGGAAACCTTGCTAAGGGAAAAACCACCTGGGATTGGTAACCCAAAATATTTCACTCTTTTAAAGCGAGCTTAGTTAGGAGCCAACCCTATTAAAGGTTACAATGCACACTTTTAGGTGTGACCTGGTTAGAGGATTTATCACTAAGAGTTAACTTGTGACTAGCATTCACTATGGGGTCAGCAAGATAACAATTAATATTCATTCAATGTCATATGGAAATATAATAAGACTGTTAAATCCACTTGGTTAAGAGATTTTACTGAATCAATGGTTAAACTAATACAGTTATGATTTGATTCAAATACAACTCAATTGAAAATATTTAGATCTATGATATGCTCATAAAACACATCTAATCATTAATCAATTCACTTACTCAATATTTCCCAACTTACTTCACTCCGTAAATAGTTCTTTGACACTCGGTAATGTCTGTAGCTTGATTTTGTTTGTAACTAGTATGATCAGGAATGCATGAATAAAGTCTTCACGTGAAATCTCTGTAGTCTCTATTTGTCCAGCATGTTTCAACAATGAAACTCATGTCTCTTAAATAGACAAGTAAATCATTTTCATACCAACCATTGGATTTTGACTCTTAATCTCCCTCGTCCATTTTACCTCTTAAACCTTCCTCGATAGATGTGTCCATAACACATTTCAATCTCATCCTTTAGATCTTCTTTGAATTATGTCAACTGTGGATCTTATAACTAACTTCATCCTTTACCTCAAAATCATAACAATTTCCAGCTCATCAATTTCAGTCATTTTTTCTTAGCATTTAATGTTTTCATCCATACTCAGTTAATACTAAAATGCATCAGTGATAACTAACTTGGTTATTACTGTCACTCGGTATACACTGCATTGGCTCAGTGTATACAAAAGTCTTCAATTACGGACCACATTAACTTGATCAATTCAAATCTCTTCTTCATAATAGATTAATGTAACATGCTCAAGTCAACAATACAAAGCCATAGACTCATCAATAAGTTACCCAATGTATACCTTGTCCTTATCTATCATATCCATCTTTTCCTTATGTAGATATCTCATTTATTCATCTTTTCTTCCTTCTACAGATGTTCAGATGTTAGTAACTCTCATGTGATAAGTATAGTCAAAACTAGTTGACATCAATGACAACATATTGACTGATTTAATCATCTTACATATTAGTTTAATAGCTTGGTGATCTCTAATCACTATTCCTTCAGTTTATCTAGATATTCAATCAGTTGTAGGTCATCAATCTCTCCCTTTGGCATTGATGGAAACACAAACAATATGAAATATGTCATACACATACCAAACATGTATTCTAAAAATATGTAGGTAAATGTTGTATCTCGATAAGCTCTCCCTAGCTTGATATTTTAATATGTTTAATCACTACATACAACATTCCATGCAGAATCTCCCTGCGGATTTGATCCTTTTCAGCTTTCTGATTCTTTCTCCTGTTCTCATCAGCTGATATTTCTTAGAACTTCCTCTCCATAGAACTTCATATAACTTCCTCTCCCTTTGAAAACAATGCCAAAGAAAATAAATAGCTCTTCAGCAGCCAAGTAATTCTCTGTTGTTCGGTCTCGATCAAGTACCTTCATGTATTGATAAACAATTCTCTATTCCAGCTTCTACAATATTTCACAGCCTTAGAAATCCTAAAGTGTGAGCTATGTGCATCAACATGAATGATTTTATGATAAAGTATAGGTTTATACAACCTCTTGATCACCTTAGTGACTGATAGACCGGGAACGAACCCCTAGTCTAGTCTTCAAATACTCAAATGTGTCCTTCGGTAAGGGCTTGGTAAAAATATCAACAAGTTGTTCTTTAGATTTCACAAATTCTAGTTTCACCTACTTCTCTTGAAATTTTTCCCTTAAGTAGTGATACTTAATAGATATATGCTTTGTTTTTTAATGCGTCACTAGAATCTTGGAAATATTTATAGCACTAGTGTTGTCACAATATATAATCATAGGTTCAGTGATCACCTCATTCATTCCTTCCAACAATTTTTTTATCCAAGCAATATTTGAACAATTTGCAGCAACAACATACTTTGCTTCAGTAGTAGACTGAGAAATGTATGCTTGTTTCTTTCTTATCCAAGTCACAAGCCTTTCTCCTAAAAAGAATGCTCCATCGGTTGTGCTCTTTTGGTCATCAATGTTTCCAACCCAATCTGCATCAGTGTAAATTTAGAGTTCAAATTTTCCTTCCTTTGTGTACCATAAACCATAGTCTTCTATCTTCTTCAAGTATCTCAGAATCCTTTTAACAACAACCATATGTGAATCTTTAGGATTGGCAAAAAATCTTGCCACAATTCTAACTGCATGTGCTATATCAAGCCTACTGTGTACCACACATCAGTTTTCCAATCATTGATATGTACAGTGTCTGATTTACCTCTTTAGACTCATCATCCTTTATCAACTTACATCCTGTTACCATCGGTATTCCTACTAGTTTTGAATCTTCCATGCCAAAAGTCTTTAACACTTCTTTAATGTATTTTGATCGAGTGATGAAAATCTCATCATTCTATTGTATAATCTGAAAACCTAGAAAGAATTTAATCTCTCCAAACATTGACATCTCAAATTCCTTTCTCATTTCATCAACAAAAGAATTTCAAATCATATCATGTCCTCCAAAGATTATGTCATCAACAAAAATTTCAGCAATCAAAATATTATCATCAAAATCTCCTTTCATGTACAAATTACTATTATCACTTGTCCTTACAAAGCCAATACTGATAAGATAAGCATGTATTCTTTCATACCATGCTATCGGTGCTTGCTTTAGTCCATACAAAGCTTTGTGTAGTCTACATACCATGTTCTTCTGATTTGGATCAAAAAAACCTTCTGATTGTTCTATGTAGACCTCCTCTTCAAGAATTCCATTCAGAAATGTTGATCTCACATCCATTTGATATACTTTGAATCCCTTATGTGCAACATATGCAAGTAATATAAGGACTCCTTCAAGTCTTGCTACTGGTGCAAAAGTTTCACCATAATCTATACCTTCTTCTTGTGCATATCCCTTGCATACAAGTCTTGCCTTATTCCTAGTGACCTCACCATTCTCATTTAACTTATTTCTAAAAATCCACTTAGTACCAATTACATTTTTATCTTTCAGTCTTGGTACCAATGTCCATGTCTTATTCTTCTCAATCTATTCAATTTCCTCATTCATAGCCTTAATCCATTCCTCATTTTAAAGTCCATCTCTAACATTCATAGGCTCATATTCACAAACTAAGAATGTGTTTTGTCTTAACTTACTTCGGGTCATCATGCCAGCTTGTTTGTCTCCAATGATTTGATTATGTGGATGGTGTCTTCTAACAAATCTTGCTAGCACTTGTTCTCTTCTTTTCTTATCATTCTGTTCAGGTTCATTTTCTTTCTCGATAGCTTCTTCCTAGTTCCTAGTTTGCATTTGCTAATTCTCAGTAGCATTTTCTTGATGCTCAATAGACTCAGCATGTAGCTTCGGTAGATAGTCTGGATGCTGATCATATGTAGATCTACCATAGTCTTCTGGTTCCTTCATGCTTTCTTCATCATTCTTTTCAGCAAACTCATCAACTTTTACATTAGCACTTTCAACCATCTTATTAGTATCCTTGTTCAAACATTTATAAGATTTAATCTTAGTAGAATATCCTAAAAATATTCCTTCATCACCTTTAGAGTCAAATTTTCCATTCCTATCATCTTTCAGAATGTAACACCTACTTCCAAAGATTCTAAAATAACTTACATTTGGTGTATAGCCAAACCACAACTCATAAGGTGTCTTGTTCATGTCTTTCTTTAGTTGAAATCCATTCAAGGTGTCTACAGCAATGCTAACTGCTTCTCTCCAGTATATTTGTGCAACTTTTTTCTCAATCATCAATGTTATGGCACAATCAACAATAACCAGTTCCTCCTTTCAGCAATTTCATTCTGCTATGGTGTCCTTGGGGCAGAAACCTATCTTTTTATTCCATGCTCATTATAGAAATTAGTGAATTCATTAGAAATAAACTCACCTCCTCTATTAGATCTTAAGCATTTTAATTCTTTCCCAGTTTCTTTTTCAACTTTAGTCTTATACCACTTAAACAATTTTAATGCCTTAGGTTTCTCTTTTAAGAACATGAATGTCATCATCCTAGAGTAATCATCAACAAAAAAAATAAAATATTTGTCACCAGTATATCTTTGAGTTCTCATAGGACCACATAAGTCGGTATGTACCAACTCCAAAATACCTTTAGATGAATAGTCTTTACTTTTAAAACTAGATTTGGTCATCTTTCCTTTCTGGCATTGATTGCATATACCATGATCAGGTTTGGTTAGACTCAGTAAACCTCTAACTCTTCTCTTTTTACTAATCTTAATCATGTTATCAAAGTTCACATGACATAGTCTCTTATTCCATAACCATACATCTTCAATCTTCGCTAGTAAACAAGAAGTTTCAGCATTGTCAAGACAAAATAAATTACCTTTTGATTGTCCTCCAGTACCGACAAGCTTTCCAGTTCCATCATATATTTTCACCTTCTTACTTTTGAATGCAACTCTATGACATGAGTTATTCAGTTGTGCTACACTCAACAAATTGTAGTTAAGTCATTTTACCCAGTATGCATTATCAAATCTAATCCTATAATTCAATAAGATAGACCCTTTTCCTTTCACTTGACAAGGTGTATCATTTCCCATTTTCACTGATCCTCCATTGTAGTGCTCAAGATGTTCAAATTTATCTTCATCACTAGTCATGTGATGTGTACAACCACTATTTATAATCCATGTATAATTTTTGCTAACTTTAGAAATAAGGTCTATTTCTACATACCTTTCCTCTTCTTTTGAATCATCTTTCATTGCAACAAATACCACTTCAATTTCATCATCAGTGTCGGTGTCGGTGTCGGTCTCATTCTCATTTTCTCCAACAAGGTAGCATGCCTTCTTTCCTTTGTCTTTGTAATCTCAGTTGTCTCTATTGTAGTGTTGGTTTCCTCTATTATTTCTTCTACCAAACTTTCCATCACCAGATTAGTCATTGTCTTTATCTTCTTTCCTATTAGGACATCTAGCAGCAATATAGCCATTCTCTTTACAATTAAAACAAGCTAAAGGTAACTTTCCCTTATACCTTCCTTTACCTTTTTGAAGTCTCTAGGCCATAAGTGCTTCAAGCTCATCAAGCTCATCTTTTCTATCACTGTCACTTTCATTCTTTATATTATGCTTACTATTAGATTTATTGATCTTCAGAGATGACATAAAAGAAGACTCAACACTTGGTACAACACTATTGTCATAATTATTCAGCTCAAAAGTAGTTAAATTTCCCATCATACTATCAAGGGTAAGAGTTCTATTAGGTGCAGACCTCATTTCATGAATAACAGATATTCTAATTGCATAGATAGGAAAAAAGGTTCTTAGTATCTTACTTACAATAGTATCTTCAGAAATAAAACCTCCTGCTCCTCAAATAGCATTGACTACCTCTTTGATTCAGTTAGAGTATTGTGTGATGTTCTCACCTTCCTTCATCTTCATGTCATAAAATCTACCTCTTAAACTTTGAGCTCTGGCTCTCATTACATTTACATCACCACCATAAACTAGTGCAAGTTTATCCCACATTTCCTTCACTGTAGTGCATGCTTTGACATCTTCAAACTCAACATCAGATAGAGAAATGATAATCTCTATCATAGTTATATTATGTTCATGTCTGTCTCTTAACTGATCAATTGTCAAAGGTCCAATAGTCAGTTGTAAGTAGCCATGGTCTACTAGATGTATAGAAGATTCTCCAATTCCAGATATGTGAAGCCTCATCCTACTTTGCCACGTAGAGAATTTATCTTTGTTTAGCTTAGGAACTTCCCTCTTATACATCTTGTGATCTTTTTCTCAACTCCTTAAAAATTTCATCCAAGCAACCAATATGCTCTAATACCAATTGTTAGAATAACTGAGAGGGGGGGGGGGGGGGGGGTGGGGGGGGGGGGGTGAATCAGTTAAGTCAGTTACACTAAAGTCCCAAAATCCTAGATGTACTTTTCAAAACTTTTTCAACAATATAAACAACTTAGTAAGATAAAATATCAATCTATCTGTTCATTCACCGAATACAAGTAATTATCCAAACTATGATTACCGATTAAATCAACTATGAAATACATAAAGTATGATAGAAAAACAATCATAACACATAACACAATGATTTAATGTGGAATCTCTGCTAAGGGAAAACCACCTAGGACCGGTAACCCAAAATATTTCACTCTTCTAAAGTGAGCTTGGTTAGGAGCCAACCCTATTAAAGGTTACAATGCACACTGTTAGGTGTGACTTGGTTAGAGGATTTATCACTAATAGTTATCTTTTGACCATCATTCACTATGGGGTCAACAAGATAACAATTAACATTTATTGAATGTCATATGAAAATACAATAAGACTGTTAAGTCCACTCGATTAAGAGATTTTGTTGAATCAATAGTTAAATTGATACAGTTCTGATTTGATTCAAATACAACTCAATTGGAAATATTCATATCTATGCTATGCTCATAAAACTCATTTGATCGTTAATCAATTCACTTCCTCAATATTTCCCAACTTACTTCCCTCAGTAAATAGTTCTCTGATGCTCGATAATGTCTGTAGCTCAGTTCTATTTGTAACCAATATGATCAGGAATGCATGAATAAAGTCTTCACATGAAATCTCTATAGTCTCTATTCATCTAGCATGTTTCAATAATGAAACTCATGTCTCTTAAATAGACAAGTAAACCATTTTCATATTAGCCATTGGATTTTTCCTTTTAATCTCCTTCATCCATTTTTCCTCTTAAGCCTTCCTCGTCAGATGTGTACATAACACATTTCAATCTCATCCTTTAGATCTTCTTTGAATTATGTCAACCGTGGATCTTATAACTAACTTCATCCTTTACCTCAAAATCATAACGATTTCCAGCTCATCAATTTCAGTCATCTATTTTTATCATTTAATGTTTTCATCCATACTTGGTTAGTACTAAAACGCATCAGTGATAACTAACTTGGTTATTATTGTCACTTAGTATACACTGCACTGGCTCAGTGTATACACAAGTCTTCAATTACTGACCACATTAACTTGATCAATTCAAATTTCTTCATAATAGATTAATGTAACATGCTCAAGTCAACAATACAAAGCCATAGACTCATCAATAAGTTATCCAATGTATACCTTATCCTTATCTATCATATCCATCTTTTCCTTATGTAGATATCTCATTTCTTCATCTTTTCTTCCTTCAACAGATGTTCAAATGTTTGTAACTATCATGATAAATATAGTCAAAACTAGTTGACATCAATGAAAATATATTGACTGATTTAATCATCTTACATATCACTTTAATATATCGGTGATCTCTTATCATTGTTCTTTCAGTTTATCTAGATATTCAATCAGTTATAGGTCATCATCAGAAGAAGAAGGAGAAGAAGATGAAGAAGAAGAGGAAGAAGATGATGAGGAGGATGAGGAGGAAGAGGAAGAGGAAGAAACATTCACCACACCAGTAAACATAGAAAAATTAAAACCTAAGGAATTGATGAAGTATTCAACAAAGTTGATGAAGAAAGATGAGAGAGATAAGATAAGATTAAATAAGAAGAAAGATAAAGTAATGAGACAAGCTAGACACATCCTAGATGGGTTGGTTCCTAAGGTTGAATATGATGAAGATGATTTTTTAATAGATCAAATGGACACCTTGATAACATATATTTTAGATCAAGGCCCATATTTGTAGTCTGCACAACAGTAAAAATGGCAAAAGATAAATTAGAGAAGAAGATGATAGGTAAAGTAATGGAGAAGATTATTGAAGATAGGAACAAATTAATATATCAGATGAAATAAGTCAAGACTACATTAGCTAAGGCATGACAACTATTCACTAAAGTGTCAAATAATTTAGAGTTTGTAATTTAAGACATTGAATATAAAATAGTTGAGTTTTAAAAGGAGCTAGAGAGATTAACCGGTCATCTTAATCCTTCTTCTTCTAGATACTTCTCAAAACTTCTTCTTGAATCCATAATAAAATGGTTTACCATGCATTAAATGCTCTGGGTCTTTCATTATTAATGTCAACACATTTTACATATTCCAAGAAATCAACTATGTTAGATGGGATTCTCAATTCCTTCACAAACTATAAATTACTGTCACTCGGTCAATACTATGTTCATCTACTCGGTCATCACAAAAAATTGTTTGTGCTTGGTTAATTCTCTATTGCTTGACAAATTAATGATGCCCGGTCGACACTAAAATTTTTCTTGGCTTATACTGGTGCTCGGTCGATACTAGAATCACTCGGATTAAATTGAATTTCTTCTCTTTTTCTTGGTTAAGCCTATGCTTCCAATATTTCTTTCTTTATTTCTTCTAAGCTTCAAATCAACCAACTTCTTTACTAAGTGTTATAGATAAACAACTCATTACCTTGCCAATGTGCCAACTAATCAAGTACCCATTGCAGTATCACACAAATCAACCTTTCCTTAGGTCCTCTTGTTATCTCCTCTTTGCAAATCCTCTTCATCAATCAAAAGATATGGTACTCTACTAGATATCTATTGTCTTACCAATTAAGGTTTGACATCAATGACAATATAACAATTGTTTCAATTGTAGTTTCCAAAAATATCCCTCTTTGGCATTGATGGAAACACCACATGTTCTACCATACAATCCAAAAAGAAATATGTAATGAAGCAACTTCAGTCAACTACCTCTATGTATCAGATCTTCATTAATATCATTTGCTTCATCTTGATTCTTAGCCAAGTGTCAGCTCCTTCTTGGATAGATTTCACTCTTTGTCTATTCACTGAATCTCTCCTACAATATCTCTTTCTTATGGAATCACTCCCTCTTTGTTTAGGGTTATTTCTTCAGAATCTATGTTCTATATCTCTCCCTCAGTTTTACTCTTGACAACTCCTTTTGAATCTCTCCCTCTTTGACAATAATGCCAAAGACACTCTCATTTTTTACTTGCATCTTGACCATGGAGATATCTTCACTTCAATTCTTTGTGCTATATACACTTTCTCTATCATCTTTCTTATGACTGATTGACATCTTTTTCTTATCCTTAACAACTTTAGGCAACTCCTAAAGTGTGAGCTTTCTTGCATCAATTTATCAAATATTCTGATTAAAACATTTGATGCAATGCTCCTACTTGATTCTAGGTAGCCTCAGTTAGGGGAATCACCCCTAATTTACCTCTTAGATATTCATGAGTATCCTTAGGTAATGCCTTAGTGAATATATCAGCTAACTGTTCCTTTGTATTCACATATTCCAGTCTCACTTCCTTGTCTTGAACTAGCTCTCTCAAGTAATGATACTTGATAGCTATATGCTTAGTCTTTGTGTGCATCATAGGATTATTTGATATGTTGATAGCACTTGTGTTATCACATAAAATAACAACTAGCTCAGTAATTTCTTCCTTCATACATTTTAACAATTTCTTGATCCACACTAAATCTTAATAATTAATTGCTTCTGCTACATATTTAGCCTCCATTGTAGATTGAGAAATGTAGTTTCGTTACTTGTCCATGTGACTAATATCTTTCCTAGAAAGAATGTGCCACCACTTGTACTCTTTCTATCATATAAATTTCCTACCCAATCTACATCAGTATAAACTTTCAGTTCAAATCTATCATTCTTCTTGTAGTAAAGTCCATAATCCTTTGTTCCCTTTAGATATCTTAGTATTATTTTCACTTCCATCATGTGAGTTTCCTTAGGATTGGCATAGAATATTGCAACAATCCCAATTGCTAATGCAATATCTGGTCTAATGTGAAAAACATATTGTAGTTTTCCAGTCATGGACCTATACAATGTTTGATTTACTTCTACAGTATCATCAGTCTTTGATAGTTCCTGTCTAGTAGCCATGGGTGTACTGACTATTCTAGAGTCCTCCATGTGAAAGGTTTTCAGTATCTCCTTGATGTATTTTGATTGAGTAATATAGATACCTTTCTTCATCTGATAAACTTGCAAACCAACAAAGAATTTGATATCTCCAAACATAGACATCTCAAACTCAGTTTGCATCTATTTTGCAAATGCTTGGGATAGGGTATCTTGTCCTCCAAATATGATATCATAAAAAAATATTTCAGCTAACAATATCCCTTTACCTTTTCTAGTCTTCAAATATAGATTTTTGTTGTCATTTGTTCTTTCAAATCTAATCTTTACCAAGTAATTATGCAGTCTCTCATACCATGCTCTAGGGGCTTGTTTCAATCCATACAATGCTTTATGTAGCTTACAAACCATATTCTTCTTTCTTGGATCTACAAATCCTTCTAGTTGTTTAATGTATACTTCTTCATCTAGTATCTCATTTAGAAATGTAGATTTGACATCCATTTGATATACTTTGAATCCTTTAAAAGTGGCATATGCAAGTAGAGTTCTCACTCCTTCTAATCTTGCAACTGGGGAAAATGTCTCCCCATAGTCAATGCCTTCTTCCTATGCATACCCTTTGCATACAAATCTAGCTTTGTTCCTAGTCACTTTTCCATGTTCATTCAGCTTATTTGTGAACACCCATTTTGTCCCAATAATATTTTTGTCTTCTAGTCTTGGTACTAGTATCCAAGCATTATTCTTTTCTATCTTCTAAATTTATTTATTCATGGCTTGAATCCAATCTTCATTCTCCAAAACATATTTTACTCTCTTAGGCTCAAATTCACATAACAAGCATGTTTGATCTTTTAACTTACTTCTTGTCATAACTCTAGATTATTTTTCTCCAATGATTTGTTTTGGCCTATGATGTCTTCTCACATACTGTGCTAATGTAGGCTCAGATCTCTTTTCTACTTGTTCTTGATCTTCAGGTTCATCTTCTAGATTTTATGTTTCCTCTCTTGTTTGCTCGACAACATCCTCCTAATGCTCAACATTTTCTTGTTGTGACTCATTAGGTACTTGTTGTTTCTCAGCAACATTATCTAAAGATTCAGATAAATTGCTAGCCTCTCCTTCTTGCATATATACAAAAGATATATAATCTTAATCTAGTTCCTATTTTCATTCATCCTCATTCTTTTCTACATATTCATCAACTTTTACATTTGCACTTTCCACAACTTTTTAGTGTTAGAATTAAAACACTTATAAGCTTTTCTCTTAGTGGAATATCCTAGGAATATGCCTTCATCACTTTTAACATCAAGTTTTCCATTTCTATTGTCCTTGAGTATATAACATTTTCTTCCAAAGACTTTAAAGTATTTCACATTAAGTGAATAACCATTCCATAATTCAAAAGGTTTAGTATTTTTATCTTTCTTGATTTGTACTTGGTTCAAGGTATAGAAAATTGTGTTTACAGCTTCTCTCCTGTACTTTTGTACAACATTTTTGTCCATCATCAATGTTCTAGCACAATCCATAATTCATCTGTTTCTCCTTTCTGCTATGCCATTCTATGGGGGTGTCCTTAGTGCAGACATTTGTCTCTTAATTCCTCTATCATTGTAGAATATGTTGAATTCACTGGATGTAAAATCTCCTCCTCTATTAGATCTTAGATATTTCAAGATTTTACCTGTCTCTTTCTCAAATTTTTCCAAATACCACTTAAACAACTAAAAGGCATCAGATTTTTCTTTAAGAAACATCACAATCATCATTCTAGAATAATCATCAATAAACTAAATGAAATATTTATCATCATAGTAGCTTTGTACTCCAATAGGTCCACAAAGGTCACTGTGAACCAACTCCAAAATATCATTAGAAGTATACGTTTTTCTCTTGAAACTAGATTTAGTCATTTTTCCCAATTGACATTGTTTACACATCATATTATCAGGTTTCTTCAATTTTGGTAATCCTCCAACTCTTTTCATCTTTCTATTACTTACCAAATTATCAAACTTCACATGACACAACCTCTTATGCCATAGCCATACATCATCAAATTGTGCAAACAAACATGTTTCTTCAGATAAATCTAGATAGAACAAATTACCTCTTGTATGTTCTCCACTTCCAATTAGTTCACCAGTGGTATCAAATATGTTAGCCTTTTTGTGATGAAACTCAACTCGGTAACCTGAACTATTCAAATGTGCAACACTCAAAAAATTGTAGTTAAGACCTTCAAATCAATAAGCATTGTCACATCTGATCTTGTTTGTCAATTTTATTGATCCTTTTCCTTTTATAAGACATGGTGCATCATTACCAAACTTAACATTGCTCCCTTTGTAACGATTTAAGATTCCAAACTTACTTTTATCACCAGTTATATGACATGAGCAACCACTATCAATTATCCATCTATCACCTTTACTCATAGATGAAATAAGTGCAATTTTATGATCTTCATCAGAATCATCTTTCATATCAACATAAACAACTTCTACATCATGATCATCAGATTTACTAGATTCGCTGTCAGTTTCTTCTTCAGAAATATAACAAGACTTCTTACCTTTGTCCTTGTAGTCCTTGTTCTTTCTGTAATCTCTATCATCCCTTTTGTTGTTGTACCAACTTTCTCTTCTTTCATCTTTGTCATTCCTGTCAAGACATCTTGTTGCAATATGACCAACTTTATTGCATGAAAAGAAGATTATAGGAAGTTTACCTTTGAATTTTTCTTTTCCTCTCAGTAGTCTCTTAGCTATAAGTACCTCAAGATCATCAAGATCATCATCAGAAGTGTCACTACTACTATTCACATATTTCTCTTTTCCTTTTTTAGACTTGTGAAGAATCATTTGTGATTTAAATGCAGATTCAATAGCATGAGGGTGAAGTTGTCAAAATTTGACAATTCAAAAGTAGTAAGCCTACCAACTAAACCTTCCAAAGTCAAGTTACTAATAGGTGCACATCTTAGTTATTGTATAGCAGAAAATCTAATAGCATAAATAGGAAGTAGGGTTCTCAGTACCTTGCTAATAACAATGTCATCATCAATGATTCTATTTGCTCCTCTAATAGCATTCACAACTTCTTTAATTCTACCATAATATTTCACAATAGTTTCACCATCTTGAATTTTCATTGCATCAAACTTACCTCTGAAACTTTTATATTTGGCTCTTAGTACATTTGTGTCACCTTTATAGATAAAAGCCAAGTCTTCAAATTTAGGATAGCTTAGGGTTGATGCAATTTCCAACATTACCTGATTGTGTTCTTGTTTTTCCTTCATCTCCTAAGATGTCATAGGCATAGCTATTGGTACATAGTCATGTTCCACAAAATGTCTCACTGAATCACCAATGCCAGCTAGGTGTAGCTTCATCAAACTTTTCCATGCAGGGAAGTTATCCTTGTTCAACTTTGGTACCTCCTTTTTGTACATCTTTATCTTTAGCTTCAAGTACCTTCAAAATTTTTCCTTACAAGAACCAATATCTCTAATACCAATTATTAGAATGATTTTAGAATAACTGAGAGGGGGGGGGGGGTTGAATCAGTTATCCTCAGGTCCTAATGTACCAATTAAACTTTCAACAAACTTAGATCTATTCAACATTCAACTCAGTCTCTATAGAATATATCAGTAACATAAAACTTGGAGTCCACTGTCCAAAAGTAATTAACTTATAGAATATAAAACATTCACATCAAATATCATTCACACAAGTATAACATCAGGATTTAACATGGAAATCCAATTTGGGAAAAACCACCAATAACATGCTACCAAATTTTTACTCTTCTGCAGTGAGCTCTGTGAGAATCCAACCATGTTAAAGGTTACAATACATACTACTAGGTGTGACCCTATTAAAGGATTTAATCACCCTATTAGGAGTGTCCTGGTTAGAGAGCTTAAGAACATTCTATTAGAATTTCACCTTGATTAAAGAGTTTACAAAATGACTGTTAGGTCAACCTTGATTAAAAGGATTTTGACTAATACAATGGTTAGAAAGTAACAATAGGTTCTGATCTAAAATATACAACTCACTTTTTAAATATAGATCCAATAAGCTCATATGTTGATTTACTGATTGGCCTTCATAGTCATCTCTAACTCTAATATGCTTGGAAATACCTTCAAGCAATCACCTCAACTTTTCTTCAGCCTTCTGCTTAGGTTTTTGCTAATCAATAACATCAACCTTCCACCTCTATTCTCAACTAAAAACTAGGTCATCCTTATACCTCCTTAATAGGTAGATTAATCTTTTTGCTGCTTAATCTCTTCCATAGATCTTAGGTTTAGGTCAGATTCATCAAATCTTTCCATCATTTCGTCATCCTTCTTCTTCTAGATACTTCTCAAAACTTCTTCTTGAATCCATAAGAAAATGGTTTACCGTACATTAAATTCTCCAGGTTGTTCATTATTAATTTCAACACATTTTATAGATCCCAAGAAATCAACTATGTCAGCTGCGATTCTCAATTCCTTTACAAACTATAAATTATTGTCATACAGTCAATACTGTATTCATCTACTTGATCATCACTGGATAACTTAGTCATCGCTAAAAATTGTCTTCTCAGAAAACATTGTCTGCACTCAGTTAATTATCTATTGCTCAACAAATTACTGATGCCCGGTCGACACTAAAATTTTTCTCGGCTTATACTGGCACTCAGTCGATACTAGCATCATTCAACTTAAACTAAATTTCTTCTCTTTTTCTTGGTTAAGCGTAGCTTCCAATATTCATTTCTTTATTGCTTCTAAGCTTCAAATCAACCAACTTCTTTACTAAGTGTTATAGATAAACAACTCATTACCGTGCCAATGTGCCAACTAATCAAGTACCCATTGAATTATCACATTAATCAACCTTCCTTAGGTCCTCTTGTTATCTCCTCTTTTTAAATCTTCTTCATCAATCAAAAGATATGGTACTCTACTAGATAGCAACTATCTTACCAGTTAAGGTTTGATATCAATAACAATATAACAATTGTTTCAATTGTAGTTTCCAATAGTATGTACATTCTTCTATTTGTAGAACTTCTTTCCATCAGTCAATAGTGTAGAATGGGATATCAATCAACCAATAGTTGTTCAAATTAGTGGACTTATTCAAAACTTATGAAAGAACTTTGAACCTATCATGGAAGATTATTTTGGGAAGTTCAAAGAAAGAATGGAGAAAAGAACAAGGATACCAACACAATTGGTAGATAAATTTAAAGATGATTTTTTTTTTGGTGGATACCAACACCACCCTAATCAAAGCTATAGAGCCAAGAACAGCTTGGCTACCACCCATGGATTATGAGATAGACATTGATGTAGCTATAAAATCAATAAAAGATTTACTTATCAAACCCAAGGATAAGAATGATACAAGGTTTGGAACCTTTGATGAAGTGAAGTCCAGAATCAAGATGGGACTTGTAGTTGAAAAGATGGGCAGGAAAAAGGACAAAATGGTTAAAAATCTCAATAAACAATTTGGTGTCACAGATGAAGACATTGAGAGATTGGTTGAAGAAGAAACTAAGGAACATACACCAGTCAGTGAGAACATAGATGAAGAGGCTAGTGAGTCTGAGGATCATAAACAAGAAGAGCCATCTAAGGCTAAAAAAGGTAAACAGGTTGATACTTCAACCCGGACTAGGACTAGGTTAGAAACTGCTAGTTCACTGCCTTTGAAGAAATGTGTTGTGAAGATAACAAGTCCTACACCGACTCATACATATCAAAAGAGAAGATCAAAGGCCACCACCAAACTCCCAAAAAAAAAGTGGAGAAGAATGCTTATTAGAGCTAAGGATGAAAAGGATTTAGAAGAGGAGGACGCAAAACAATTTTGAGTTGTAGTGAACAAAGGACCTCAGACCATTGATGAGGTAGTAGAAAGAATAAAAACTACTGGAAAGATGGGTACTCCTAAACTTAAATGATATCCACATCTAAGTACCAAGGAGAAGGATGAGCTTGAGGAAGCAATAATAAGCATGATGATTACCTTCAAAATAGTTCCAGTTGAGTTCGCTAGCAACATACCCAAAGAAATGTATGATAAAGTTTCTGCTAGATGGACTTATGCACTTACAATAGAGAAAATAATGAGAGAAAGGTCACTCATTTTGGTAAGACCTAACTATTTTGTTGCTAAGATTGATGAAGTCTTAAAATAATATGCAAATAAATTCTTTATGAAGGCTAGAGGATTCAAGATCCTACAAGGAAAATTACAAGAGGTAGATAATGAGAGTAGGAACATATGGACTAAACTCCCTAGTCCAACCGAGCAAGTCAATACCAAGGATCATCAACCAAGCATACAAGCAGAAGAGTCTATTAATGTTGATGATGAAACTATTCACATCTCAGATACTGAGTAGTCCAAGGAAGAAACTAATGAAGAAGAATTCATAACTGGTACTGATAATGTGATGGAAGGAATTCTTGAGATGCTAACTACTCTATGGGATGAAAAAATACTAATTTTAGACATAATAGAAGGAGACCCCGATGATGAGGACAAAGAAGATGAAATGATCACCGATGCTATCGAGAACCTTTGTAAAGAAGAAGCAACCGAGGTAGCCCGAGAAATGGTACCAAGTAATCTTCCCATACTGGTACAAGCTATTAAGATAGCTACTAAAATAAAAAATGAGAACACTCCACCCAAGCAGGTAACAAATACAAATGAAGACAAGGGTGAGGAAAAAAGTAAAGAGACCATTGAAATGACATAAAATGTACAAGCACAAATAGAGTCAATGATAGAAACTTCTATCACCAACACAAGGTCACAAGCCCTCGCACCACAAATTGTAGAATCAATTACTGGGAAAAGTAAAGAAGAAATAAAATCCACTGAGACACCAAAGGGGGATCCCTAGCACAAGTCTCAATTATCCATTGCACAATCTCCATCATCTAGTGTGCAAGAGAAGAAAAAGAGGAAGTGAGGCACCAAGGGTCCGGTCACAGTTGATGAAATCATTGAAATACCAACATGTGACCCAAGGACACTTGACCCTAAATATATTAGGAAATATGGAGAGCTATGCACCCGAAAGGAGGCACAGGAAAAGCTAAGACAAGAAAATAAGAACACAAACCTGTGCTAGAGGATGTCAAGGAGATCCTAATGCAAGTTACTCCAGATGTAATGGTTGATGAATCCACGCCTATCATAGATCAACTTTCACTACTCATAGAAACAATGAATGGTCCCACTACAAACACTGAGCATATGATTGAAGAGAGAGATGAACAAAAGATTCAATATAAGTTAACTGAAAAGATCAGCCAAGTAGTGGTAGTAAATAAGGTAAAGCTTTCATAAGTTGTAATTGAATTAGAAAGAATTATTGAAAAAGTTATTACAATTCTGAAATAGTTATGCACTTTAGATCACTTCACTACTGAGGTTAGTGAAAAGGTAAGCAAATTAGATGCTGATTTAAAAGATAGTGCTACTTGTCTTACAACCGAGCAACATGAATTCCAAGTGCATTATTCCAAAGTTAAACACATACACCGATTAAGACTTGAGTTGAGAAAGGAAGAGGAACAAATCAAAGAAGAGATAATCGAGCTACAAGTCGAGTTACTACCGCATTTAGCAGTGATGCAAAAGCACGTGACAAAGGCAAAGACACTAATTGTCACCCCTAATATTTCTATCACCGTGAATATTTTTGATATGCATTCTCAAGTGAGCTTAGAGCAGTTGGCTCTATAAAATCTAAAGGAGGAATGATAGAATCTTATGGATAATCTTATGAAAACCCATCCTAAGATTTTTGACAAATTATAAGTATATTCTTTGTCATTTTTCTAAAAAAAGGGGGAAACATATGTATATCTACCGAAAGCATGTTCATAGGGGGAGTCACCGAGTTTACAAATTTTTGTGTTTAAACTTTTATAGTCGGAAAACATATAATTTTTTGATACTAATGCCAAAGGGGGAGAATGTCCCCTCTCAGTACACACCTTTCCATAATTCCAACAAAGAGATGGAAAAAAGTAATGGAAAAGGTGCAAAAAATAACTATGGGAAGATTTGTATGATTTGAAAGATAATATGGAAAAATAACTCCTCATTTTAAGAGGTTCTAACATATCCCACCATGATAATTATCACTATAGCGTCAACCTATGTTGACCTCATCGTAATCCTCCAAGGTGACATAGATTTTTTGGGAGGTGTATGTTCACGTCATCGTAATCCTTTAAGGTGACACAATTTTTTTGGGAGGCATTCAATATAACATATGGAAAAGATGTTGAATGAAAGGTAGCATAATGAACAATGAGATGTGGATGGTATTTGAGAAGGATGACATTAATGCTTGCATGTAGGAGGGGCATTATTTTAGGTGGTTTTGTAGGGTAAGGCCCAATCAGTGTCTCTTCTCTGATACAATCCATTATCAGAGAATTATGGACAAACACGTGTGGGATTCTTTAGATTTTGATGCTAAAGAACCAAATCCCTTATCTTTTATCCCTTAATCCCTTAAACCTCAACTCCTAATCCCTTAACCCTTAATCCCTACTAGAGTAGAATAATTAGGTGCTAAATTAGGCACTATTATAGGTGGTAATTTAGGTGCTAAATAATACCTAATTTATCACCTACTTGTTCTAATCGACACAAAAAATGCCAAAATAGTGCCATCTTGATAAATAGCATTGACTTTTTCAAAGAATTGGAGAAAAATACATTAAAAAAGTGGGTGAAAGAAAAAAAGGAGCAAAAAAGGGAGCTAATCACAGGGATTTTTTATAGTGTATAAATAAGTTCCTTGTTAGACACAACAATAAAAAATGAAAATAAGTCCTAATCCAAAAGGCATTCGAACCAAGGACCCAAATAGATACGAGATAAACATTAAATACATAGGTCCCATATAGCATGAACCCATCTAGATAAGATATAAGCATTAAGATTAAGACCCAAACCTAAAAGTGATATTTCAATAATCAATAAATATAACACCCAAACCCAAATATGAAATCATGATCTATCTCAGGAGAAAGATGGACCAAGAATACACAACACATATCTCAATTCTAGATCTGCAATAAGCAGGACAACTACCAAAGATAATTCAAACGTATAGAAGAAAACTTCCCACAATCAACTATAGCTAGACCTCTACACACTATGGACATGATGCATGAGATGAATTAAACATGTAGTATGATGTTCACTTTTTATGTGGAATGTGTTTATAAATAACCTTTAATAATGTTGGTGAGAAAACCTCTATGTGTTTGAATAAACTTTGGCTTTCATTATTTGCATGTGTGACTTTTATTATGTGCATATTTACAATAATTATGATATTTATTATACGTACAAATGTGTGTGAATAAAATTTGGCATTCATTGTGCAATAAGCAGAACAACTACCAAAGATAATTCAAACATATAGAAGAAAACTTCCCACAATCAACTATAGCTAGACCTCTACACACTATGGACACGATGCATGAGATGAATTAAACATGTAGTATGATGTTCACTTTTTGTGTGGAATGTGTTTATAAACAAACTTTAATAATGTTGGTGAGAAAACCTTTATGTGTTTGAATAAACTTTGGCTTTCATTATGTGCATGTGTGACTTTTATTATGTGCATATTTACAATAATTCTGATATTTATTATATGTACAAATGTGTGTGAATAAAATTTGGCATTCATTGTGCAAATTTATATATTTGTATGAATGAACTTTGAACTTTAGATTCACTATTTGAATGTGCATTTGTATGAATTAAATTTATACTTTAGATTAACTATTTGAATGTTTTATAATTGACTATAGAACATTCACTTCATGCAAAAAGGATGCATGCATGTTTGAAAGTTAATATTGTCGTTCACTTTGTGTCAAAATTTTAACTCTATTTTTTAACTTTGACATTCATTTTGTTGATGGATGTATTTTAACTAAATTTTCTATCATGTGCATGTACAAATATTGATATTCACTTTATGCGGAGTGTATCTAAAAAATACTTCAAGCTTTGATGATGTTTACAATATACTCATGTAGTGGATTTAGGGTGAGACACCAAGTAGGGTGAGGTTTGAAAATTACCTTTTATGTGGACTTGTGAGACACAAAGTGGAGTGTATGAATGTAATTCAACTATTATTTTGTGTGAAATACATGTACACATGTGTGTTAGTAAAATTTGGCATTCATTGTGCACATGTCACATGTATGTGTTTGCATGGTTTTGAACTTTAGATTCACTGTTTGACTATGTTTATATGAATGAACTTTAAACTTTAGATTCACTATTTGAATGTTTTATGATTAACTCTAGAACATTCACTTCATGCAATGTTGTTGCATGTGTGTTTGAAAGTTAATATTGTCATTCACATTGTGTGAAATTTTTAACTCTATTTTTAACTTTGGCATTCATTTTGTTGACTGATCTACTTCGACTAAATTTAATGTTGTGTGTGTATACAAAAATAGACATTTACTTTGTGTAGTGTATGTAAAAAGTACTTCAGACTTTGATGATGTTAAATGTATACTCATGTAATGAGCTTAAGGTGAGACACCAAGGAGAGTGAGGTTTGAAAGTTATCTTTTATATGGACTTAGGGTGAGACATAAAAAATGATGAGGTTTGAAAATTACCTTTTATCTGGACTTAGGGCGAGATACCTACTAGAATGTATAAATGTACTTTCAAATTTAATTTTATGTACAACATATTTACCAAAATACTTTGACATTCACTTTTATGTGAAGTGTGTAAAAAGACATCTAAAATAACATCTAACTTAATTAAAACCTTTTGAAATTTAGAAGGTTCACTAAAATTTAACTAAGCCAAACAAGTTTTTTAACTTGAATTAACAACAATAAATTTACATAAAAATATCTTGTAACACATTCATTTGAGAAAGAAGATTTCAAACTATTTAAGCGTGCCTCAATGGTACACTAGCCACAAAGGTGTTTTCTTAGCACCCAACACAACTTACATCTTAGAAAACTAAAAAATGACTGAGATATGCTGAACTATTTTCTTGTGTGCTGTCTGTTATCATTGATTTTCAATTGCTATGTCTTCTAAGGTCGCTTGATAATGTCTACTTGACTAGAGATTTAAGATTGGGGGCATAACATGTTTTCTTTGATTACTACTTGTGGTGTGATTTCAATGATCCTAAGTTGTCTAATAAACTAGGTGTTTGTGGTAAAAGCCTCTATCACAATTGGAATTCCACACATACCTTGACACTTTTTATTCAGACACTTAGGTGAGGTTGGAATTGTATCCTTGTATTTTTCTTGTGTGAAGCACACAGGACCATACTCATGGTTATCTTGGTACTCATGCTTTGATACTAGTATAATCTTGCAACATTAACTTGGAAACCATGTTCAAGTCATCTCAACGCCTATGTCTTGATGCTTACATGTGTTTTCTACATCTTTTTCTATATGGTTGTATTCATATCTTCATGGTCGCTCTTGCACCAGTGATGGTTGTACTGACCTACGATGTCCCAAATGCTCAAATGATGAAAACTAATGGCTACAAGATCAGTGACTTGACTAATCTTGTGTCTTAGGATGCATTCTCATTCTTAGGTTGCATTTCATTCTAGGGCTGCATTTTTAGCTTTGCACTTTTGGCTCTCTTGAGCTATGCTTTATTTTTATCCTTTCTCTCCACTGAGGCATTTAACTGCAAGATCTTATTTTGATCCTATTTTCAGGATCAAAATTGAAATTACTATATCTTTTAATGCAATTAACTGCTGAAGCTATCACTTCTTGCTCACTTTCACTTTCTTTTCTAGACTTTTGAGGCTAATCTTCTCCTCTTGTACCTCATTTCCATTTCGATCCCAAGGGGGCATGACAATATGGAAAATCTTTTTGTCGATTGAATATCCTATTCTTCAAATCTAGTAATCAAACCAAATCTTAAAATGATCATGTCAATCAGGACTAAACATCATTTCTTGGGGCATCTCAGCTTCATTGCTTCATATCAAGTTGGGATTCTCCGTATCTCCTTTGTGAAAGAGTGTTTTCATCGCTTCATATCAATTCACTCAGACAAGAATCTCTTTGATCTCTTGGGGCATATCAGGTTCATCAGGACCCATGTCAATCTGGTATTGTCTCTTAGATGATTAGCTATCTCAATCTCCTTGGACAAATATTCAGTGTCATCACTTCATATCAGGCTGGATACTCTCGTCTTACTTATCGGTCTTCGTTCAATCAAGTTCAGAGTCTGATCTCTACCAACTTTCTTGACATCACCATTCTTTGACTCAATGTGTTCCCAGATCACTCACACATTAGTCAAAGAGGGGAAAATGTAATCACCTAAAATTGGTCTAGTAGAACTTGAACCCCCATTTTGATCAAATTATCTCAATTTAAATCCTAAATATATGAGGAATATTTATTAGACATAATTGTGCAAAGTAACCCTTAAAATCCCCTTTGCATAATTAAATTAAAAAAAATAAAAAATCTTATATCAAGCTTATACTATGGTCTAATTTCTAGAGCTTGCATATTTATTTAATTTCTAAAACAATACTTTTAATATAAAGTTCCTACACTTTTATTAAAATAACACATTCACATGTGTGCACATACTTAATCTTGCTTAATTAGCAATTAAATGAGATTTGTGCTTGCAAATGCTATTTTATCTTATCTTACCTAACATCTCCTTTTTGCCTCTTAATCCTCACCACTCATCTCTACCCAACCTTGCATCTCCTTTTACTTCTTCATCTCAACCACTCATTCTTTTGCCTCTTAATCTCTACCCTCCATTCTTGAGGCAATTCCTTTAAAAGGAAGCTCTTCCTTGGCTCAAGGGTTCCATCTTGATCATTGTTGAAATCCTAATCTTAGAATCTTGCAATCTTGATCATTTTATTCTCTTTCATTCTTAGAATAATCTCACTAATTTAAATTCTTAGCGCTTAGTTTCTCTCACTTCCTAGCTTAGCTTCATTTCTAGCTTAATCTTGCATTGTTAATATAGTTTCTTTCTTGTATTTCTTCATAGATTTAGCTTTTGCATTCTCATTCTAGCATACTAGTTGCTTGCATACATTCTTAGCTTGATCTCTCATTTATTAGCTTGCATTCTTGCATCTTAGTTTCATTCTTGCACTTGAATCTTCCATTTAGTCAAATCACTAATCCTCAATTCCAATTTTATGAGCATCATGAGAAGGATTAAACTCACTTCAACTAGGAAGCTATGAGTCGCTTCTTGGGGTATCCTCTTCCATGGATTCCCTCAAGTGTAATGGTTCATAGAAGTGTGTCACACTTTTGATCACATCGAGGGAATACAAACTCAAACTCCTTTGAGCACTAGAAACACTATGTTTGACATCAATGATAATCGACAACAATCATATATTTCTAACAAGTCATTGATTATTATTGTATATTAGATACATATGCTTTGTAACTTACCCAAATGGTAAATTAGAACAAGTACATGCATCAAGATAATAGTAATTGCATTTACTTTTTCAATTTCTTTGATTAAATTTATTTTAGATAAATTTTAAATATAAAGTCTTTCCAAACTACTTTATCTTGCTTCCACATCTAAGTAGTTAATCATTATAGACAACTAAAGAACTAAAACCTAACTCCTTCACATTTTCTCTAATTGAATTTGTACATGAGACACTAGTAAATTCACATTAACCTACATTAACTGGAAGGACATATTATGATAATTCATTCATCAATACTCCTACTTACTTGCACATTATCAAATATTAACAAGATAAGCAATACATGGGACATGAAGTATGATGTTCACTTTTTGTGTTGAATGTGTTTATAAACAATATTTAATGATGTTGGTGAGAAAACCTCTATGTGTTTGAATAAACTTTGGCTTTCATTATGTGCATGTTTGAATTCTATTATGTGTATGTTTACAACAATTTTGGTATTTATTATACGTACAAATGTGTGTGAATAAAATTTGGCATTCATTGTGCACATTTATATGTTTGTATGAATGAACTTTGAACTTTATATTCACTATTTGAATGTGTGTTTGTATTAATGAACTTTAAAATTTAGATTAACTATTTGAATATTTTATAATTAACTCTAGAACATTCACTTCATGCAAAGTGGATGCATGTCTATTTGAAATTTAATATTGTCATTCACTTTGTGTGAAAATTTTAACTCTATTTTTTAACTTTGACATTCATTTTTTTGATGGATGTATTTCAACTATACTTTATATCGTGTGCATGTACAAAGAATGATATTCACTTTATGCAAAGTGTAAGTTAAAATTACTTCAAACTTTGATGATGTTTACAATATACTCATGTAATGGATTTAGGTGAGACACCAAGTAGGGTGAGGTTTGAAAATTACCTTTTATGTGGACTTGTGAGACACCAAGTGGAGTGTATGAATGTACTTCAACTATTAGTTTATGTGAAATACATGTACAGATGTGTGTGAATAAAATTTGGCATTCATTGTGCATGTGTCACATGTATGTGTTTGTATGGATGAAATTTGAACTTTAGATTCACTATTTGATTGTGTTTATATGAGTGAAATTTAAACTTTAGATTCACTATATGAATGTTTTATAATTAACTCTAGAACATTAACTTCATGCAAAGTTGATGCACATGTTTTGAAAGTTAATATTATCATTCACTTTGTGCAAAATGTTTAACTCTATTTTTTAACTTTGGCATTCATTTTGTTCACTATTGTACTTCGACTAAATTTAATGTCAAGTGTGTAAACAAAAATAGATATTCACTCTATGTGTAGTGTATGTAAAAAGTAATTCAAACTTTGATGATGTTTAATATATACTCATGTAGTGAACTTAAGGTGAGACACCAAGGAGAGTGAGGTTCGAAAGTTATCTTTTATATGAACTTAGGGTGAGACATCAAGAAGGATGAGGTTTGAAAATTATATTTTATATGGACTTAGGGTGAGACACCTAATAGTAATGTATAAATGTAATTTCAAATTTCATTTTATGTAAAACATATTTAACAAAATACTTTGACATTCACTTTTACTCACTTTTATGTGAAGTGTGTAAAAATACATCTAAAATAGCATCTACTTAATTAAAACCTCTTAAAATTTAGAAGCTTCACTAAAATTTGACTAAGCCACAGTTTTTTAACTTGATTTAACAACAATAAATCTACATAAAAAAGAAGATTTAAAACTATTTGAGCATTCCTCAATGGTACACCATTTGAAAAAGAAAATTCCACCTCTTCTATTTATGGGTAGTTTGATTGAGAAGCAAGGCAGATTGTTCATTGTTTTCTTTTTTATTTGTTTCCTTTGGCATGGCCATGCCTCTTTTTTCCCTTTTCTGAGTTTAGGTTTTGAATTCTTTTTGGTTGTTGTTTTTCTTTATATTCTATGTGTGGATGGTGATTTTTAATGGGGGCATCGGTGAGGAGAATTACACAGCCCAGCGAGTGACTGATTGGAGATGCAACAAGGAAAATACTATAAGAGATCATTACTCTCCACTTGATTTCATTATAATAAGATTTTTTTCTTGTGAATTGTTTTCCGTTTGTCTCATGATCCATTATTGTGTTAGTCTAATTTTGAGCAATTACTAACCTAATTTTTTTGGCAGAATGTTTAGAACATAGAGATTTCTTACTCTATTCTTGATCTCACTGCCAATTGCTTTATCTTGCATAATCATTTTGTTTGCATAGGTCTTAAAGATTTTCGAGGGTCTTCATCATTAGCATTACATGTAAGAGGTCTTGGTTTGATTTTTGGTTTCCTCAAGGTGTATATTGTAGCTTAAGCTGAGCTTCTATCTACTTTGATCTCATACTTTATCCTTTCTTGCATGGTTTGTGTGCTCTGTGTCCAAGATGAAGATTAAAAGGCTTTATATAGTTGAATTCAACTTTCTTTTAATTGTAATAAGTCTTGGTTTATGTGCATTCAAGTATCTTCTCAAGTTTACCCTGTGCACTTATTTTCTTTAACCCTATTTGTTATGTTCATGATCGCATTATGCATATTATTCTTTTACATATTTGTGTTTATTCATATGTTATTGAATGCTCTTTTTCATTCATGTGAATAAAGGCATGATATACCTTGAAATGATCAAATTGACTTTGCTTCAAAAATCCCCCCTTTTTTTTTTGATCTATAAGGGGCCGAAGCTGAATGATTTTTATTAATAATATTAAGTAATACCAGATAATAAGTTCAAAACAAAAATAAACCCATGAAGTATCAAAGGTAATCTAAAGAGTGAGCATTCTTGCTCAGTACCTCCATAAACTTCCAAAACATAGAAGCTAAAAATCCAACTAGTGCTATGAAGCTAAATTGAAATAAAACTGAAACTAATAGCTGTAAAACCAAAAAGGAGCCTATAAGGGGACATTGCACCAATACTAGTCCAAAGCAGAGGTTGAGTCTTGGTCTGAGCTATTTGAGGAAGAAACCTATCTATCCTCATCATCATTTTGAGATTCAGAGTTTTTCTCTTGGTCGATTGGATCTTCCTCTGAATCATTCTGTCCATCTTCCTCATCCTCACCATCACCAACACCACCACCTTCCTCATCACCAGCCTCTTCCTCATCATCCTCTTCCTCATCCATGGCATCATCAGACTCATCCTCCTCCTCCTCAGTGGCATCCAAGGAATCCACGCTCCCAAGATCATCCATTTTCTCATCGTATCTGTACTAGTATACCCAGTCCAAGTCTTCATCCAAGTCATCTCCATATGGAGAGTCCAAACCCTCCTCTATTCCAAGAAATTTGGTGAGGAATTTAAGCCCTTTCTTCATCATTGAGAGACTCAATGGTTGATGTTCCCATTCCCATCCCCAAAGGATAAAAAACCTTATGGGAGGACCACCATAAAAGTTGCATTTTATATTGGAGCTTAGCCCAGGGAAAGGGGAACCAAAAGTCATGAGAATTGGGAGATCCCATGGAAAGGAAGTATACAAGTGATCATAAATGCCCACAATTTCATTGTGAAGGCCTAAAAGATACCTTCCATCAAAGAGACGTACACAGATTTCCTCTGCTAAGTTTTTGTGAGCCCCTGCTACCAGAATGCTTGCCAAAAAACTTGAGCATATGTTCGTATTAACCCTGAATCTATGGTTGGTGTGCAAAAAATTCATGCCCAAGATTTCTTTCACTGCATGTAAGATGACCCTTTGATGATAAATGTAGACTTCCATCAATTTATCATTGTAGATTGGAGAATCAAATGCTATCTGCTCAACGCTCGCATTCAACTTGATTGGAGAGTCCATTTTGGCATAGAAGAAGCTTACAAAGTGAGAATTTGGCCTAACTGCAATGAAATGAATCCCAAAACCCCAAAATTCTCTCTTAGATGAAACAAGATTTCCAACTTTATGCAAATATGACAATCAATAGCTCCAAACCACTGTTGAATATTGCATAGATTTTATCATCTATCTCATTCGGTGATAAGACCATTGGAGGTCTCCAACAATGTTGCTATTAAAGATAGTAACTTGGCAAAGCACTGATAGGATGTGAATTGGTCCAAATATTGCTAAGATAAAGACCAAATTTTAAAAAATATGATATACTTAGCAGGCCAGGAGCTTGAGATGTGATACAGACTAAAAACTTTTGAACCAAGTAACCTTCCTGACCTACTTTGAGTGAAGAATTCATCTTACTCAATCTTGTTGTCAAAAAGTGCTTCTTCAGCTTCCAAAAAAGGTAATTGTCACCTCATGTCCATTCAAGTACACTGACTATTCTTTGTTAGCTTTCAAGATGGATTTCCATATCTTCAAAGAAAGTGTAAACAATGCACTCAGGAAGCTAATGAGATGACAAGATGACTTTATAAGACACTCCCCATAGTTGAGGCAGCTTGTTGAGAAGCCTTGGGATTTAAAAATATTTTGAAAACATATTTTTGAAACCTTAAGACCGTTGCTGGGAATGTGGGGTTTAGGAAAAACTTTATGATTGTGCCTCCCCTAAAATATTCTTCATAAATGCACCACTGGCCGCTATATTGGCTAACTCATTAGCCTTGGAGTTTCCTTCTCAACAAATATGATTGACCATTATAGATTCAAATTTCCTAGTTAGCTGCAGAATGACTTCCAAGGAAGCTTGTAGGTGCCAATATGATGTCACCCCTATTTTTATAGCATTTATAGTTATCATGGAGTCTCCTTCAATCTCTAGTTTTTTCAACCCTAAATCATGTGCAAGAGCAAGACCATATAATAAAGCTTTGAATTATGCCATATTATTGGTATCTATTTCCAAAGGTTTAGCCAATCTTGCTATGACTTTGCCATCTGAGGAATGTATGATGCATCCAACCCCTGATGGACATAGATTTCCTTTTGAAGCTCCATCAAAATTGAGCTTGAACCATCCTGAAGATGGAGACATCCACACATAGGAAGCTCTATGAATATAATTATCTTTACAACCTCTACCTATCATGATTGGGGCTTTGAGGCCATACCACCTTTTGATCATTTGGTCATCCCATTTGGTGTAGTACTTGTGTTGGGTTGATTAAGCTTGGATGTGAGAGTTCATGACCTCAACTATTACTGCTTCAATTTTGTTGAGAATAGAGTCAATTCCCATTGATTTGTCTTGAAAAAGTCTCCTATTTCTTTCTTTCCATATTTCCCATATCAGAATGGATGGTGATATAATCCATAGATTTCCACATAAAATTTCTTCATAGAGTTTAGGTCAAGATAATAGAAGCGAAAGGATCTCCTGTGGGAATGCTAAAAACCATCCTAATTCTATGCACAACCAATTCCAACAATCATTGGTAAAAGGACATGATAACTATAAACGATTGGTATCCTCTTCACAATTGTGACATAGAGTACATCTCGATGGTCTTTGATAGCCCATCTTTAGGAATCTATTTGCAGTTAAAATTCTGCCCTAAGAAACTGCCCATGTGAATAAGCCTGCATTAGGAAGACATACCTTGTTCAAGCATAATTGTATTGGAATTTCATCTGTGTTTGTTTGAGTAGGCCCTGAAAATATTTTATAACCATCCTTAACATTGTAGATTTCTGATTTAACCCCAATCCAGATAATTTCATCCTGCCACTGCTTAAGAAAAAAGGATATGTCTTTAAGAAACATTTTTAATTTGCATAGTTCCAGTGGGTCAAGACTAAGTTTAGAAAATTATTTCCACTGCCAAGAACCATCCACTGAGGAAAGGGAGGTAGGAGTAATATAGTCTTTGACAAAGAGTCCCCAAGAAGCCAAGAAAATCTAACTGATTTGATTCTGCCCCAACAACAAATTGATACTTGGACACCCACCCCATGAATCCTCCTAGAACTGAGCTAAATTGCCTTCTCTAATATTCCATGAAATATTGTTATCCACAATGTGTCTGGATTTGGAAATGAAATTCCAAAATTTGGATCCTCTTGGAAGATCCTTAATTCTAAAGGCTTCTTCTTCAATACTGTTGCCGAGATACTTACCCCTTAAGATTCTAACCCATTTGTAATTCTAATTCTTCATAATTTTCCAATATAGTTTAGCTTTGAGAGCTTGATTCTACCACAAATGATTTTTAATACTAGTGCCCCTACATTTAGTGGTTTAAAAATATTATCCCAAGATATAAGAGTAAATTTCTTGTTTGTGTCTATTCCCTACCAAAAAAATTTCCTTAACTTCTTCACCATATCCATATAGCCTCTCATGGAAAGAGAGATGCAAGACATTAGATAAATGGGAATTGCTGCTAAGGTAGCTTTTATCATCACAATTATGCCCGCCCAAGATAGCCATTTTGATTTCCAATTATCCATCTTCCTATCCATTTTTTCATTGATAGGTTTCCAAACCGATGTAGTTCTTAGGGTTTTGTCTATGGGAATTCCCAAGTAAGAGCACGAGACAGAACCTGTTTTAAAGGCCAATTTTTTTTCTATTTTCTGTTGAATTTTATTTTTTGTGTGGAAGAATAAAATCACTAATTTATATTTATTAGCTACTTGACCAGAAGCCTTAGCATACTTATCGAGTATTGAAATGATCTGACTAGCCTCCCATATAGTGCCTTTACCAAAGAGAAGAATGTCATCTGCAAATTGTTGATGTGTCACTGCTCTAACTGAAGAAGTGATTTCAATCCCTTGAATGCATTCTTGATCTTGAAGGTTAATTAAACTATGACCCAAGGCTTCTACCATAATGATGAAGAGGAAGGGGGATAGTGGATCTCCTTGTCTGATTCCATTAGAACCTTCAAAAAAACCTTGAGGAGATGCATTCACTAAAATAGAAAATTTTGGAGTGGAAATACAATAGAATATCAGATTTATCCAAGCCTTGGAAAAGCCAAAAATTTCCATGCATTTAGCTAAGAATCTCCAATCCACTTTGTCATAGGCCTTTTTGATATCTAATTTAATGTTCATATTGGGTTTTTTGTTGCATTGGATGGAGTGAATAGCTTCTTGAGCAATGATTATACCATCCAGAATTGATCTTCCTGACACAAAACCTATCTGTTCTTCCCCAATAATCTTACCAAGAATAGATTTCAATCTATTTTCTAGAGAATTTGATAATATATTGTAGATTATATTACATAAATAAATTGGTCTAAATTCATCCATACAAATAGCCTGATCTTTTTTAGGGATTAAAGCAATGAAAGTATTGTTGATTTTAGATAAGAATCTACCTAATGATCTGGTAGCCTCTAGTGCTGCAGTAAGATCTTTCCCAAGGACACTCTAACATTGCAGGAAGAAGCTAGGAGGGAAAACATCTAGGCTAGGGGCTTTATCTGGAGCCATTTGTGTTAGCGTTTGCAAAATTTTACTTTCAGAGAACTCCTTTGACAACATTTGATTGTCAGCATCCGTTATGATCTTAGGGATGTTAGTCAATAAATCCTGATGTATCTTAAGAGGTGAGCTATCTGAATTGTTCAATAATTTTGTGTAGAAGCTAACTATTTCCTTTTGGATATCTTTTTGGTCTTGCAATAGAGAACCCTCTGAATTGGCAATTTGTAGAATCTTGTTCACACTCTTGCGTTGCTTGGTACTAGAATGGAAGAATTTGGTGTTTTTGTCTCCTGCAGCCAACCAATTTTCTCTTGATTTTTGTTTCCAAAAGATTTCCTATTTAGTTAGAATATCTTCTAAGTCTCTTAACAAGGCTTTCTTAGCCACAAAAAGGTCCTGGTCCATCCCAGATTGCATTATGGTTTCATTCAATGCTTTGAGTTTTTTCTCTATGTCCACTTTAGATGAGAAAATGTTCTTGAAGTGAGTTCTATTCTAGATGAGTAGATTTTGTTTGATATATTTTAATATGGACACAAAGTAGAATAACTTAGAACCCTTCACTTTGACCTCCAACCACCAGTCATCTATCATGTCTACAAATTTCTCCTCTTTAAGCCACATATTTTCAAATTTGAATGGAAAACATTGAGGTTTATCTTCCTCCAAAATATTTAAGTGGATGGGGAAATGATTAGAGCATCAGGTAGGAGATATAGATGCCTTTAAATCAAAAGGTAATTTTGTGAGGTCTCCTCTTAAAATAAATCTATCCAACTTTTTTGATATGTTACTAAGTCCAAGCCTTCTGTTTGATTAGGTGAAGGAACCATTCTCAAGCTCAATTTCCATTAAAATTTTCCCGTTGTAACCAATCTTTGAAATCTGTTTGAGATTGGGAAACTCTAAGAGAACCTCCTAGTTTTTCAAATGAATGGATGATGGCATTAAATTCACCTCCCACTATAAAGTTTCCTTTCGGCCAGGCTGCAAAACATATGTGGATCTCCTCCCAAACCTCCAGTTTCTTTCTACTCAAAATGGGGCCATATACATTCACAATGTATAGATTAAGATTTGATCGAGTGCTTACAATTTTACCCCCAATCTAGTTTGAACTACTCTCTAAATGAATGTAGGAAGAAAGTCTTGTATTCCATAAGATATCAATCCCCCCTGAGGATCGAATCACCTCGACTCCTATAGCTTTCCAATCACCTAGAGTCAATGTGAAATTGGATAATTGATCCTTGCTCATTTTTGATTTCTTGAAGCAGAACAACCTCATCTTTGGTTGTTATTATGCAACGTTTCACCACCCACTATTTGTTAGGGGCATTGAGTCCCCTAACATTCCATGATATGATTCTCATTGAAACTTGGGAAGAAACTTCCCCTTCCCTACATTTAAGTATGTTGTGATTTTAGTTTGATCATAATCTTCCCCATCTTCCTCTCTGAGGCTAGCTGAGGATTTTCTTCCTCTC
The DNA here is from genome assembly GCA_027943335.1 of Chamaecyparis obtusa. NCBI lineage: Eukaryota > Viridiplantae > Streptophyta > Pinopsida > Cupressales > Cupressaceae > Chamaecyparis > Chamaecyparis obtusa. Next base: position 203,473 of record BSBK01001567.1, on the reverse strand, counting down.
CCTTTTTTCTTAATCACCCCACAGTCCAATGCACTGTTATGTACTAATTTTTGGATACCTAAATTATTGGTGATCTTGTTTAGTACAAAGCTGGAGGATCCATCTGATCCAATTTCCAAAGAAAGATCTAAAGGAACTTTCTCTCTGATTTCACAGAAACCTGTTGGATCTTCTATATCAATCAATCACTCTTCCTCTTCCACATAATCTTATTCTAGAAGTCTTTCTACAAAGGAGGATGGATGATAATTATCCAAGGGATAGTATTTAGCTATACCACTAAAGAGATCATACACTACCTGCAATCTTGGAGAAATCAGGGTCTCTAACTTTGATTGGATGGGCTTTGGTAGTTCATTAGAGAAAATCTCCATGCTCCTAACCTGAGATTTTTGTTTTAAAGGTTTGAGTGAGATAATTCCAACTTTGATTTTATTTATTTTTGAAAGTTTTCCTTGATCAGGTCGAGAGGATTTCTTCAAGTCTTTTTATTCTTTGTTTCTAAGCCTGGAAGACTTCTCGCATCCTAAATTTGTATTGGAGGAATAGATTTATGGAGTTTATGAATTCTGAGACCTTTGTGATGTTGTTAAAGGGAAAGGAGAGACTTTAGCCTTTGTCAAGTCCCTCAGGTCACATAACCTTATTTTGAGAATATCATCCTCTACTGGTGGTGTTGAAGTGGTGTTTGGAAGCATCTCATTTAAGGACTTGCCTTCCTTATTTGGGATAAATGCTGCATCTTCTTGAAGCACTTGATTTGCAATTTTCTCTATCATTTCCCTTTGGACTTCCATAAGCCAATTAGATATTAATTGTTCCATGATCTTGTAGTTGAATCTTGGGACATATTTAATAAAAGCATTCTCTAGAAGAAAGGGATTAGAGTTTTCTGCTAACCATCTATTCCCTAATACCACTTTTAGAAGTCTTGTGTTTGGCATAATGCATCTAGTTGAGGAGAATGTGCTCTTCCTAGACCCTACCTTAGGTGGTTGCCGGGTATCAAATGATGTCAAAATTGGCTCAATGGCTAGGGGGTTCTCCATCTTAGTAGAAGTTGATGGTAAAAGATATGTGTGAGGATAATATTGAGAGCTCAAAGACCTTTTAACATCCCAGTATAAAAGGCATAGAAACAGTTTCAAACTTTTTGAAAACATATACGAACCTTGTAGACTTCTTTTGTAGACCGTAGAAGCTTTCTCTCTAGCCTCTAGGAGAATATCTGAGGTAGGTGACTGATGATTAAGATTTCACATTGGGAGTATATCCCAAGCTACCGGATTTGCCTCTCCCAGAATACCCTACTCTGGAAGTGGATACTTGCAGGGGTCATATGAAATGATCTGAATCCAAGTTCTAAATTTAGATATGATTTTAATAGATTTAGGAAGCTCTTTTTCAAGACTCATGAGCAAGCATATCATGATTGAAGTCGTGGTCTTGCCAGAGTGATGACTGAGATAGATTCCTAGTTTGTTAGCTATGATTTGTATGATGTCCTTGTCTTTGTATTCCATGGGAATATTTTGTAAAGTGATCCACATAGGAATGAACTTGATGACATTTTTTGTACTATCAAAATTTAGACTCCATTGTTGCATGTGGAGGCCATAATTTTTGTAGAACCATCCTTTCCTTTTGAAAATCATGTCTCTGCTGGGCTTATCTTGGAATGTGACTAGGAAATACCTTGATTTGTTATCTAGAGAATCAATTTGTGTGATGTTAAGCTAGTTTACAGAAGCCCAGGTATTGAACTTGGTGTAAGACAAGTTAGCATTCCAAAATTTTGTTAAGCCAGTTTGTAAAGTGATCCACATAGGAATGAACTTGATGACATTTTTTGTACTATCAAAATTTAGACTCCATTGTTGCATGTGGAGGCCATAATTTTTGTAGAACCATCCTTTCCTTTTGAAAATCATGTCTCTGCTAGGCTTATCTTGGAATGTGACTAGGAAATACCTTGATTCGTTATCTAGAGAATCAATCTGTGTGATGTTAAGCTAGTTTGCAAAAGCCCAAGTATTGAACTTGGTGTAAGATAGGTAAGCATTCCAAAATTTTCAAATCACTGCACGTCGTAAGAGGAAAATATTCCTTTGTTTTAATGTTTCATTAGAGAAAATGATAGAAGGTACATGTTCTCTTGCTATAATATCCTCCTTATCTAAAGGAAGATGAGGAGAGATATCTTGAATTTAAAAGTCACTCTAAGAACCTTCTGGATTTAGATTTGTGGAGAGATTTTGTAGGTGGAAAGGTTTTGCATCTGACTGTTTTCCTGTATCGGTTTCCATTTTTGGGAAGGAACTTTGGGGACCCCATTACCTCTCTTAGGAAATCCTAGAATCCTATTTGATCTGAGGAGTTCATTTCTTCTTCTATGGATTACCCAATGAACATGCTACATACTTCATATCTAGAGCCAAATTAGGAACTTATAAGAATTTTTTCGATCAATTAAGACAGACAAAAATTACCAACTTGCTCCCAAAAAACAACTTGCATTGGATATTATTACAAAACATCATATGAATGTGTTCCAAAAGGATCCTTTGTGTATGATTATTCAAGGCACATAAGGAACTATAAAATTATAATTAATACATTGTATTAGAAAATGAATAAACATACCAACAACCAATGATTAAAAAACCTTTGTTTACACTTATGCCTACATGCATTGTTGCTTATAATATACAAGCCACACCAATGATTGAATATCTATGAATTCCTATAAAAGTAATTTGCAACCTTTGGAAGGTCGGTCCTTAAAAACACTCCAAGAAGATTTGAAACATTTAAATTACATCTTAATAGATGAAATGAGCTTCCTATGACCAAAATTACTATTAAAGATAGATATCAGTTACATGAGGCACATCTTAAGAAACAACATCAACCTTTTGGAGGGGTTTCTATCATTCTTGTTGTTGGTTTGGGTTATCTACCACTACTTATGGATAAGCCTATCAATTCATCCCATTCTACAGCTTTGGTCCTATGGCAAAGTTTCACTATTTCAATTACACTCGACACTATTTTTCATCGAGAAGGTCAAAGTGACTCTTAGCACTATTTCTGGGACATCTTACAGAATATAAGAAATGATAATCAATTCCAAAATGATTGGAAATTTCTTATGAAACAAGTGAAAAAAAATATTAAGCTCAAAATAAATAGAATAATTTGATTTAGCCAAGCATTTATTTTCTACCAATGACTAGGCCAGAGTACACAATAGAAAAATGCTTAAATGATTGAACCTTCCAATTCCAATTAGTTATGCTCAAAATAATACACAAATATAAAATGATTGTGATGGATATGAGCAACTAGAGAAATAGGTTTGATTATGCATGGGAAAATAAGTGATTTTAATAATAAATATTTGGATGGAGTCTAGGCTTGTAAATGGAATGCCAGGAGAAATAAGATCTATTGTTTACAATTTGAATTGCACATCATTGGATCTATTAAGTTATGTCACAATTGAGTTTCACAATTATATTGGACCCTCGTCTAATGTAGAAAATTAAAGGAATGTTCCTATTATTCTTGTGACCAGAGGAATTCAAAGAAAAGTCCCATTAAGTATGGCATGGGCCATTACAATACAAAAATAACAAGGAATGACATTGAATAAAGCAATTGTGGACATTGGTAAAAATGAAAGACAATGGTTGAAATTTGTAGCCATATAGAGAGTTAATTCTATTGAAATCCTTAAAATCAATTCACCCTTCTCCTTTGAGAGGCATTGAAAATTGAACAAAAATAAATACACATATATTACAAAGAAAGAAGAGGCACAATTAGAAGAACTCTCATCCCAATAGGTTTCATTACATTCATCATTACAAAATGCAAATAATAAATAGGTAATTGCATTATTATATCCTTGTAATTTACTTTACTCTAATTAGACTATTGGAATTAAAGTTGATTAAGTTTTCTTGGGAATAGAAATTCTATAATGTTAGTGTGATGGAGATTCGAACAAACTATCTCTACTCATTTAGATCACCCAATATGTTGTCTTCCTCAATGTTACTTATTCTTTTATTGTAGTCCCATAAGACCTTCCAAGTCAAAGAACAACTATTTTAAAGAGCCTAATATTGTTCAATTTTTGACAAGGTTGCATTGGACACTCTATGTCAGACATTACTATATTTAAGATATACACAAGCTATTTATATTCCACTTAGTAACTTCTTGTTACACAACTTTACAAGAAAATTGTTTTGTGGTAATTTTGGGTAGATGACTGCATAATGTAAATTGTTTGTTATTTATAGAATATATTAACTTCTTGAAATAAAAATTCTAATGACATTCAATGTCCCTAAGAAAATAGTAACTAATAATGCCAAAAATTTCCCTTCCTTTAAATTTTACTCTTAAGTCCTTATCGTGGTTTTGTGTACTAAGTACCCTTTATGTCGGTCAATCGGTTAAGTTTTGAACCTTCACACCCCTCAAGTTTCTAAGTTCACAAGTTCCTAAATAATAAAATCACCCAACTTCTCTTCAATGTGTCTTATCATCAGTCACTTCTGTTGTGATGTCTTTGCAGTTGGTCAATGACAATATTTTTGGACATTGTTACCTACCAATGGTTATGGTTCAAGATGGGATTGTAAATTGATCACTAGGAGAAATAACATCTATTCTCTATTATATTTAATAAAATGTGTTTAAAGGAATGTAATAAGTGAATAAAAAATTCAAAATAAAACTATAAAAAACATATATGATTAGGTTAAGAAAATCACAAACTAAAGGGATACAAACCTCATCCACCCAATAAAGCCTCCCTTGGTGTGTAGATGTGTCCAATGGATGTAATGTGTGCTCACAATGGTTTCTGAAGCTTCACGGATGAGTGGATAATTTTTCATTATAAGGGTTCTTTTTTATGATTCTTGGTCTTGAAGTGGCATGACAACTTTTCTATGACAATGTATAGATTCGAAGGAAATGAGGGTTCAATTCATAAGAAAGAGGAGGGTTAAATGGACAATTGAGATTGAGAGATGAGGAAGGGATATGATGCACTTTGAGGGGAGCACATAGATTATGCTTTCTCAAATCCATAGCATGGTGACAAGTGTTGAGAAGACACTAGGGGTTGGGAAGATATGTCATAAAGGCATATCTTGTCTCAAATCCCGAAGGTCATTCCTTGAGGAATGTGACCATTTTGGGAAGTGGGAAGGGTTTGGAGAAATGAGAAGAAAGAATAAAATATTATTTGGAGGTGACAAAGGTGGAATAATATGGTTGAGGTGTAAGAGGACATTTAAGGTTGACAAAGGGAAATGGGTTGGGATTGGAGTTGACATGACTAGGTTTGACTTTGGAGGTTCTAATCCTTTTGATTAGGATTGTGAAAATGATTAGGGAGGGGATTAGACTTGGATTAGGAGGAAAGTGGGGTTATTAGAAGGATGTGATGAGAGGAGAGAGAATTAATAGAGGGTTAATTAGTTAAATAGGGGTATTTAACTAATTAAGTGTGGGTTAGTATTTGTAAGTGGGTTGGGTTGAGTTAGAACCATGGGTTAGGTGGTTGGAGGATGGTTAGCTAAGGGTTAAAGTTAGGAGCCATGTACTCAAATAGATTAAATAATATTTATTTAATCTAAAATAGAGGAATAAAGGATAAATGAATTAATTAACACAAATAGGGATATTTGTTTTAATTAATAGAAGAAAGGGGGCATTAATTAATTAAATAACTGTGGATTATTATTCAATTAATTGGACTATAGTTAATTTAATTAAATTAATTAAGTATAAGGGGATTAACATAAGTTAATTAAATAATAATAATTGTTTAATTAATAATACATAGAAGATAACTAAATTTAATTAGGAATTAAATGATCAAATTTAGGTGTCTACATTTTAACAAATTTTACCCCTATTTGAAATGGCGTTAGAATAACATCATTTCTTGAAGTTTAAAATTTCAACGATGTGAAGAATTAAAAAGAAACAAAGTTGTCATAGATTGCTGTAAAGGTTAATGGTTATGACCGGGTGAGGAACCCTCAGGAAGGTGGATAAGAAAGAAAAAAAAGGGGCTCAGGGAACATCTCAAAAGAAACATTTCCCTAGTAGGATGGAAGAAAGGGGATGGGAAACATAGTGTATCAGTGCAATCAGGACACCAAACGGAGGTCTTGAGAGGAATAAGACAAGAAATAGCCTTGTAGGGGTCAGGAAAGTGAAAATGGATCCCTAAAAGGGGCCCATATAAGAAAAAGAGGGTGCAAATACTATTCATTTGCACCCTAGCTTGTGAGAAAATTGAGAGGAGAGCCTATTTTCTTTTGAGATTTTAGAGCTATTTTAGTGAGAGAGACAATGATGCACTTTAGGACCATGAGGTGTAAGAAAGACATGGTGAGGAGAGTTATACATCACAACCAGATGGACAAAGATGTGAGTACCAAAAACCGTAGATTTTTTTGCATTTATTGATATTTTTTGAGCTTTATAGGTTAGCAAAACATGATCCTGCAAGATTGTATCCTATGAGATCAATCATAGGTCCATTGGGAATGTGTTCCCACCAGATGATAAACATCAAGAATAGGGGTTTAGATTAGGGTCCTCACGTGAAATTATTCCTCCATAAGAGGATACACACAAAAAAATCCATAGGAATGTGAACTTGCAAGCTAAGGCTTAACACGATTGCATTCCCACAGGGGAAAAAGAAGAAAGTGTTAAAGGACTAGTGAGTATGCATTTCTTCTAGTTTGGGTCAAGGAGTTAGAAATTCCTATGGGAATGAGGCAAAAAGTTTGGTTGGTAAGAATAGGGGAAAAATTAGTTAGAAAATATTAGTTAGGTGGGCGGTTGATGGGAAAGTACATGTATTAGATACAAGGGGTTTTGTGACTGTAGTGGTCCGTGGATGCAATAATATCATAGGAAAGACATGCAATCATACTAAGGGATGCAAGATAGTTCACTTAGACTAACTAGATGAGAGTGGATCGGCTAGGGTTGGGGTTCCTTGTGAGGATGGCCCATGTGAGGGAACATGTGGTGACGATGACCACATTGTGTGAATGGTATAGATGTTAGACTTCCACCTTCCATCTCCCAATTAAGGAGATGATAGTGATCACCAAGTATATATTGTATCTTTCATCTTTTGATTAGGATTCCTCATGTGGTAGAATAGTGGGTGACACAAACAGAGGTAGTGATGATCTTGGTTGGGGCAGACGTTCCCTTGAGACAGTCAATTGGCACTTGATACGTGGTTGGACTAGGGACTGGCAGCATAAAGGGTGCATTCTATGTGTGTCAGATAGTTGGGAGTTATATTGCCACATGTGCAGGGGCATGCATTACACTTAGATTAATCCCAGTGATAGTGCAAGCAATGGATATTGAGTGACTTATGGCTTGGGGGACACTGATGTTGGCTGAGCTATATAGGTATTTTCATATGATATGCTACTATAGATCAGATTATAAGGGGTTAAGCATTGAATTTACTACACTACTATAGATCTGGGGGTGGGAGAACATTATTTTGTGTCCATTGGGGAGGGGAACTAGGAAAGCTCACGAGCCTATGATTAATAGTTGGGGAGAGTCATTGACCTATGATTATTTAGACAATGTTTATCAATGGCAAGAGGTGTTGGAAAAGGTCAAAGTAAATATTACCTAGTTACCATACATAGATATTACAAGGTGGACAAACTATATGAGGTACTTTACTTATATGATCACTCTCGTGTATATTATAGGTAGATGGGAGTATAGTATGGAGAGATATCATCCATGCAAGGTCATACAACAACTTGGTAGAGTACAAGATGGGTCAGGGATGGAGCACCAATTCTAGAGGATTGCAAGGGAGAGGACGGGGGAATTTGGGATACTACTAGATAGGGATGGTCTAGAAAAGATGTGTAGAGCCACAGTGCCAGAGGATTAAGACCCACAAGAAGGTTGTATAGATCTAGGTGTGACAACAATATACACTGAATGATTTAGGATGCCCTTAGCAGTTGGAAGATCAGGGTTGGAACCATTGAGCACGAGCTTAATGTAGGCAATAGCACAAGGGTGGATAGGGAGAGGTTACCAGCCTATTAGGAGGGTGGGAGATACAATTTTGTGCAATGTGTGAGAGCTATGATGAGTGCAAGTGGAGAAGAACATGGAGGTAGTGGGCAAGGAGTAGCCCAAAGACTGAGGAGGAGGAGAGTAGTCATAGAATCATCAGGGAGAGATGGGGGTGGGGGAGATAGAGGTGGTTTTTCCATGAATGTACATGATGAGCAGTAGGTGGGTGGATATGGGGGAGATTGAGGAGATGGGGGTGCAGGGGTAGGTGGAGATGGAGGAGGTGGAGGGGATGTGGGTGCAGGGACTTAGGACATAGGTACATGGCCCAAAAGTTATAGGGGTACATGCAACACTAATACAAGTACCTCCCACTCAAACTTCTAGACAAGTGGAGCTATCTTCTCAGGCAACCACGTTTATGATATCCACATCCTAGATCAGATCTCTAGAGTAGTGCCATATGCGACTTGGTCATATGTACAAGGACATGAACACTGAGAGGGATTCCATACAATAGGAGAGGGAAATATTCTAGAGGGAGAGAGATAATATGACACATGAGAGGGATCTGGTTCTAGTGGATATGGAGTATCTGCAGAGGGGGAGGGTGGATCTAAAAAGGGAGAGAGATGAGGTTTGCATAGAGAGGGATCAATTACTGATAGAGGAGGCAAAGATAATGAGGGAGGGTTATGAGCTGGTCAGGGAGTGGGATGCCCTTAGGATTCAAATAGATTCACTAGCAAAGGAGAGGGAGACATTATTGCGAGAGGGTCCAGTATAGAGGGTAGAGCTGGAGAGGGCAACCACGTAGATAGAAAATCTGATAATAGTTTGGTATGTGTTGGAGCAACCACGAAAGAGAAGTGAGGAGAGATATGAGGGGATGAGAAGGGATAGGGATGAAGCATAGATGGTTGGTAGAGGAGGTGGAGATAGGTAGGTAGTACGAAGGCTCAGGGTGGTATTTAAGTAGTTGGGATTCTACAGGGCTATGTACTATGCTTTTAGTGCCACTAGACTAGAGGTTTGAGTATCAATGTCTAGGGGAATAAGGAGGGGGAGTAGTAGGTAGACATGTAGTATCATTAGGAGCACACATTACCATAGGATAGGGCACAACTAGAGGCACACATAGTCAATGGGGTCTACATAGGGTGGATAGGGATAGGAGTGGGGCAATACAAGTACATCCCATGCAGAGGGGATATGGCATTTTACATAGGCTATAGTACCTATTTTAGGGGCTATAGTATAGGTTGTTACAGAGAGGTCATCTACTTGACTACTCTAAATATCCATCCCCAAAGATCCACCTAGACATAATTCCTCTTGAGCATTGATGTATTCTATATGATTCATTGTACACTATATGGTGTGTTTTTGGGACACACAACTCATGATTAATTTATTATTTGATGTACCATATGTACTATAATGATTCTTTTATGTATATGATGGACATTAATGGATTGTATATTATTTTTTTGAGGCATTTTATGAGATTGATGTGTGTGTGTGTGTGTGTATGCACATGTGTGTGTGTGTGCACATGTGCATGTGCGTGTGCATGTACCATCCTAAAAAGTTACCACCCATTTATTTGGAAGCTCTAGGACCTTTTAGGCCTCATTTAGCTTTTTCTATGATCTGCATGTGTTTATGCTTGATTTCCTACTTCTTTTATCTTCTTTCCCCGAAAATCTTCCAAACCTTGAGACCATTTTTGAAAGCATCCCTCTTCTATACTAGGTCAAATTCGACCTTTTCTTTAGGACTAGGTCAAATTTAAATTGGGATTCGCACCCAATTCAGGGGTGTTTCTTTTACCACTCTTAATCATGGTTGGTCTGTCAATTTTGAACCCTAAAATGAGTATAAAAGGACATGAAAGCTTCTCATTCTAACATCCACAATCCATATGCAATCCATTATAAAGTAATCATGTCTATGTGCAAGAAATTATTGGTGATTTCAAGTGATCTTTTGGATTCAATATTTGAAGGCACGGCTCCTAATCAAGATCTCTAAGGCTTCTTCCATTCAAGATTCATTGAAAGGATATCTTCTCTTTGATGCAAGTTTCTCTCTTCCTTGGTAGCCAAGTAGAGGAATTCACAAGCAAGCAAGATGATCCACATCCATCTTTATTCCTTGTATTTTCCATTGAAGTGATCAAACATACATTCATTCAAGATCTAGGATTTGGAAAGTGTAGATCAATTGCATTTGTGAAGACATACTTGATTCTACAACACATCTCAAGCAATCATACATCTTCATGTGTTTATCGAATCTTAACATCCATCCATGAGGGTTTTACAAGCAAGGTGAAGACTTATATTTGTCTTGTTTTACATGATTTACTTATTTTATTTTAAGGTTAATTACTATACATGAGCTTGAATAAGTCAAGCCCCTTTCCACAATAGTTTTCCATTTTTTCTTCTATGCAAGAACAAGTGAAGAATTTACAGATTTAGATTTTTGGGTTTTCAGAACAAGCGATCCTTCACATAATTCAACATTTTTTGGGCTTCTGGGACTAGGTCATATACATATGGGGAATTGATTGAGGATCATGTGTCATTTTCCATTTCATGATTTGTATGTTTTATGGGTACAATTATGTATGTTGGTTTACTAACATGTTTATGATGCATGATGTGATGTTTATGCCATATGATTATGCATGTATTATTTATGAGATGGTACCGACGTGTGATGCAAGATGTATATGACCTATGTTAAAACATGATTTGAGAAGGATTTGATGAGATTTGATATTCTATATGTGTTCTTATGATTGATATTCTAATGCAATATGAGACATGTCTATGATGCTACAATGTATGGATATGATATGGATGATTATGTATATGATGACCATGATGTATGTGTATGTTTCTGCAGTGTAATGATATAATTTATGTAATGATTAATGAGATGAAATAATTTTTCTTACTAAATGAGATGATTATGCAATGATGAATGCATGGATACTATTTTTTCTTAATTTATATTGGATGATTTTATAATGATTATGTAATGAATGCAATGATATAATTGTTATGAGAATAAATAAAATGATATCAAGGTAATTGCACCCAAAATGAAATGAATTAATGTGACTTAGATGTAATGATTAATTAATGCTATGTTTAATTATCATGTGACTACACCATGGATATACAACTAATATGAAATAATTAATGAAGCAACTAATGATGATATACAATTAACAATGAAATGATATGGATATGAGATAAAAATGATATATAATTAATACAAAATGAAAATGATATGTTTAGAGATTTTAAAAGTGCTTATGTAATAACAATGTGACTAAATTAATTTCTCATGAGCGTAATGCATACTAAATAATGAACTAGAGCCCTATCAAAGATGTTGCATAGGACTGACTCAACAAGTACACAAGGATACCTCCAACATCATGCCTAATCTGCAAAGAACTAGGGTGGATACGATACGATGAAGAATCACAAACAAAAAATATTTTCCAAAGTGCAGCATGTATTTGCAAGGAATCACCTGTTGGAAATGCACGGATCATATCTGAGTGACTCGAAGACAAAAGAGATTAAGATTTTTTGTAGTACCTCACCCCTAGTCTGATTTTATAAATGTTATGATTATTTTAGGAAGATAGATTATATGTTAGGAAATCATTGATGCTTATGATTTTACCGATCCCATACTTGCATGTGTATGGTTGGTGTGTTTGTTTTATATTCTGTTTGACATGCCTGATGTGGTTGAGCGATGGAGTCATAGTTAATTGCTTGCGAGATCCACACAATCAGTTGATCCCCGCCATTGTCTATTATATATGTTTGTACATGTAGGTTTTGTATGCAGGTTCACAGGTATCAGGCATTGTCTTCTGTGAATTGTCAGGATGAGGGTGCCCTACCTCAATATCTCAAATGGTAATTGCTTTCGCATTGATGTTTATCTTGTATGTTAACTTTTAAAAAAAATTATTCTGCAATCTTAGATGCTTGTTTAGGTTAAGTTCTCCTGGGTTCCCTGGCGGGGCATTACATTTTTCCCCAAGTTTTTCTATTTGTAATACACCATTTATATAAAGGATCATGGCAAAATTGAGGAGGAAAAAACTAAGGAGCTTGAAGATTTTAAACAAGAGCAAAAAATAAATCTGAAATCTAAATGAAAATCCACAAAACATATTTTCCAAAGAGACCATCTAATTGGCAATGAATTGATGAGGTCTAACATAAGGAAGGATACATCCTACAAGGACCAATGATGGGGTGAAATTGAAAACTTTCTTTCTCACAGAAAAAGAGGTGTCAGAGACAAAACATGATGATAAGGGATCTCTCAAAGGAATTTGTTGAAGCGTTAGGATGGAGGAGTAAAGATTTTAATCACAACTCAACATGACAAAAAACCTAGGATGAAGATGTTAATAAAGGAACCTAAGCATGGACTAAACTAATGCTAATATACAACAAGAGACCAATATATATATCTATTATGTAGAAGCCTCAAGGAATGGGATAGTAGTACAATTTACAATTTGCACATGTGATATTTGGAACACCCAAGGAAAATGGGTTTGTGATAGGGAGTTGATGTGGGTATGTATGAATGAGCAGATGTAAGGTATGAATGAAAGTGGAATGAGATTTTAATAGATAGTAGTATGACCCTTTCTACATGGTGCCTATTCCAGGTTTTCACCATATATACTTATCCAAGGTGGTTGATTTCCAAGTATTTACCATTGGACACTTATTTCTCTTTACTTTTTTGCTTTTTGATTTTTTTGTAATTTTTCAAGACTTTTTTATTTTCTATGATTTTTTGACGAACGGGGTACACTGGATGACTCAGGTATAGAACCTTTATAGATGAATGATGATGATGGGATCATTTAGAGGTTCACCTTCTAGTGTAGATAAATGATATGCCCATGAGCCATTAATTTTTTGTAATTACATAGGGGCCAAGCCAATTAGGTTCAAACTTTCCCTTCTTCTCATGATCTTGTTGTACCCCTTGATTTTCTTTTAGGACCATGTCCCCTACTTGAAATTAGTGTGGATGGATATTTTTATTGTATCTTCTCTTAAGATTATTTTGATATACAATGAGGTGATCATATTCCTATTTCCACTTCTCATTTAGGAGATCCAACTATGTGAGGCATGCCATGTGGTAGTCCTCCTCAATGACTAGGTTCTTGAGTGAAACACATAGAGATAGAAATTTGACCTTAATTGGTAAGATAGATTTAACACCATATAAAAGAGAATATGGAGTAGTTCTTGTGGGAGTATGGAATGAAGTGTGATATGCCCAAAGGGAAGGATTGATGTGGAGGTGTTAGTCTTGATCAGTACCATTGAAAACATTCTCAAGGATTTTCTATAGGGTTTTGTGGGTTGCCTCAACCTAACTATTACCTTGTGGGTAATATGGACTGGAATATTGGTGTTTGATATGGAAAAAATCACATAGGTTATCAACATGATGATTATCAAATGGTGTGTTGTGGTCTATGAAGATGTTGGAGGGGATACCAAAGCGATAGATGATGTGGTAGAGGATGGACTTGGAGATATGGACACCTATAGTGATTGATAAAGGAATTGATTCCACCCACTTTTTAAAATAGTCTATGGCATTGATAATGTATTTGTATTTGTCAGATGAGGAGGGGTGGATCTTACCAATGAGGTCAAATCCTCAACTTGAGAAGGGTCATGTAGGAGTGATGGGATGTAAATCCTATGTTGTCACATGGACAAGATTTGCATGTTACTGGCATGGTAGACACCTCTTTAGGAACTCACATGCATCGTTCGCCATAGTAGGCTAGTAGTATCTTGTTATAAGATATTATTTGGCTAATACCATACCACCCATGTGGGCACCGAATGTTCCAACATGAACCTCTTGTAATTCTAGAGAAGCCTCATTAGAGTCTAAACATTGAGAGATTATGTTGTGATAATCTCGGCAATATAGGATGTTGGAGACCAGGGTGTAGTAGGAGGATTGACAAATAAGGTTTTGTCACTGGGTACAAATAACATACGAAGACATGATACCATCCTTTAAGTGGGCATAGCTATAATGATACCATGTGGACTAGAGACCAACCAAGACACACACCATTTCATAATAAATGGTGTCAGAAGTTGGCGTGTGGAGCTTCTCAACTAAGATTTCATGTTTCGTTCCATCATGTGAGACCTCAAGGAGTGAGCCAATGGTGGCTATAGTGCTGGTTGTCTTGTTCTAAAATCAAGGAACATGTGTGAAATATAAGATCTGAAAGTGTTGTTTTATTCCGCCCACCATTTTCTTATATGGTAGTAGTTTTTCATCTTTTGTTTATAATTCATTCATGACCCGCTTGATAATGAGATGTGAATCTCAAAATGTAGTACCCCACCCCTAGTCTGATTTTATAAATGTTGTAATTAATCTAGGATGATAGATTATATGTTAGGAATTTGTTGATGCTTATGATTTTACTGACCCCATACTTGCATGTGTATGGTTGATGCGTTTATTTTATATCTCTGTTTGACGTGCCTGATGTGGTTGAGGGACGGAGTCGTAGTTACTTGCTTGCGAGATCCACACGATCGGTCGATCCCTACCATTCTCTGTTATATTTCTGTATATATGCACATGCTTGTCTCTTATGCAGGTTCATAGGTATCGGGCATTGACTTCCTTGAATGGTCAGGATGAGCGTGCCCTATCGCTAATCTCAATGGTAAAAGAGGGGAGATAATATTCAGTTCCAAATCCTAACCTAAGCCAAATATTGTCCTAAAGTAAGGGACAAGATTCTGTGTTTCCACCCTTCTAAACTTGTCCAATTGGCAAGAGTTTACACCTATGTCCTGAGCATGAATGTGAGTCTTTAGGTCTTTTTGATTCTTTGATTTGTGGCATTTGGGTGTTTTCTATTTTTAGATCATTCTATTTTTAGCTGTGGCATAGTATTTAAATGGTAATTAAATAAATGTATTTATTTTAGTTTAATTATTATTTATATTATATAGTTGATGCATTAATTAATTAGAAATTAATTATATGCTATTTTGAGTGTGGTTGAAATATTTAATTAATGTGAATTAATTAAATATCCTCACTTTTGAAATATTTAAATCATGAAATTAACCTTTGTTTAATTAAAATATATTTATTAAATTGAGGGTTATTTTGGCATGTGGTATTTATGTTAACTAAATGTTCTTATTATTAATTATTTAAATGCATTATGTTGCACATTCATAATTGAATAAAATTGAATTAATGATTCAAGTTGAAGTTTGGTTATGTGCTTTCAACTAAAGTCAAAGTGAAGAGGAGACTTCAGTTCAACTGAGAATGAATAGTAAACTAAAGTTCGTCTTCATGTAAAGCCCTTTTTGGAGTTGAGTTTGAATTCATGCATGAGAAAGGAAGTTTCTTTAAGTATTGGGGGTTTTGGCCATTATTCGATACACAGGTTTTGGAGGAGGAATTTTGGAGACAGATTTGGGAGAATTCTTCGAAAAGCTTGGATTTTGTGTTCTTCATTCTAGTCATCTTCGAATCTGTTTAATTTCGATTTGAGGTAGGTTTTGAAGTTTATTCTTGTTATTCCTTATCATATCTCTGTAGGAAATAAAATCATGTCTTCCTTGTGCTTGTTAGAGATGAATGTGTTGGAAAGTTGTTGTGTGACTATTTGCAATTTAATTTGATTTGTTTCACCTATCTGTTTTGCGAATTGATGGTTTTGAGGAATCTGTTAAAAGAGTTTTAGAAAACCCAATTGGACTAGGGTTATGAGCTTGTAGTGAAATTATTGGAGTTTTCCTTATTCATGTTACAGGGTAATCGATATTGTGGTTTATATATATATATATATATATATATATATATATATATATATATATATATATATATATATATATATATATATATATATATATATATATATATATATATATATTAAAAAGATTGTTCTTGGAAAAAATTTATAATTATCAAATATTGGATATTTGATGAATTATAAATTGAGCCTTTTGTAAAAGTTTATAAAAAAAAATATATTTGGAAAAGAAAATTAATATTTGAAAGTTTATATTAAAAATCATTTAAAAAAAAAAAAAAAATTTGTATTGGAAAAGTTTTAATTTGAAAAAAAAGAGTATATAAAAAAATGTTTTGTTTTGGGTTTATAACCCCACTGTCCTGCAGGCCTCGGGAGACTGTGCCATGCGCAATACCTGTTGGTACTGATGCACGACAGTCCCCGAGGGGGCTGTCGTGCGGCAGTACCAAAGGTACTATCACCGGCCTTCGTGTTGTGATGCAGACAAGGGATAGGAGTTACAGGGATCCGTGAACCCCCCCCCCCCCCCCCCATTAACCTTTTTAAGTTATGTTTTAATTTATTTTGCTTTATATTAAATGTTAGCAATATAATTTCGTTAGTTTTTTTTTATGGTTAATTAAATTTTGTTAAAAGTTTTTAAAATAGTTTTGTTTAATATTTATTATTAAATTAAATTTATTTATTTATTTAGTAATTAGTTAATTAAAATTTGTTTCTTTTAATTGAGTTGTTTTATATGATATTTGTATTTGTGATTAATAATTAAATTTTATTTATTGTTTAAAATTAATTCTTTTAATATGTTAGTTAATTTTAATTTTGATTTTGGAGTTAGTTTCTTATTAAATTAAAATAAATTAATTTAGCCTAATTTCAATTTCATTCTTTTAGTTGTTGAATAATTATTGTGAGGCAAATAATTATAGACATAGGTTCGTACTCCAATTGTTTTATGATTGGTTTGTAAAACTATTGAATATGAATTTCTATTTGATTAATTTTATATGAGGACTTTGTTGCCCTTGATCGATTAGTTTTGGATTGATTTTTTTAGGGGTTGTAGTCATCTTTTGGGGTTAAAATCCAGAGGCGGGTTTTGGTTATTCTTTCTATCATGTTGGTTGCCATGCATTTTATGTTGTATCGGTGAACTTGTTTTATGATGTATCTAGTTTTGCATGTTTCTAGTTTTGCATGTTGAATCTAGTTGTAAAGATTCAAGGGTTGTGATAACTTAGAGTTCTTATTGTTCATGTGAAACCCTAGAGTAGGTCTTCTAAGTGTATATCAGGAAGTGGCTTGTGAATTGGTGCCAGAGCCCGGAAGTGGCTACCAGGAGATCCCATTACAAGTGTTTTAAATAAGTGATAATTAATAAACATTGAGAGTTTAAAATGAACCTAATAAGATATTGTGTGCCTCACCCATGCCTGAGTTCCTGATTGAGTTTGCTAAGGATGGGAGTTGAGATGATGCTTGCCGCCTTTATGGACTGGATATGGCATAAGTAGTACCTTGTCTACACAAGAGGTTACTATAGCCACATAGAGTCACTAGGGCGCCGGGGTCTGAAGGGACTACCAGGATAACCTTAGAGTTGGCTTATGTGATGACACTTCTTGTATACATCTTAGGTTTCCTACGTGTTTTGTTTGCCTCTGGTAGAGTTTATTATACCTTATTGTACTTTTGTACCTTTGAGTTAGAAGCTTTCAGGACCTCTTCCTTGGTTGTTGTTATTTGTTATCTGAGTGGGATTTGATGTTATCTCCTCAGCATGGTGGGAGTGGACCATTTAAGTTCACAAGGTCGGGTGGTAGTGGTTCTTTTACCATTTGAGATTCTGATGTTTGTGCACCAAGGCTAGATGATCCATGTTTTAGTTGTTCTTTCTTGTTCTTCTTCTTCTTGAGATCTTGTATCATTGTTTCAAATAATCAGAGTTATCATGTTGTATTTCTTTCTAGTTATTATATTCACATACCCTGCGACATGTGCAGTAGATGCTTATTATCATGGTTACCTTATGGTACCAATTGTATTTATGTAATCATGCTTATGATGTATTTAAAATTCAGATGTCATCTTGGGATTCATATCTTTATCTTATATTAATTAATTAACTCTTTCGTAATCTACATCAAGGAACCCTTGAGAGTTATAACCTATGTTAGTAGTTTATTGTTATGCTTTGATTTCGCTTTGTAAAACTTGATGTTGTTGAATGTTAACTTTTTTAAAAAAATTATTTTGCAAACTTAGTCGCATGTTTAGGTTAAGTTCTTTTGGGTTCCCTAGTGGGGCATTACACTTGGTATCAGTGCACCGAGTTCTACACTGGGAACTCTGGAAAGTTGTGTGCCTATTAGATGTCTAGACTGTTAAACTTGAAACCAAACATAAACATATAACTCTTTTGTATTTTGATAACCATTAAACTACATCTAAACATTTATGTTCTTGCTTCTCTTAAATGCCTTTGAGTTATTACTGGCCTAGTGATTGTCATAGGTGTTTGATTGTTTATTGTGTATGGTTACCTTCTCTAATGCATCTAGGGTGAAATATCCTTGGATGTCATGAAGCGATTACTCCGTAGAGTGTGGCTACTACTAGTCACCTTGTTATGTGGATGTGTTATGATTGATGATTTAATTTTGGTTGATTTATGAATTGTTCGTGACGTGTATGGGCTAGCATTGAATTTTGAACTTTCTTATGATTGAACTAGTCACCTGAATCTTTTTTCGTTATCTATTTTGTGATGCTAGTCACACTTGATTTATTGTTGAAATTGAGATCTCTTTTGATTTAATGTTGAACTTTGTGATTCCCCCACTTGGGTTTTACCTTTTTGAGTTTTGTGGTGGCTACTCCGAATGTTTGGTATTGTTGGCTTTGTTCTGTGATAAGTGTTGTTTCTATCATGTTCATCATGAACCCCTAATAGTATGTATAAGGGAGGACATCGTAGAGATGGTGCTATATGTGATGTGTGATATTAGTATCATTGTGTATTCATTATGATTGCATAAGTGTTGCATTAACTAGATAGTTTTTCATGAACTTCTCAACTCGTTATTTGTTA
The DNA here is from genome assembly GCA_027943335.1 of Chamaecyparis obtusa. Taxonomy (NCBI): domain Eukaryota; kingdom Viridiplantae; phylum Streptophyta; class Pinopsida; order Cupressales; family Cupressaceae; genus Chamaecyparis; species Chamaecyparis obtusa. Next base: position 184,376 of record BSBK01001567.1, on the reverse strand, counting down.
TAGATATGAATGTGTTCTCTATTCAAATGATCCTAGATGTTTTCTATGATGATGTATGAATAAAATTTTAGATTTGTTAATGAATTATTGATCAATATGATATTTTCAATTATTCCTAAATTAGATATTATAATGTTCTTAATGATTGTATATTATGTTCTTATGTTATGACTTGTTTTCAAATGTCATGTTTTTACCTTTAGTAAATGCTTCGTGTTTGGAGGAGTTTGTATCCTCATCTGTTGTAGGCTTCCAGGAGTAAGCCTAATCCTAGGGGGGTGGATGTAGTACCCCACCCCTAGTCTAATTTTATAAATATTGTAATTAATCTAGGATGATAGATTATATGTTAGGAATTTTTTGATGCTTATGATTTTACTGACCCCATACTTGCATGTGTATGGTTGATGCGTTTGTTTTATATCTCTGTTTGACGTGCCTGATGTGGTTGAGGGAGGGAGTCGTAGTTACTTGCTTGCAAGATCCACATGATTGGCCAATCCCCGCCATTGTCTGTTATATTTTTGTATATATGCACATGCTTGTCTCTTATGCAGGTTCGCAGGTACCAGGCATCGACTTCCCTGAATGGTCAGGATGAGCGTGCCCTATTGCTAATCTCAATGGTAAAAGAGGGGAGATATTATTCAGTTCCAAATCATAACCTAAGCCAAATATTGTCCTAAAGTAAGGGACAAGATTCTGTGTTTCCACCCTTCTAAACTTGTCCAATTGGCAAGAGTTTACACCTATGTCCTGAGCATGAATGTGGGTCTTTAGGTCTTTTTGATTCTTTGATTTGTGGCATTTGGGTGTTTTCTATTTTTAGATCATTCTATTTTTAGCTGTGGCATAGTATTTAAATGGTAATTAAATAAATGTATTTATTTTAGTTTAATTATTATTTATATTATATAGTTGATGCATTAATTAATTAAGAATTAATTATATGCTATTTTGAGTGTGGTTGAAATATTTAATTAATGTGAATTAATTAAATATCCTCACTTTTGAAATATTTAAATCATGAAATTAACCTTTGTTTAATTAAAATATATTTATTAAATTGAGGGTTATTTTGGCATGTGGTATTTATGTTAACTAAATGTTCTTATTATTAATTATTTAAATGCATTATGTTGCACATTCATAATTGAATAAAATTGAATTAATGCTTCAAGTTGAAATTTGGTTATGTGCTTTCAACTAAAGTCAAAGTGAAGAGGAGACTTCAGTTCAACTGAGAATGAATAGTAAACTAAAGTTCATCTTCATGCAAAGCCCTTTCTGGAGTTGAGTTCTAATTCATGCATGAGAAAGGAAGTTTCTTTAAGTATTGGAGGTTTTGGCCATTATTCGGTACATAGGTTTTGGAGGAGGAATTTTGGAGACAGATTTGGGAGAATTCTTCGAAAAGCTTGGATTTTGTGTTCTTCGTTCTAGTCATCTTCGAATCTGTTTAATTTCGATTTGAGGTAGGTTTTGAAGTTTATTATTGTTATTCCTTATCAAATCTCTGTAGGAAATAAAATCATGTCTTCCTCGTGCCTATTAGAGATGAATGTGTTGGAAAGTTATTGTGTGATTATTTGCAATTTAATTTGATTTGTTTCACCTATCTATTTTGCGAATTGATGGTTTTGAGGAATTTGTTAAAAGAGTTTTAGAAAACCCAATTGGACTAGGGTTATGAAATTGTAGTGAAATTATTGGAGTTTTCCTTATTCATGTTATAGGGTAATTGATATTGTGGTATATATATATATATATATATATTAAAAAGATTGTTCTTGTAAAAAATTTATAATTATCAAATATTGGATATTTGATGAATTATAAATTGGGCCTTTTGTAAAAGTTTATAAAAATATATATATTTGGAAAAAAAAATTAATATTTGAAAGTTTATATTAAAAATCATTTTTTTAAAAAAAAAAATTGTATTGGAAAAGTTTTAATTTGAAAAAAAAGAGTATATAAAAAAATGTTTTGTTTTGGGTTTATAACCCCACTGTCCTGCAGGCCTCGGCAGATTGTGCTGTGCGCAGTACCTGCTGGTACTGACGCACGACAGTCCTCGAGGGGGCTGCCGTGCGGTAGTACCAAAGGTATTGTCGCCGGCCTCCATGCTGCGATGCAGACAGGGGATAGGGGTTACGGGGATCTGTGAACCCCCCCCATTAACCTTTTTAAGTTATGTTTTAATTTATTTTGCTTTATATTAAATGTTAGCAATATAATTTCGTTATTTTTTTTATGGTTAATTAAATTTTGTTAAAAGTTTTTAAAATAGTTTTGTTTAATATTTATTATTAAATTAAATTAATTTATTTATTTAGTAATTAGTTAATTAAAATTTGTTTCTTTTAATTAAGTTCTTTATATGATATTTGTATTTGTGATTAATAATTAAATTTTATTTATTGTTTAAAATTAATTCTTTTAATATGTTAGTTAATTTTAATTTTGATTTTGGAGTTAGTTTCTTATTAAATTAAAAGAAATTAGTTTAGCTTAATTTCAATTTGATTCTTTTAGTTGTTGAATAATTATTGTGAGGCAAATAATTATAGACATAGGTTTGTACTCCAATTGTTTTATGATTGGTTTGTAAAACTATTGAATATGAATTTCTATTTGATTAATTTTATATGAGGACTTTGATGCCCTTGATCGATTAGTTTTGGATTGATTTTTTTAGGGGTTGTAGTCATCTTTTGGGGTTAAAATCCAGAGGCGGGTTTTGGTTATTCTTTCTATCATGTTGGTTGCCATGCATTTTATGTTGTGTCGGTGAACTTGTTTTATGATGTATCTAGTTTTGCATGTTGAATCTAGGTGTAAAGATTCAAGGGTTGTGATAACTCAGAGTTCTTATTGTTCATGTGAAACCCTAGAGTAGGTCTGCTAAGTGTATATAAGGAAGTGGCTTGTGAATTGGTGCCGGAGCCCGGAAGTGGCTACTAGGAGATCCCATTACAAGTGTTTTAAATAAGTGATAATTAATAAACATTGAGAGTTTAAAATGAACCTAATAAGATATTGTGTTCCTCACCCATGCCTAAGTTCCTGATTGAGTTTGCTAAGGATGGGAGTTGAGATGATGCTTGCCGCCTTTATGGACTAGATATGGCATAGGTAGTACCTTGTCTACACAAGAGGTTACTATAGCCGCATAGAGTCACTAGGGCACGGGGGTCTGAAGGGACTACCAAGATAACCTTAGAGTTGGCTTATGTGATGACACTTCTTGTATACATCTTAGGTTTCCTACGTGTTCTGTTTACCTCTGGTAGAGTTTATTATACCTTATTGTACTTTTGTACCTTTGAGTTAGAAGCTTTCAGGACCTCTTCCTTGGTTGTTGTTGTTTGTTATCTGAGTGGGATCTGATGTTATCTCCTCAGCATGGTGGGAGTGGACCATTTAGGTTCACGAGGTCGGGTGGTAGTGGTTCTTTTACCATTTGAGATTTCGACGTTCGTGCACCAAGGCTGGATGATCCATGTTGCAGTTGTTCTTTCTTGTTCTTGTTCTTCTTGAGATCTTGTATCATTGTTTCAGATAATCAGAGTTATCATGTTGTATTTCTTTCCAGTTATTGTATTCACATACCCTACGACATGTGTAGTGGATGCTTATTATCATGGTTACCTTATGGTACCAATTGTATTTATGTAATCATGCTTATGATGTTGTATTTAAAATTCAGATGTCATCTTGGGATTCATATCTTTATCTTATATTAATTAATTAACTCTTTCATAATCTACGTCAAGGAACCCTTGAGATTTGTAACCTATGTTAGTAGTTTATTGTTATGCTTTGCTTCCGCTTTGTAAAACTTGATGTTGTTGAATGTTAACTTTTTTTTAAAAATTATTCTGCAAACTTAGTCGCATGTTTAGGTTAAGTTCTTTTGGGTTCCCTGGTGGGGCATTACACAAAACACATGTATCTATGTAATATTCTATTAAATTGTTGTATTGAGCCCGAAGATGAGAGCCTCATACTCTATGATGTTGTTTGTACATGGGAAGCATAGCTTGAATTCCTTAGGGATGTAATCACCTTGAGGAGTGACAAATAGGATCTCTGCACCCAATCCATGAGACATGTATGATCCATCAAAATATAACTTCCATGTGGGTTGTTATTTGACCATGCATAAGTGCACATGTTGTAATTATATTGTTAAGGGGTAAGCATCCACCAATGGTGACTCAACCAACTGATCTGCAATGAATTGTCCTTTGATTGCCTTTCTTTCTACATATTGGATATCAAACTTGCTTAGAAGCATAACTCATTTATCCATGTGGCCTATGAGAGTAGTGTAAGAGTGAAGATACTTGAGGGGATCCACTTTAGATATGAGATTTATTGTATGGCCAATCATGTAGTGCTAAATATTTTGAGTGGTAAAGGCCACCACAAGGTATGTGTTCTATATAGGTGAGTAATTAAGCTCATAGCCCACAAGTCTGTGACTGATGTAGTAGATGACTTGCTCTTTTTTATTGTCATCTTGTTGAGCTAGAAGCACCCCTAGTGTTGTTGTAGTACTCAATATGTACAATATTGAGAATTAGTGGGTTTGCTAAATATTCTTTGATCTTTTTGAAACCTCATTAATAGTGAGGGTCCCATTTGAAAGTATTTTCCTTGCATAATAGATGAGTGAATTTTGGCATTTGTCTGTGAGTTGTGAAGTGAGCCTATAGATAGATTGAATCCTTCCTTATTGTCTACATATCTATTTGAGGGTCCCTAGAGGAGACATTTCCAATATTTCCTTGACCTTCTTGGGGTCTATCTCTATGCCTCACCTTGATACAATGAATACTAAAAGTTTTCTAGATGTTACTATGAAGACACATTTATTTAAATTGAGCTTTAACTGATACTTGTGGAGCTAGTCAAATATGCATTTGAGGATCCTAAGGTGATCGACCCTCATTTTGGATTTTCCAAAATTTCATCCACATAGTCCTCAAGGATTTTATGGATCATGTCACGGAAGATGACAACTATGACCCTTTGATACATAGCCCCCACATTCTTGAGTCTGAAGGGAATTATGTTGTGATAGAAGGTAGCCCATGAGGTTTTGGATGTTTTCTTTTGTTGATCTTTTTCTGAAATATGTATTTGAGTGTATCCAGATAAATTTTCCACGAGCAATAACATCTCATGTTCGGATGTGAGGTCCACTAGCATATTGATGTTAGGTAATTGAAAGTCATCCTTGGGACAAGCCTTGTTGAGATCTTTGAAGTTTGTACACATTTTTATATCATTTGATGACTAAGATGCTAGCACCATGTTGGTATCCATTTTAAATAGTCAATGACATGAATGAATTTAACCTCTAGAAGTTACTCTATCTCTTCTTTGACCAATAGGGCTACCTTGGGGTGAATTTTTTGAAGCTTCTACCTAACTGATTTGACATTTGGGTCCATTACAAGATAATGAACCACTAGATTGGGGTCTAGCCAAGGCATGTGATCATAAGACCATGAAAATTTGATAGTGGACTCATGGAGAAGTGCCTCAAAAGCCATTTCTTTGGCCTTTTATAGTGAGGTTGCAATGTATATGATTCATGAACATTCTTCTATCTCCAAATTGATAGGCTTGGTCTCTTCGATTAGAATAGACAACCGATGTGGTTGATAATCATGGACAAGAGGAAGAAGATATTCCTCATCCTACGGTGCCTTAGATAGGTCTTCAATAGAGGATACATCCTTTATTTTTACTTTTTTAGAGTCAATAAGTGCCCCGTAAGGGTTTTCACTTGTAGACCCATGTTTTTCTTTTTGAATTTTCCTTTTGTGACTAAAGACCCCCTCTTCTCTAAAGTATGCCCATGGATCCAATTTGTAGAGATGTGTAAAATCATGCCCACAATTAGTGTTATCATTATGTTTATCTCATGAATTTGAGGAGTGCATCCTCATTTTGGAACACATCGATGTGGTCGATGCTTAGTTGATCCTAGTTTATGAGTTTGAGATGTATGAATGGAAGGTCAATGAGGTTGATGGAGAGTTGGAAAAGGATGGAGTTTCCTATAAAGGATTCATCACTAAATAAATCATCATAGGATCTCTTAACCACCTTTTTAGGAATGTGTTCAACCTCAACAATTTCATTCTGGACATTTAGAAAGGTACAATCAATCATGTTAGTACCTATAATTGAGGATAGGCTAAATCTAAGACCTTACATTATTGGTCGTTTAGTAGGCTCAAGAGGAACCTGCTGCCAACTTCTTCATGACCTAAACTGCCACCTTGGTAATCCCATTACTTAGTAGCCAATCTATGGGATTTTGGATATTTCTCCTTAAAATAGTCAAGGAGCATGTTGTTAGGGGGTGGAGCTTCTTGGTATGACCATTTTTTGATGCCCACCTACATCTCTTTATTCATTTAAGTTCCCATTGGAAAGAAACATTGAGTTTCAAATTTTCTTGAGTTGGGATTCTTTATATTTTGTCTAATTTTGATGGGACGAAGATCCTTGAGTGTGGGGATCAAGGAACAATGCACCCATTGCAAATGCATCTAATAGACTATATTTCCTACAACCCCTATCATTGATTTTGACAATGGTGAGAGTGGAGGCAAGTATGGTTTCAAGGTTAGAGTGAGAGTTAGAAGAGATGGATATAGCGGTACCAATATTAATTTTGGGTCAATTATTTAAATGGGGGAATGAAGCTTCTAATGCATGACATTATGCAAAAGGTTGGGGATTAACATGGATGGTGACTTTAATGCCATTATGGGAGAATTTGATGCATTGATGAAATGTGGAATGAATGGCCTGCATAGTGTGGATCCATGGGCAAACGAGGAGGATGTTAGAGGGAAGACCAAGATCAACAATATGGAATACCATGTTTTTCACTATTGGGCCCACTTGAATGGGTAGTGAAAATTACCTTTATATGTACGCTCTATATTGTCATATGCCTTAATGATTATGAATTGTTGTGTAATATCATATTCAGTGTACCTCACTTGTTTTATGAACTTTAAAGTACATAGGTTGAGGGATGAGACATTATCTATCATGACCCATTTGATGAAAAAGGAGTTAATCATGGTAGCGGGAGGTTGTGATTTGGAAAGACAGATGACATGTTAGATAGTTTGAATGATAGGGTAGAGGATGATGATAGGTAGCCCACAAGGGCTTGGAATTATGTGGGATAATGTCATTGGGGACACGTGAACACTGTAGGCCCTTTGTGAGGATCTCCTGATGGATGGGTGATGTATGGAGGAGATCTAAGATGGATATTTGGGTGGGTGTGTTCCTAAGGTGTTAAAAAAGGTTGTATTATGCACCAGAGGAAGATGTGGTAGTGGAACTGACAACAAATATTCTTCCTTGTCATGTAGTGACCACTCACTGATTATGCAATCCTTTGATATGAATCATACCAATAGAGGACTCAACCTAGGTGATGCAACCGATAATGTTTTCATAGTTGATATAGGTGGAAGTTTCATCTTTTCCATCATTTTGGTCACCTTGTTTGATGTTCCATTGGTTCTAGGGTCTCTAATTGGTGTTGGTAGAGCCTTTTTCTATATCATGTTTAGGGGTGGATCTACAAATTTTCATTAGGTGAATCTTGTGATGGGGGTTGACTATAATATCCTTGTGATCTATAAGATCTTGGGTATAATGCTTCAACTTCATGCATTTAATGGTAGCATGTCCTTTGACACAATGATAATCATAGTACTCATTCTCCTTATACCACATAGGTTTAGGAATAGACTCATTGAATGGTTGAGTTTGTGGATACACAATCAGATTGGCCTTGGCCATTATGTGGAAGATAACATCCAAAGACTCACCCAAAGGGGTTAATGTGTGCTTCTAGTTATTCTATATGAGGGGCGTAGGTTCCCTAAGGGACATAGATGGTGTTCATGTGATTAGACATCAACTGAAAAATCAGTGATGGTGATTTAGGGACAATAATGACAACTTGGACATGATTCATGTTAGTGGCCCCATCACCTACAACATTCTTTTTCTTATTCTAGTAGCATGGATGATCGATACTAGGTCAGTCATGATGCATTTCCTTGTAGTGTTTGATAATGCCTTCCTCCAAAAAGCCTCTCTTGATATATGATCCTTTCTCTTGGATGTTATTTTAGGTATGGATATAGTTCATGCACATATGGTGAGCCATCTTGGGATGGAGATAGTCAATGAATATCTTGATCAAGTAATTTTTAGGTTTTTTATACAACAGTCATGTGGGTAGGGCTTGCCACCTTTGGAGGTAGTCAGCAAGGCTTTCACCACCCTTCTATTTGGCATTATAGAGGTTAAGGAGAGAAAGTTTATTATCCACATTGTGTTCATATTGTGACATCAATTTCTCAAAAAACTCTACGAATGTGTTGACTATACCATATGGGATCTTGTAGAAATATTCTAGTGTTGATCCCCCTATAATATTGGGAAAGAGGTGCATGAGATAGTTGTTGTTATAAGTGACCTATTGACAAGCCATATAAAATTCCTTAACATGGATGATTGGATTGTTGGAATAAGTATGCAAAAGTGAGTACTAAGAGGGGAGGGGTGAATCAGTACTCTAAAACACTTTTAAACTAATTAAACTTTCCTTCTTAACCATTTACTGAATCCATAGCTTTTGCATGCATCTCATAAAACATATAATAGATAACTCATAACAAAAATATTTTGGTATCACATAAATCTTTGTTAGAGGATAAAAACTACAGTGGGGATGACACCCACAAGACTTCACTAGTGCAGTAAAAAGTTCTCTCGGTTAGAGCTATAATGTTAGCTATTTCTGATAGCTTATCCTGCTAAGAGTATTAACCCAGTTAAGAGTCTTAAGACTATTAAGTCTATATTGTAAAAGGATTTTACAATTGTAATCTAAGATCTATACCTAGTTAAAGGATTTACAAAATAAGATCTGTTAGGATTTGCTCGGTTAAGAGACTTTACAATTATTATTACTCTTTAATCAGTAACACAAACTTTTCTATTAAAATTCCATCAATCATATGCATATCATACTTTTTATGCTCAATAACTCATTACCTCATACTGTGAATGTTGTACACTAACAATTCAGTACTTATTAGATTCTATTCTAAATCACAATTACCTTTTGTTCTTCACTGTCTATACTCGGTGGTTTCTCTGCTCATCACCTTCTCTATAATCTATGCTTCACATGCAATCTCCTTCTCATGCATACATACCACATTGATTTTTTTTTTTGATCCATTTATACAACTCTAGAAGTGGTGGTAGGTGTTCTAGAATCATCTCTACAAGCGGTGCTAGCATTTGTTACTCCTCCAATGCATATTTCATACTTTATTACCATTCGTAGATCTCACCTTGTAATCATGTGTAATCATCATGTTTTAATCTCCAATGTTCTATCATACAATCTCCTCAAGATATCTAAACCATTTTATGTTCAGTGTCCAGGTTCAATGTACTTAAAGATTCTCCTTGTTTCGACCTTCTATGCTCGGTAACACATTTTCCTCTAGCTTGGTAACTCAGTTCTCTTCTCATTTCAGTGCTCGATTATGCCTTGCTCGGTGCCTAAACTTACTTTTCTTTTATTGAAATTACTTATTCCTTTATTTCCTTTACCGAATAGCTTTTCCTTCTTACTGACTTATCGTTCCTTCATTACCAAATGGCTTTGACAAACAATATGACTTCCTCATAACTAATGACTACCAAAATAACTCTTAGGAGTATCAATCTACCCCTTTGGCATTAGTTTGGTATGTTTGTTAAAAACTTGAAAGTCATCAAATTTTTTTCCCTTGTCCATGTAACCATTCCTCCTCGATAAAACTTATTACCCCCCAAAGTAAAGTCTCCTGTACATATCCATACCATATTATGCATTTATACATATTTTCCCATTTTTACATATTTTCAATTGTATTATATATTCCCCTCTTTTTAACAAAAATGCCAAAATAAGAACTTCTTTTCTGCTGTGGGGATCTTGTCAAAAATATTTTTATACCCGTCTTTAGCATCCTTCAAAAATGTCATCCATGTGTCCTTTAGTGTCTATAACACTATGGTTTTATCACTTAAATTAGTAGTCAAACTCACCATGCTATCCATAGCACTAACATCCAGTGTGCTGACTAAGTCCTTGGCCTTGTGAACCTGTTTTTGCAACGATTCAATATGTGGAATCAAAATTGTTTGGAGTTCCAATAGAGCCAATCTAATTTGATTCTCCTCTTTTATTAGCTCATATTACACTCCCATCAAGTTCTTCATCCTTTCATAAAATTCCTTTATAGAATTAGGCTCGGTGGAAATTTTTTATAACTTCTTGGTGAGCTCCTTTTCCACATTATTATCTTTCTCTCTTATATCCTTGGTGAAATTAGAAATTAATTAATTTTTTTCTAAAATAATAAAAGAATCGATTGCAGCTCATTCTCCAATTCATTTACTAACTGTCATGCCCATCAAATTACAATCTAAAAACACACCAATTTTTATTTTTATTTTAAGGATATAATAAGTCCAAGCTATTGTTACAGGCTATCAAGTGTCACTAACAATAGTTCATAAAGGGTCTGAAGAACCAATTCTTTACAACGTTGGTTCCCAAGGGTTATTAGCTGATTAAGTTTTAACAAGGGATTCTATCTAGGTGGAGAAGTTGTAATTTAAAGTTTTCCTAACATTAAAGTTTGTTTATGAGGGTACCACATTTAATTTCAACTATATTGTTATCGAATGAAAGAGTTTATAGACAAAATTGTGCTATGCTGGGTCATAGGGTTCAATTCATAAATTGTCGTGTTACCATAACAAATGAATATTTAGTAACCAACATATTGGCTAGACCAATTCGATGTTCGAGAAAGATACATTTTATTTTAAAAACATTAGCCCATTTAGTTCATCCCTAAATGCAACATTAAAAGACAACATATTATACAAATTTTTCTTTTACAATGTTGATTTGTACTAATTATTATTGTGTTTGATAAGCATTAAACATCGTTATAACGGTTAGCATATAATAAAGTATTAAGTGGCACTAACTAAATTAGTTACCATTTAATACATTTATTAGTGTACAAAAATATTTAATTAAAAGCTTAAATTTAGTGATTACCCTATAATCCCAATTTAATACTCACTAATAATAATTTACTAAATTATAATTGTATTAATTAGCTCAATTATTAAATAATATTAATTATAAATTATTAAATAATTATTATTAAATATAAATTATTAACTATTATACAACAAATAATATTAAAACAATTAACAAATAAATTAATAAAGATTATTTATTTTGTTTAATAAAATACATATTATTTACTAACATTGGCATGCACCCCCAAAAAAATAAATTACTAACACTACCTAAACTATCTTAACTATTTTACTAAACTACTTATTAACCTAAACATCCTATCTAAACACCTACTCCCTACCCTATCTCCTCTTTTCTTTTCCCCCTTCATCCACGTGCCCAAGTGGGTGGGGAAGCCATCTTTTCAAAGACCAAAGTCTTAAGGGGGTGAGGTGCGAATTTAGAGGAAGGGGGGTGTATGCAGATTAATGTGGGAAGGGTTTTGGAGGGCCCACGTTCACATCACTCATTTCAAATAAAACAGCCCACCCAAAATACCTAGCGCAAGTTTCTAATGGGTGGAGGATAGAAGATGACATGGGGGTTTGGGCCCCACCCCCATTCCTCACAATTGCCAAGGTAAATCTCACGTAGGGCAAGGTGATTTTGCCTTGTGAGGAGGCATTAATTTATGATAGTCAGTACACTTTTGAAAGCAAGTGTATAGGCAAAGAAGTAAATATTATTTATTGCATAGTCTGATCTCCCATTTTTATGCGCCCCTTTTTAAGGAGAGTAAAGGAAGTGTGATGTAAAATTTAATATTTTATTGTTTAGAAAATTAAATTGATAAATTTTATTATTATAATAATGGCTGTGGCACGGATTTGTATGAGATTTTTTTTCTCATACAAAATTCAGAAATCTGTAGGTCTTCATTTGCCCAATCATTTAAATTTGTATGTGAAATTTTATTTTCTCTACACATCTTCATGGTTTATATTTTTGCTTATTTGGTTTAGGTACATTATATATGATAAAGTTGGTATATCAATTTATCTAATTGTAGCATATGGTCTTCTATGGAAAAGAATCTAATGATCTATATTCATCAATATACACAACTAAATTGATTTCTTCTAACACAAATACAATATGAAGCTATCAATTAAAAATTTGCAAGGATAGAGAGGGATAGAGATTAATCCTTTGTTGTAAATCTATTAACACTTACATACAATGATCTTACTATAATGTTTTGATAACTCTCTTTTTTTTCATTTTCTAAAGCCTTATCAATACAATATAAATGCCATTATTCAAGAAAGAAAGATTACTCTACATTTCTCTACATAAGTTAACAAACCTCTATAAAGTCAAGAAATGAAATAGAATTTCACCATCCTTATATTGATATCTACTTGAACATTCATAGCATCATTCTTTGAACATCATTTCAATTATATCAAAAAAATATGATAACACTACAACACTATGATACAATTACATTCCTTGGAGTGATAACTCCATGACAAAATACATTGAGCTCTTGGATATCATCAAGATATCCTTATAAGGACTTAATACACATTGCAAGGATGATACAACATGAACTAAGAAATCATTATCAGATTTCTTCAAGAATCCTTCTCCATCATGAAGACTTCTTTGGCTTCCATAACCTGCAAAACAAAATTCATAGGCCAAGAAGTGCTCACCTCCCAACCTAGGCTTCTACGAAGCCACCCCTGAGCTAGGGGAACCATCACAAGAGAAGGGGAAAACACTCATGCAATACCACAACACAACATCATAAAGAAGATTACAAGAAGACTCCCTCCCAAGGTTTTCACAAAGAGTCAAGAAAAATGACTCAAATAGGGTGAAGGTGGAACCAAATCCAAGAGGAGAAGCTCATCTCTTGATAAGAGCTAAGCCATCACTTGGCTTCCTCATCAAAATCTCTCTCCACAACACAATTTCTACAACTCCTTATGACCCCCAAAATACAAAGCATAAAATAGAGATGGCTACATGGAGCCCATACTACCATGTTGCATCCCTCTCCTATCCAAGGAGAGACTCTTCACTCTTGAATATACCAATAAGCCCTTCACCCTCAAGGCTACTCTTCCCTTCCAAAGGTGAGTATGGCCTTGAGAACTCCCTCACAAAATACTACAAACACATTCATAGAAAGCTTCAAGAAACAAAAATAACACTTCACATTCACAATGCTAAGAGAACCATGAACACAACAAGCTCATGAATCCCATAGCATACACAAAGACTACATTATCAAGAAAATAATACAACAATGACACATGAATCACAAATCTTTCATTGCTACAACATAACAAGCTCTCAACATTTACACTACAAGAAGGAAATCTACATTATGCTTTCAAACAACTAACATACAAGAGAGCTCTTTCTCTCAACAAGAAAACTAGAAACAAAACAACAAGTGAAGAAGGCTACCAACCTTGATCCAAGCAAAAAGGAAGATAATTGATGAAGAGAAAATCCACTTTCCAAGGTTCTCCAAAACTAGCCGAGTCTCCAAAACTAGAGAGTGGGTGTCAACCCAATACCTTCCCCAAAACTCCTACTAAAAGATATTTTTCACCAAACCCTCATTAATGGGTATGGTTCATGGAGTTCTTCCATCTCTCCTTGTCTCCCTTCATAAATGAGGTGGAGACCAAGAATGTGAAAGAGGTATGGATTTAACCTCCTTGCCATCCCTTCATTTTCGAAATTTTCTTTGAGGGGTACTTTTCAAGGTCCATAAATGAGTTATGGGCCTAATTTTGACAAAATTTAAATTCCCATACCATGGTACATCTAGTGGGGTGGCTAAAAGGGACCCTAATTACACCCTAAGGGCTCATTTAACCTCCCTAAACTGCACTAGAAATCTGATTTCGGGTTCAAACATGATTGACCTTCTCTAAGGCCTCCTAATCAAGGTTTTACAAGGAAAATCCTAAAGGTGGTACCATCTTAGATTGATGACATGAAATCACAAGTGGACATGTCATGGCCTTAAGTACATACACATGTGTCAAGTGACACAAACACAAAAAGACACTTCACAAGCCATGTGGCATATCCACTTGGGCATTCCTAAACATAAATAACAATTACAATTACAATAAATCAATTACACCCATGCATCATACTTTTACAAATAAGAAACATCACAATGAGGTTATTGGCTTCTCACTAGAAGCAACCTTGGTTCAAATAGATTTAACATAGGTCTCTGTGATGATTCCCCGAATTTACCCTGGCCTATTTCCCTGCACACTCAAATCCAATATCAGTAGTCCAAGGAAATAAAACATGTAAATTCATAACATTATTAATCAAATAATTCTCAAATAATCATGATTAAATCAAGTTTCACATGGCATAACATACATTTATTTCTAACATAAATCTCATCATGAAACTTATACAATTAATCTCTAAATTACACTTGGAACATACTCATTGCATATAAAATTCAATTGCAATAAACATCATCATGATAATGTATCCATTCATTAAATCCACTTAATACGGTTCCATATAGATAAAATAGTCTTCTCAAAATGACATAACTAAATGTGCAACTAAAATCTAAGGTGATAAGCCATAACATAAAGTATCAATAAAATCCATAACATCAAAATATAATCATAAAATATGTCTATCTCATATGCAGAACTAAATGGCTATGATAGGCTCAGGGTGAGGCCTCACACTAACTCAAAAAGAGTTACCTTATCTAATGCAACTGATTGAAGCAGTTCTTTAATCACTTTTGTCTCCATTTACTTCTTGTGTACTTGTGGCATATATTGTGATGTGTCAGTACTAGGTTGGTTTATCTGACTTACCAGTTCTCTATGTATTTGTAAACTTTGAGAGTCTCAACGTGCTTAGGGAAAATGATTATCATGATAGATCTATAAAAAAGATATGGGAAAACCTCCTCAAACTTGAAGGTTTTGGTTTTTGTCCCTACATGCAACTCCTTAGGAGCATTCTTCATCTCTTCACATTCAAGATTAATAGGTTGTGGCATGGGTGCACCCATTATGTTGGATTCAGATAACTATTATGGGTCAGATGGTGCTGGGGAGTAAGCAAGGATTTGATGGGGGTATTTCAGGGTTTGGTAAGGTGATTGAGAAACTATATATGTAAACTACAATAGCTGTTGCAAGGGATGTTGGGTATGATACTGATGTGAAGGTACTTACGGGGGTTGTTGGTTTGGGTAGGTATGTTGGAATTATAATTATATTTGGTAGAAGGATGGGGGTTGTTGTGGTGTTGGGGGTTGGTAACCAGGAAGTGTATGTGATTGCATTGCATAGGATGGATATGTGACAGTACCACGAAAGAATGGGTAGGTTCCCTAGGTGTTCATGCCTCCAGGAGATGGTGAAAAATAATTCACGTATGTGGATGGAACAATTTGGTGTGGTGGGGGTATGGCTTGGATAGCGGTGGATGAAGGCATAACCAAGTAATTAAAATATGTAGGGGAAGATGTGGCTTTTTGTTGTGGTATAAAAAGGGTTGAAGGGGTGTGATTGAGTTTCAAAACTTTGATCTTGCAATACAGCCTGCACTTGGTTCCATACAGATGATGATGCTTCCTTGAGGTGTGAGGACCTTTTGTGGTTTGAGTGGTTTGTTTGGTGGAGGATGTTTGAGTAGTTGATACAACCTACTGTATTTGTGTGGTTTGTTGTGCTTGATATGTGGAAGTTATTTATGAGATGATTGTCGACATGACGGTAAATGTAGGGGCTTGATGCAAAAATGGTTGATTGGATGACCCAGTGAGTGGCATCCTTGTGGTAAATTATGGTTTTTGTTGTTGCACTCGAGGGATGAGAGGTCATAGTGATGTGTGTGGAATATTGTTGTATGGTTTGGGTGACAAATTATTGGGGTGGTTGTGATGTAGATGTCTATGATGGGTTGGTAGGTATATCCCCAATAAGTGAAGAGGGCATATGTTATGGTATGGTGTGGACTATATATTGCATCCTAGTGGGTTGAGTGGGTTTTGGTATGGGTATAGGTAGGTAGGTGGATGTCATACCAAGATCTACAATTTCTTGTACTAAAATATTAAATGTCTTGTATGGGATATGAAAATGAGGTGTTGGATTAAATGAGGTGAATTCCCTTAGGATATGAGGGCCTTCACACTCAAAGTTGGTAATAATGGCATTGTAATTTTGGCCCATGATGACACTAACCATGGTTCTATAACTTGGTTGATTCATAAAGGATTCCATGGTACTTTTGGTAGGGACTTCTTCTTGGTCAACCAATACTTGCTCAGGATGAACTTGATTATGGGGCTTAAAGATGAATACAATATTATTATGGTAGGACCTAGATCTAGATGAAGGACCAATGATAAAATTAGGATCTATGCCCTTTCTCTTTTTTGAATGAGTATATGGTGGCATGAAATGTTTGACCTATGATGTATGGATGTGATGGTCAACCTAGGATAGGCTAATGTTCCTAAATGACAAGATGGAAAATGTGAACCAACCTCTTGATTGAGGTGATGAGGTCATAATGAGAAGGTGGCCTACCCTAGACAATGGCTAGTCAAAGAGTGGAACCACAAAATGGGGATTTCATTAATATGTAGGTATATGACAACTTAAGGATGTGAGACCAAGCGTGGATGTATTTGACTAGCATTGATTTTGATGGGTGTGATTTTTTGGTTCAATTTTCTAGATGAGATCTACATGATGGATGGGACAAAGTGCTAAAATATAAGAATGAGGTAAAAGGGGATTTGAGGATGCAAAGATAAATGCAAGAACTAATGATGGTGGGACCAATAGACATGTTTGAAAAGATGGGGAGATGTTTGGATCCAATGATGAGCATGGCTAGTTAGGAAAATATGAGACTATAAGTCACATGGATGAATATCAATGTGAGTGATGTTCAGGTTGTACTTGGCTTGATAAGCTAAGACAATATTGTCATATTTTATCTAATTGACATGCTCTTCCCTTCACTTGAGAATTTTCTCAGCTTCAACCATGCATTTGGAATCTTTGTTGATATGGTTATCTTCTTTATTTCTTGTATACTCCCAGGGATACCAAATCTTGACTTTCTTATGTTTCACCGAGCCATACATTGGATAAAAACTTGTCAAGGCTAAGTGAGATGGGAAATATTGGCAACTGTAACAAATTTTTGACAAGTTTTATGATATGGAAGAATGTTCCTACAAAATGGGATAGAGTTCCCACCAAAGTATATCAGATAGTATTATTGCTGAATGAGACAATGATCCTGCAGATTGTTAAAAAATATTGATTTACTAGTGGAAAATAATTATGAGATTTGATAGATTTTGAGACTAAGTGAACTCACCGGGATGGGGCAGAATTTTTGCTAAAGTTTGAGAAAACTAGAAGTGACTATGCTAAGTTTACCACTTTTGGTTTTTTTTTAGTGTTCCTACCAAACAAGGTAGCATTCTTTCCAAACCTTTGAATTTTGACTTTTGAAAGTAGTCCCGCAAGAGAAAAAGAATTCCTATAGTAGTAACACAAGTTTGGACTATTTTGGACTAGTTTGGATCTCTTTAGGAAAATATTTGTTGATTTTTTTGTTTGTGTATGTTCAAATGGCTCTTTAAATCCATAATGTTTTCACTTGGTCAAGCACACCAAAGATAAAATCAAACACTTTATAACCTAAGGTTGTGGTTTCTATGCAATATTTGTAGACTCACATTCATGGAAATTGGTTGCCAAACTTGATGTTCTTGATCCTTGTGTGTATTATCCATCCTAGAGAAGGAGGCAATCCCTTGTGGAGAATAAGAGAGCTTAGAACACTTCAATAGATCTTTGAGTAGATGAATAGGGTATCCTTGTATGGGTGGAAACTACCCGATCTTGGTGATGAAATCCAAGAACTCACACCTTACTTCCAAGGGAACTCATAAGAAACTTAAGTCTCTTATGAGTCACATTGGCTCCTTAGGCACGCAAGCCCAATTAAAGATATCCTATCTATGTAATATTCGATGGATTTACTAGTTTGAGGTCATCCTCTAGTGGGTGAGCACTTCCCCCCAGACAAACCTCTCTAAAAAAGAAAAAAAGTTGGGTGTTAACAATGCTTTTCTCTTGCATCCAATACCACGAGAGAAATGTGAGCGGATAGTATGAATTGTAAGTGCACCCTCTATATGAATTTGTAAGCACACCAAACAAGATAGGCATGTGATTAATCTAATTTTTAGAGAAAAGACAATATTTTTCTATGACTAGGAAATGAAAAAATCATGCGTGGTTCTTTTTATAACACCAAAATTTTTTTTTTTTTGCTTGTTTAATTTCATTTGCACCAATTTAAAGTATGAAAGTTTATCTTGTTTAATTTTAGCCTTTCTAATTTTAAAACACCAAACAAAATGTGAGATGTGATGTGTGTTCATGCATAGTCAATTTTAAGCACCAAGTTGAAGTGTGAATAAATTTTACATTTTAAAATTGATAAGGTGCACTCCCACCTATCAACTTGCATTCCTGCCAACTTGCACATTCACTAATAAATTAAATTTTTTGCATGCATTCCTGAAAAACTAAACCACATTCCCACAAGACTATTATAAAAATCTTTAAAAATAGAGGAGGGAAAATAAAAAAATAAAATAAAAAGTTAAATTTGTTGGATATTGCTAATGCATGGGGAGGTGATTGAGACATTTAATATGTTTAATCACTACGTTACTAAATGGGTGCTCATATTGTTGTCATTTGTGTTTTGTCACTAATGTCAACATGTTTCTGTGAGGAAATCAGACTGGTAATCACAGTGTATAGACACTGTACAAATGTTTCAGATGCTGCGAAGACAAATGAGAATTCAGGAGGATGTTGTGATCTTATATCCAAGATCACATCATGTAATGTTTCATATTGGATGAGTTATAGATATTTTTTTGAAGACTGGTCACTGACTATGACAGTGAGAAATGACAGAGTTGGTCTCTGAGTTTTGGGTATAGATTTCTGGTGATGCGGAATCAGTGCATGCAAACTTCAAAGATGAAAGACATAGTATTGAGGAATGTTCTATGAACTGCGCAAGGTATGAAATACAAGATGACATTAGCTGTGGTGTGCACTCTACAAGGTAATCTATTTGGAAGTTGATTATAGAGATGTAGTGTGTATGATGGATGGAAAACTTGAATTAAGGATGTCGGTCCTTTATTGTTGTAATGTAATCATTGTAGACTTGTCCTAGATATCATGTGTATCTTAGCAAGGCAATTGTTTGTAATTAGGAAAGCCTTATGGGCTGACCTATTTATAAGAATTGTAATAAGGTATAAATAAAAGGTCTTTTCTTTGGAAAAAGAAAACAAGGAAAAGAAGATGATATAGAGAGGTTGTGAAAGCTGCGAGCTTGTATCTACTGTATGTAGAGCATAGGTTTATTGGTGGACTTCATTGTAACTGATCAAGAAAAGATAGTTGCTTCCAAACAGTTCAAAAGATTGTGTATTTCTTCATATATACTTGTGTTGCGAACAGTGAGTTCTGAAGGTGGACTTAACCTTCTTTGGGCAGTGAGCCCTCCCTTTTGTTCTCGACTCCTAATAGGGTCTGTCCTCTAACAAGGACTATGTACTGTAATGATTCAATAAGCTCCTAATAGGGCTATATCTTCTAACAAGGATAACTATACTCTCAGTACATCATTTGTGGGTGTTAATTCCCACCAGGTTTTTTACCTTTAACAGGATTTCCCCGAGGCCAAAATATTGTGTTATTGTGTTGGCATTCATTATGTTCATTGGATCTAATATTGTGGTGCTTTAAGTCTAAAGTTTAATAATTTGTTATACAACTGATTCACCCCCTCCTCTCAGTTGTATTGTGGATTGTTATTCCTAAAAAAATTATACCTAACATAGGAATGCACATTCTTGCTGAATAAATTACGTTCCCATCGAATATCATTATAGTAAAAAACAAAGAGCACAAAGACAAACATAATTGATTTTAGTTAATCTTTACATGTTTTCTCCTTTAGGCTTACAATTGGCATTCCTGCGGAATGAGACCATGTTCTCGTAGAATGATGAAGGGGACAAAAAAGGGGAAAAAGATATAGAAGGAGAATAGACAAGGGCCATTCTATGGGTTTGTGTTCCCAAAAAATTAGGTTGCATTCCCATTGATTTTTTTTCTTTTCTATATAAAATCTATGATGCAGGAGCATCCTGGGTGTAAGGGCAATCTTGCATCACCCAAAAATATTTATGTTTTTGTATTCAATAAGGGCTATCTTGTGCAGAGCTGCTATTTATGGAAACTTGCTATTTTTATTAAGTTGGTCTTATGATCTCGGAATGTTCTAATTTTACATGTGGAGGTTCATCTCAGTCATATCAACCTGCCACCAAAGTTTCATGGCTAGATCAGGTCTAGTTTTGAAGATATTAAAGATTTTCGGTATTAGCAGCAGGGTACAGAAACTTTGAACTCAGTTTTGAAGGCTTTAGAGGCCCCAGATGAGGTCAAAAAATTGGGTGACAGGCACTTTGCGTGGGTCAAGCCTGTAGAGTGCTTCGTGGCATTTCTGAAATGGGGTTGTAATAGTTAATCGGGTCAACTGGTGATGACTTATGGTCTCCAAAAGTTAGGCCACCTGAAATGGCAGAAAATAATTTTCCTTCAAAATTTCTGTTCGGGTTTCAAAAGTTATTTTGAGCCGAATTTGATGTAATAAATTGAAAAATAAAATAATTCTTAGTTGGATCGGCCCTTAGGGCTAAATTTTTGGAACCTTCTCGGGTGGTGGAAATTGCCTATATAAAGAAGGCCCGTAGTGTTGTCTAGGGCAGTTCTGGGTAGTAGATCTGGGTATTGATTCGAGGATTTTTCCTACAGAATATTGTAAGGGAATGCCCATGTGGCTTGGCATATTTTAATTCTAAAAATTTGTAATTCCACATTTGTGGAGATAATAAGAAGCAAATTTTCTGTTCTTGCATATTATTGTTGTTGTTTCTCCATTTCTGTTATGTATTTGTGGTACTAAGGGGAGCACCCTTCATCAAGTGGTATCAGAGCAGGAGTTCTTGAGTGTGTAAATAGATCGCCGACTGTGAGGTAGTTTGCACCAGGACCGTGGTTAGGGTTTCAGCGCGCATCGCGAAAATGCCTCCATGAAAAGAACGTGGCGAAAGAGCTGGTGCTGTGACACCTGAGGTTAGAGAGCTGCAGAGATAAGTGCGAGCATTGCAAGAAGAGATTCATAGAGGAATGAATCTTAATGTCAGAGATGAAAGAGAGGATGAAGCCAAAGAAGAATATCAAGAAGGAGAAGCTGAAGTTGTGAATCATGAGGAAGAAAGACTTTTTCAGGTGATTTCTAAGATTGGGAAAAGACCTAAGATTGAGGTTCCTACATTTTCTAGAAATCTTAACCCAGAGGAATTGATTGACTGGATCAATGAATGTGAGGAATATTTTGAGTATGAAGATGTTGAGGATCCTGATAGGGTCAAATTTGTGAAGGCCAGACTGAAAGGTCATGCGAAGATCTGGTGGCAAGAGATTCAATTGGAGTGAAATAGAAGAGGGAAAGATAAAATCACAAGATGGGATCGAATGGTGGATAAATTGAAGCGACAATTCATTCCTGTTGATTATGAACTTGACCTACTAAAGAAAATGCAAAGTTTGAAGTAAGCAGGAAGATCTGTTCAGGAGTATACAAAGGAGTTCTATCGACTCCTCATCAGAACAGGCCATGCAAAAGCTGATAAGGAGAAAGTTGCCCGATACCTTATCGGATTAAGGCCAAGCATTCAGGAGGAGTTGAATCTGGTTCGAATGAATAGTATTGAGGAGGCATACCATTTTTCCCTAAAAGTAGAGGAAAAGCTGAATAAGAAGTTTGAGAGCAGACAAAATGGAAGAGGTCATGGTGGAAGATCTGGTGGATGGTCATATGGTGGCCAAAATGAAGATCTGAAAAAGAAGGATGAGGCCAGTAGCAGCCAGAATCAGAGAGGAAACAATTCCAATCATTTCTAAGATCAGAATAATAGAGATCAGAGAGGAAGAGGAAGAGGACAAGGTTCAGGAAGAGGAGGCTTCCGTGGAACGTGTTTTCACTATGGAGAAGAAGGTCATAGGGCATTTGAATGTCCTCAGCGCCAAGGTAGAACAGACAAGAGAAATGAAGGCCAAGCCAGAGTTGCACATGTAGATGAAGATGCTAGATCATCAAATTCTGAAGATGTTGAAAGAGGAGAAACACTGATTAACAGAAGAGTCCTATTGAGTGGTGAGAATGAACCTGAACAAAGGAGGAGCCTGTTTCGCACTAGATGCAAGTGTGAGGGTAAATGTTGTGATATGATTATCAATAGTGGAAGCATTGATAATTTGGTGTCAGAAGAGATGGTGACAAAGTTGAAGCTCAAGAGACAGAAACACCCACATCCATATCGGATTGCCTGGGTGCAGGATGACCACAAGGTCATGGTTAGTGAATAGTGCTTGGTAAAGTTCAAGATCGGTGGGTACCAAGATGAGGTACTATGTGATATAATATCTATGGATGCATGTCATATGTTGTTGGGTAGACCGTGGCAGTTTGATAGATGTGTTGTACACGATGGTCGTGCGAATACCTATTCCCTAACAAAGGATGGAGTGTGACATAAGCTAAAGCCATTGAAGGAGACCAAAGAAAAGGTATGTGGTAATGCAAGAATAAATTTTGTTGATGGAAGAAAAATTTTAGATGGTATGAGGCATGAGCATATGTGTTTTGCTTTAATTCCAAAAGCTAGTCAAGAAGAAGTAGAGGATGTACCTGTAGAGGTTGCAGATTTGTTGAATGAGTTTTAGGATATTGTATCTGATAATGTACCTGATGGATTACCACTGGTAAGAAAGATTAGTCATCAGATGGATTTGATTCCAGGAGCCAATTTGCCCAACAAGGCAGCACACAAAATGACACCAGCAGAAAGTGAAGAGTTGAACAGACAAGTACATGAGTTGTTACAGAAGGGATTGATTCAGGAGAGTTTGAGTCCTTGTGCTGTACCAGCAGTATTAGCATCAAAGAAGAATGGAGAATGAAGGATGTGTATAGATTCTAGAGCAATAAACAAGATCACAATCAAGTATAGGTTTCCATTGCCACGAATGGATGATATTATGGACTGTTTGAGTGGAGCTGTGTATTTTTCAAAGATAGATTTGAAGAGTGGATATCACCAGATTCAGATTAGGGAAGGAGATGAATGGAAGACTACCTTCAAGACAAAGGAAGGAATGTATGAGTGGTTAGTCATGCCTTTTGGGCTAACCAATGCACCAAGCACTTTCATGCGGCTCATGAACTAGGTTCTGAAGGAATTTCTAGGTAAGTTTGTCATTGTTTACCTAGATGATATTTTGATCTTTAGCAAGACATTGGAGGAGCATATGATGCATATTCGTATGGTGTTTGAGAAGCTAAGAGATGAGAAATTATGGATTAATTTGAAGAAGTGCAATTTTGTGAAGAAAGAGTTAGTGTATTTGGGATTTGTAGTTTTAGCAGAACGTCTAAAAATGGACCCAGAGAAGGTACAGGCTATCCTTGAATGGCCTACTCCAAGGAGTGCTACTGAAGTAAGATCTTTTCATGGTTTGGCTAGCTTTTACAGAAAGTTTATCGGAAATTTTAGCAGTATTTGTGGTCCCTTGACTGAAACAATGAGAGGAGATAGAAAAGAGTTTTAAGTGGACTAATGGGGCAGAAAAGAGTTTTCAATTGTTGAAACAAAAAGTTACAGAACAACCTATTTTAGCACTTCCAGATTTTAATAAGGTGTTTCAAGTAGATTGTGATGCTAGTGGTACCGCAATAGGAGTTGTTATGAGCCAAGAAGGTAAACCGGTTGCTTATTTCAATGAGAAGTTAAATGATGCCAAGAGGAAGTATTCTGTTTATGATCAAAAATTTTATGCTATAGTTCAGGCATTGAAGAAGTGGAGACACTATCTGCTTCCTAAAGAGTTTTTTTTGTATACTGATCATCAAGCTTTGCAATATTTGAATAGTCAAGGAAAGTTGAATCAAAGGAATTTGAAATGGGTTGAGTTTTTGCAAAGTTATACATTTGTTTTGAAACACAGAAGTGGAAAGTCTAACAGGGTTGCAGATGCTCTTAGTAGAAGGCAACTATTGCTAACAGAGATGCAGATTGAGGTGGTTGGGTTCAAGGAACTCAAGAATTTGTATCCAGAGGATCCTGATTTTGGTGGAGCTTGGAAAGCTTGTAAAGAACCTGTTACTCTAGACAGGATGAAATGGCTGGATTTCATCATCCAAGATTATATGCTATTTAGAGGGAGTCAGTTGTGCATTCCAAGAATTTCTATGAGGGAGAATCTCATCAAAGAGAAGCATAGTGGAGGATTGGCTGGACATTTTGGTCGTGATAAAACCTTTGCTTTGGTTGGTGAGAATTATTATTGGCCACAGTTGCAGCAAGATGTGAAGAAGTTTGTACAGAGTTGTAGAGTATGTCAGATGGCGAAAGGAGTGAAGCAGAATACAGGGTTATATCAGTCATTACCTATACCAGAAAAGCCTTGGGAGGATATCAGTATGGACTTTATTCTTGGTTTACCGAGGACACAGCGGGGACATGATTCAATTTTTGTAATAGTTGACAGATTTTCAAAGATGGCACATTTCATTCCCTGCAAGAAGACTAATGATGTTGTTCATATAGCAGAATTATTTTTCAAAGAAGTGGTGAGACTACATGGTTTTCCAAAGACCATAGTTTCAGATCGAGATACTAAATTTATTGGATATTTCTGGTGGACATTATGGAAGAAGTTGAAGATAAATTTGAAGTTCAATTCATCACATCATCCACAGACTGATGGACAGACAGAGGTGGTGAATAGAAGTTTGGGAAATTTGCTGAGATGTTTGGTTGGAGATAAGCCAACAAGATGGGATTTGATTTTACCACAGGCAGAATTTGCATACAATAATTCTATCAATAGGAGCACTGGTAAATCACCATTCTAGATTGTATATGGAAGTAGTCCAAGAAATGCATCTGAGTTGAGAAAGATAGATAAAGGAGAAATAAGTAGTGCTGAAGCTGAGGATTTTGTAGAACACTTGAAGAACATCCATGAGGAGGTGAGGAAGCATATTACCAAGATGAATGCATAGTATAAGGCCAAGGCAGATGAGAAAAGGAGGCATAAGGAATTTTAGGTTGGAGATGAAGTCATGGTTCATTTGCGGAAGGAGTGATTTCTGGTTGGTACATATAACAAGTTGAAAATGAAGAAGTTTGGGCCATGTAAGATACTGAAGAAGCATGATTCAAGAAATGCATATGAGGTAGAATTGCCTACTGAGCTGAATATTTCACCAGTGTTTAACATTTCAGATTTGATAGAGTATCATGAAGGAGGTGCTGAAGATGAGGTTGCAGCAGCACAGTGGAGTATTCCGGCAACCAGTTTAGATATCAAGGAGATTGAAGACATATTAGACAGTCATGTTGGCAGAAGCACAAGGAACAGGACATATGAAGAGTATTTGGTCAAATGGAAAGGATGACCTGTTGAAGATTCATTATGGCTAACAAAGGAGGAGGTTAACCGTCTTGGTTTTCCTTTGCACACTTGAGTCGTGATAGGGTCACTTCTCAAATGACCCCGGGTGTCTGATGCAGGAGCATCCTGGGTGTAAGGGCAATCTTGCATCACCCAAAAATATTTCTATTTTTGTATTCAATAAGGGCTATCTTGTGCAGAGCTGCTATTTATGGAAACTTGCTATTTTTAGTAAGTTGGTCTTACGATCTCGGAATGTTCTGATTTTACATGTGGAGGTTCATCTCAGTCATATCAGCCTGCCAGCAAAATTTCATGGCTAGATCAGGTCTAGTTTTGAAGATATTGAAGATTTTTGGTATTGGTAGCAGGGTACAGAAACTTTGAACTCAGTTTTGAAGGCTTTAGAGGCCCCAAATGAGGTTGAAAAATTGGGTGACGGGCGCTTTGCATGGGTCAAGCCTGTAGAGCACTTCATGGTGTTTTTGAAATGGGGTTATAATAGTCAATCGGGTCAACTGGTGATGACTTATGGTCTCCGAAAGTCAGGCCACCTGAAATGGTAGAAAATAATTTTCCTTCAAAATTTTTGTTCAGGTTTCAAAAGTTATTTTGAGCTGACTTTGATGTAATAAATTGAAAAATAAAATAATTCTTAGTTGGGTCGGCCCTTAGGGCTAAATTTTTGGAACCTTCTCGGGCAGTGGAAATCGCCTATATAAAGAAGGCCCGTAGTGTTGTCTAGGGCAGTTCTAGGTAGTAGATCTGGGTATTGATTCGAGGATTTTTCCTACAGAATATTGTAAGGGAATGCCCATGTGGCTTGACATATTGTAATTCTGAAAGTTTGTAATTCCACATTTGTGGAGATAATAAGAAGCCAATTTTCTGTTCTTGCATATTATTGTTGTTGTTTCTCCATTTCTGTTATGTGTTTTTGGTATTAAGGGGAGCACCCTTCATCAATCTAACACCACTATTCAACACACAATCCCTCAATCCCACTGATTCTTACTTGCAAGCTCAAGAAAATTAGCAAACAAGCACTTAACTAACAAAAAATGTTAGTAGTGTGGTTAGTTTGTAAAATGATAAATATGAATGAACCTTGAAATAGGTCCCACTAGGCATGCCAAAATGTATAAAATAAAATGTGTTCAAAGGAATGGAATAAGTGAATAAGATATTCAAAAGAGAAATATGAAAATATATATATGATTAGACTAAGAAAACCAAAAACTAAAGGGAGGCAAACCTCATACACCCAATAAATCCTTAGTGTGTAGATGTGTCCAATGGATGGAATGTGTGCTCACAATGGTTGCTTAAGCTTTATCGACGAGTGGATATTTTTGCATTATAAGGGTGATTTACTATAATTTGTGGTCTCAAAGTGGCATGATAAATTTTATATGACGGTGAATGAATTTGAAGAAAAACATGGCTCAATTTATATAAAAGAGGAGGGTTAAATGGATAGTTGAGAATAAGGGATGAGGAAGGGATAGGATGCATTTTGAGGGGAGCATATGGATTGTGATTTGTCAAATCTATAGCATGGTGATAGGTCTCACCATTTGAGGAGTTGAGAGGACACTGGGGATTGGGAAGATATGTCATAAAGGCATATCTTGTCTCAAATCCAAAACGTAATTGATTGAGGAATGTGACCATTTTGGGAAGCAAGAAGGGTTTGGAGAAATTGAAAGAAGGAATGAAATATTCCTTGGAGTGGGAAAAGGTGGAAGAATATGGTTGAGGTGTAAGAAGGCATTTAAGGTTGACAAAGGGAAATGGGTTGGGATTGGAGTTGACATGACTAGATTTGACTTTGGAGTTTCTAGTCCTTTTGAATAGGATTGTTTAAATGATTAGGGAAGGGATTAGGCTTATATTAGGAGACAAGTGGGGTTAATAGGATGATGTGATGTGAGGAGAAAGAAAAAGTGGATGGTTAATTAGTTAAATAGGGATATTTAACTAATTAAGTATGGGTTAGTATGTGCAAGTGGGTTGGGTTGAGTTAGAAAGATGGACTAGGTGGTTGGAGGATGGTTAGGAAAGGGTTCAAGTTAGGAGTTATGTTCTCAAATAGATTAAATAAGATTTATTTAATCTAAAATAGAGGATTAAAGGATAGATGAATTAATTAATACAAATAGCGATATTTGTTTTAATTAATAGAAGAAAGGGGGTTTTAATAAATTAAATAGTTGTGGATTGCTATTTGATTAATTGGACTATAGTTAATTAAATAAATTAGTTAAATAGAAGGGGATTAACGTAAGTTAATTAAATAATACTAGTTATTTAATTAATAATGCATAAAAGAGAACTAAATTTAATTAGGAATTAATTGATCAAATTTGGGTGTCTATAGTCTATAATTCAAATTAATCTAAAATGTCATGCAACCTTATTGAAATAAGCCTAATAAATTAATTTTCACCTCTCTGCCTCATATAAAATGTATAAATGCCTAAAATGGTACAATATTCCATCATGTAAGTAGAAATATATTGTTGGAATGGACATACAGGGTATTGAGAGGGGAGGGGTGAATCAGTGCCCTCAAAAACTTTAACTCCAAAAACTCAATCAACAAACAGTAGTAAACTCATCTTTTAACTGAATCCATTGTATGCATCATTCATTCAATTAACTTGGAAATGTAAGTAGCATGAATCAAACAATAAATCAATCACATAACACAAGTATTTTGGTTACGTAGAAACCCTTGTTAGAAGGTAAAAACTGCGGTGGGGATGACACCCGCAAATTCTTCACTATTGCAGATAATAAAGTTTTCATGTTAGGGCTACAAGTTGTGATCACTTCTAGTGATCTTACCTTGTTAGGAGTAACAATTAGATCAACTAGATCTACCTAGTTATAGGATTTTAACAACACAACTTGAGTGTGTACTCAATTAAGAGATTTTCAATAAAGACTGTTAGGTCTACTCTGTTACGAGATTTTTGCTAACTCTGTTACAATGATTAGAGAATAACAAGATGTATCTACAAATGACAACTTAACCTTGTCTAAAATAGATCTATGAAATACTGAATAAATATCACCTTGATATGTGAAAATTTTATCTCTGAACTGCTTGGTATCCTTGTCTGATTCTGCCTAATCTGAATGTCTCTGTATTATGCTCTTCTTTGTCTGATAACTGATTCTTGAAGTTGGCTTCTTTCTTCAAGATCTCCTTCGCTTGTTCATACCAAACATATCATGCTTATCATGCTTATCATGCTTATGTCAAAATGACATGAAATACAAATATATAACATACTGCTATTACCGCTTAACAAAATTAGGTTACAATATCTTAGGAAAAACCTTAAGATCTACGGTGTACAAAAATAACCTAGATCTAGCAATTACATAGATATCATCATCACAATTAATGATTACATCCATAATAAATGATCCTTGATCTTAGTAAAATGTTTTATGATTTTTTTGTAACTATTTGCATAGATAAATGTGCCAAAACTAATTACTATGTCATTTCCTAGATTTCTCGGTAAACACTATCAATACTGCTCAGTAGTTATATTGGTGCTCGATGTCCATTCTGCTCGATGTTTACTAATGCTCGGTATCAGTATACACTGATGCTCGGTAAAACTGCTCTGGTGCTTGGTTAGAACTATTATCTTTTTGTTCTCGATATTGCCTTGAGATAACTCAATGTGAAGGCTTATATACTTAACTGACTAGCATGTATAGCTTATAGTACTTCCTTTTACTGAATAGATAGCATATGTAACCAACTGACCATATTTGATACTAATGAAAATCCTTAATGCTCAAATAGGGATAACAATCTCCCCCTTTGGTATTAGTATCAAAACCCTGAATGTATATAGACCCGACGTCTCAAAATTATTCTAACTTCTCCTTATATACATAGAACTTAACTTATCAAAATTTATCCCCCTCGGTGCATGCTCTCGGTAGTATGTAGTACACTTATAATCTCTTTACATGATTTGGCATATACATGAGTTTTCCCCCTTTTTGATATTAATGCCAAATACAAAAGTGTATACTTACAATTTATCAAAAATGTACTGATGGGTTTTCTTCAAAGAATCCAAGAGGTTTTCCCACTCCTCTTTCAAGTTGGTTAGAGAAATGTGCTCAAGACTGACTTGTGCATGCATGTCAAAGATGTTCTCCAACACATAAATTTCTGGTGTTGCAACAAGTGTTTGTGCTTTGACAATGTGTTTCTCAAAAAAATTCAAATAAGGAAGCAACTTAGTTTGTAGCTCGGTGACCTGGTCACTTATCCTTTCTTCCTGCTTCCTCAGATCTTCTCTTAACCTCCTAAGTTCTTGAACCTTCAGTATATTCTTAGGAAAATCATTTGGCTCAGTTAAGGCTGCTTGTGCACTAGCTTGGATTTCAGTATCCAACTGTTTAATTTTCTCACTGATCTCAACAGTGAAGGTCTCCACAATGGAAAGTTTAATCAATATCTGACTAATTAACTGAGTAATAAATTGTATGTTGGTTATTACCTTAGATAATTTCACCTTGTTTATTGGCACTTCCTGGCTGATTTTCTTTGCAAGTTTATTCCATATCTTTGACTCTACCCTTTCTTCAATCCTTTTCTCAGCTTCAATGTTAGGGGCATTGATTTCTTCTGTAAGGGTAGCAAGGTGGTCCATTATAGGTGTGTCCTAATTAATCTGTACCTCTGGTATGACTTGTTGTAAGATGTCTCTTACATTTTCCAATATCTCCTTGCTCTTGCATTCCATTCTCATCTTTTTTTGTGCGACTTTCCTTGTACACAACTCCCCATATTTTCTGAGTTCTTCGGGGCTTAGGGTCCTTGGGTCACAATCAGGTATAACCATGATTTCATCTAGTGTGACTGGCCCTTTTCCTTTGTTGTTGTTGTTGTTGTTGTTCTTCTCCAGCTCTTGAGGTGATCTCTTTACAAATTGTACTATTTCTTTGTCCTCAACATTTTGTGTGTCTTGCCCGATTGACACATTTTCTTCCTTTTTATGCTCCTCGATAACCTGTGTGTCAGTTTTCTAAGATAGAGCCTTTGATGTTGTGTCAAGTGGGGTAGCCTCGATTTCTTTGGGGTCATCTTGGCCCTTTGTACCTTTCTTTGTTGCCTATTTTTCTTCAGGCTTATTTGTTTCTGTCGGTGATCCAACTCCTTTTTCCCCTGATGTATCCATTGGTTGCTTGGGGTTTAAGCCTTCAGATTGTTCCTTGGTTACAATTTCAACTGCTTCCATCAAGATAGGAAGTTCACCTAGTAATGATGTGATTTTAGGCTCAGTAAATGTACCTTCTTCTTGTGTGGTGCCTCCAACAACATTCACATCCTCATCATCATCTCAGTCATTATTATCACCATTTGTGATGTCCTCAATGAGTACATCTGGTGCATTGTTATCTACAATTTGGATCTCAACCTGATCCGATGCATCTTGTGAAATAGTTAAGTCTTCGATGGAAGCTATGGTATTAGGTACCTCGGTATCTGATATATCTACTTTTTCTTGGTTTAGTGCCAAGTCTGCATCTTAATTATGAACACCTTTAGATTTTGATTTCTATCTCTTCTTAGACAAGTTAATAAATGCCATCTTTTTAGCTTGCTCTCAGGCTGCAACTATTAAGGTCCAGATGAGTTGACTTGACTCATCTATGTCTGCTAGATTCTCATCTAGTATCTGTAATGCCTGAATTTTTACTGTGAATCTCCTAGAGTATGTTGTCATGTAGTCTTCAATTTCAGAAGGAGACAAGTTAGGAATTGCCAAAACTAGGGATTGTTCCCTCATTTTCTTCTCGGTGTCTAAGGCATAGGATAATTTCTTATTTAGTCTTTCCTCTAATGCCTTAGGTATCTGCTTGGAAAATTCAAGTGGAACTCTCTTAAATTGAATCATCATTTGGATGATTGCCTCTTCTATTGTGTTCTAATCCTCGGTTGACATGTGCTCAAACTGACTGATTTCAGGATCAGTGAGTTCACCATGCTCAATGATATCCTCAACAACTTCATCAATTGTTCTATCTTTATTGCTGACCACTTTGAATTTATTGTTATCATTTTCCTCATCTTCTAAATCTTCCTTACCTCTTATCAATTTTCTTCTTTTCCTCGATGCCTCTATAGTAGCTTTTGTTCCTCTCTTTGTATATGTTTTTGTAGGTGATGTTGCCTTTGGTTTTGTAAACTTCACAACTCCCTTTTTCAATGGTGGTGAAGCAACAATTTTTGACCTTTTTCGTGCCCTAGACTGCACTTTTAACTCCTCTTCTTTGGAGTTGATGAAGGGGAAGCCGGTATAGATTCTATTCCTTTATCAAACTTGATTTCTTCACTGTCATGTGGTTTATTAGTTAACATTAATTGATCTTCGGTTGCAACTTCAACCGGTGAATTATCAAATGATCTTGAATCATCTCCAAACTTTTCAACTAACATTTTCATCATTTTTCTTGAATTCTTAGTCATTTTACTGATAACCAAACCTATTTTTATCCTTGTCTTGGCCTCCTCAAATGTTCCAAACCTCTATGCCTTTTTGTCTTTTGGAGTAGCTAGTAGAGCCTTAATTGATTTTGAAAAAAAATCAATATCCATTTCATAACCCATAGGGGCTAGCCATTTAATCCTAGGCTCCACAACCTTTATCAGTGCATGGTCTATGTCCACAAGAAAAAAAATATCCATCTCATATTCTTTGACCAATTTACTAGGAATTCTGCTCTGAGAATTCATTCTAATCTTAAATTTCTCAAAATAATCATCAAGAACTTTGTTCAGATTGTTTCCCAAGTCATTAATCATATCAAAAATTTGCACAATGACTGATTTGTTGATAGACCAATCTACATTACCGACAGAAGGGAAAACTCACTATATATAGAAAAATATGCACACTAGAAGTGATCTGAACTTACAAGTATTTGACTTTGCCAACTGGTTAGTCTTCATATTTTCTTCAATCTGACTCAGAAGAAGCTCGACCAGGTCTAATTGAAAACTCTTCTTTACCATTTTATATGTGATGTCAACAACTCCACATGGTACACTATTCAATCTGCTCGACTCATAGATTTTATAGCCGATGACATGTGCTACAAACTTAACCTCTGGGTCCTCAATTGTAGCAATTTTCAGTGCTTGACCATCCCATGTTGTGCCTGTATTCTTTTCAATGTCAACCCTTGAAGCATTGCGAAAATCCTTTCTCTTGTAAGTTGTTGGGTATCTAATAACCCTATGAATTATATTCTTTGTTACTTTGACCGGTTCATCCAACCAAAATATCCCATCGTGATACCGACTGAGTAAAACCCTAATCCATTTAGTTTTAAAGGTTTTTTATAAGTTTAGGGCATTTGTAAGATCAATCTTCTTGACCTATTTGAATTTTGATTTCAGTTTTCCATCATCACTGCAAAGCTTCTGATAAGCTACAGCTATCTCAAAATCTTTGATTTCTCCTATTTTGCAATGGATGTAAGATTTGACGTTTTAAACTAACAAAACCCTAGGTGGGATGCTTGAGAAAGCTCCCACTGAATCAATCTTAGATGCAACTTCAAGATGAATTTTTTACATGGGTTCATCACAGTTAGTTCTTCTACTATCTAAGAATCATTTTCCTTGGACATGGATGCCATTATAAGCAATTTAGGGTTTTGGAAAATACGTTGAATGTGCTTAGTAGAAGTTGTACTTGCTAGGAAATGATGAAGGACGTGCTCAGTTTGATCTGAAACTGACTTGAATTATTCTGAAAACTCTCAGCTCAAATTCTCTCTGTGAATATTATCGCTCTTCAAAATCACTTTGTGAATAATGAACTAACTCTTCTGTATATTTATAGCCTTTTTCAAATTCCTGCTTAAAATACTTGTCATTAATGCTTGACCTACTTCCAGCTCAATGAAAACTATCAACTTAGTGATTACCACAAAACATCAACAAATCAGTTAACACAAAACTTTCCACTCGGTTGATATTGATACTCGGTTAACCTTGCATAACAATCACCGACGGGTAACTCTCTACTCGATCTTTCTTGTACTGACTGTATGAATTTGTTAGCTCAAAATTTATAAACCATAATGCATCTTAGTTCATGCAGATTTGGTATGTGCACATCAAGTATAAGGAACTATATGTAAGATAAGATCAATTTGGAATATCAGTTCCATACATACCTATTTCACCTTAGGTGGAGGTACCGATGTCACCCAATCCAATGGATGAGGTTTCACTGACTATATTGCTTGACTCAACATTTTCATTTGATGCCTTTCTCCACATAGTATTTCTAATCCTCATGATATCTACAATAGTGTTTCCACTCTAAAATATATGTCCTTCTTTTGGTGCTCGGTCTCTGCAATCCTTGCTTAGGTGACTGACTTTATGACAATGCAAGCATGCCATACCAGTTCTTGTCCAGCTTTGAGATTTTTCAGCCCATCTCTTCCTCATACAATTCATTGCAATATGTCCATACCTTCCACATACTGTGCAGTTGACCCATGTGTTGTAATCCCAAGTGTATGCACTGTTTTGTCTCTTTAGTTGATAAGTTTGTTCTTTTGTTTTGATGTCCAAACTTGCTTCATCTTTTCCTTACACTCTGGTGAAGTGTGTCCATGCTTGTTGCAAGTGTAACATAGTTCCTCCATGGTAGGATTTTTAGAAGTCTTATTCATCTTAGCTCTACACTCATATGCTTCATGTCCAAATTTACCACAATAATAACAGTAACCATTAAACTTAGGAGTGACTTGAGGTTTACCTTATGCTTTACTTCTGCAAACATTTGAAGTATGTCCTGGTTTACCATAGTGATAGCATGTCAGTATCTTAGATTTCTAATTTTTATTATTGTTCACTTGTTTAGCTTGCTTGGATGATTCTCCTTGTCCAGTGTAGCCTAATCCAACTTTGCTTCCAAACCTTCTTTGATTAATCAGAAAATCATCAATCTTCTTAGAACTATCTTCAACTTTCTTCATCATTTCATTATGTTGTAGCTACATCTTTACTTCATTTCTCATTTTTTCATTTTCTTCCCTGAGTACTCCAATATCTTCAAGTTTTCTTGACAACTCACCATTTACTCGGTTGATCTCCTAGTTTACAGTCATCATTTGATTTGATATTTCAAATTGATGCTCGGTAAGTCTTTGTATCTCACTTTCTTTTGTTTGAAGTTGTTTAGTCATTTGTCTTTGATCTTCAAAAACTAGATTCCTTTCTTGTTCAGCTTGTCTAACATTGTTCATTACATCAATCATTCTCATCATCTGTGATTCTTGACTGATCTGTAGGGCTTTCACTTGTTTAGTCCAGTAAAGATTCTTTTCAGACAAATCAAAGATTGCATTTTCAGAACCATCAAAAATACTTCCTGAACTAGATCCAATGTTATCAAATAAGTCATCAATCTCTTTTTCATGGGAACTGTTCTCATTTTCTAGAATAGCCACGTTCTTTCTCTAAACTAGTAACTTCTTCAATACATCCTTAGCTTGTTTGTACTGCTCTATGAACATCTGCATCTGAATCTTCTAATTCTCTATTGTCTTATCCAACTTATATCTCTCCATGGTTAGATCTTTACTCTTCAGTGGTTAAACCATCCAATAAGAGATCCAAGCTCTGATACCAATTGTTGGAATGGAGAGATAGGGTACTATGAGGGGATGGGTGAATCAGTGCCCTCAAAAACTTTAACTCCAAAAACTCAATCAGAAAATAGTAGTAAACTCATCTTTTAACTGAATCCATTGTATGCATCATTCATTCAATTAACTTGGAAATGTAAATTGTATGAAATCAAACAATAAATCAATCACATAACAGAAGTATTTTGGTTACATAGAATCCCTTATTAGAAGGTAAAAACTGTGGTGGGGATGACACCCACAAATTCTTCACTACTGTAGATAATAAAGTTTTCCTGTTAGAGCTACAAGTTGTGATCACTTCTGGTGATCTTACCCTATTAGGAGTAACAATTAGATCAACTAGATCTACCTAATTATAGGATTTTAACAACACTACTTGAGTGTGTACTTGGTTAAGAGATTTTCAATAAAGACTGTTAGGTCTACTATGTTAAAAGATTTTTTCTAACTCTGTTACAATGATTAGAGAATAATAGGATGTATTTTCAAATGAAAACTTAACCTTGTCTGAAATAGATCAATGAAATACTGAATAAATATCACCTTGATATGTGAAAATCTTATCTCTGAACTGCTCAGTAGCCTTGTATGATTCTACCTAATCTGAATGTCTATGTATTATGCTCTTCTCTATTTGATAACTAATGTCTTGAAGTTCGCTTCTTGCTTCAAGATCTCCTTCACTTGTTCATACCAAACATATCATCCTTATCATGCTTATCATGCTTATGTCAAAATGACATGAAATACAAATATATAGCATACTTCTATTACTGCTTAACAAAATTAGGTTACAATATCTTAGGAAAAACCCTAAGATCTAGGGTGTACAAAAATAACATAGATCTAGCAATTACATAGAGATCATCATCACAATTAATGATTACATCCATAATAAATGATCCTCGATCTTGGTAAAATGTTTTATGATTATGTTGTAACCATCTGCATAGATAGATGTGCCAAAACTAATTACTATGTCATTTCCTAGATTGCTCGACAAACACTATCAATACTGCTCGATAGTTATATTGGTGCTCGGTGTCCAATCTGCTCAGTGTTTACTAATGCTTGATATCGATATAAACTGATGCTTAGTAAAACTACTCTAGTGCTCGGTTAGAACTGTTATCTTTTTGTTCTCGATACTACCTTGAGATAACTCGGTGTGAAGACTTATATAGTTAACTGACTAGCATGTATAGCTTGTAGTACTTCCTTTTACCGACTAGATAGCATAGGTAACCAACTGACCATCTTTGATACTAATGACAATCCTTAATGCTCAAATAGGGATAACATATATATCTACATTACCATAAAGGATTGGTTTGACAAAATCAAATGGTTGGAATGAATATTCTTATATATGTGGGAGAGGATACACAGGAAGAGAAACTAAAGACAAGTGTCCTCTCACACATCTGGGAAGACACATTAGGAAGAGAAAATGTGCCATGTTTCCTCTCACATATGTGTGAAAATGTGTTAGAAATAGAAAAGGTGACAAGTGTCTTCTCCAATATGTGTGGAAGATCACATGAGAATACGAGATGAGGAATCATGACTTTGAATAAATATGGACAATCAAATGGACTAAATGTAAGGTTAATATTTTCTTGATAGAATAGATGGTCAAAAATTTAATGTAGCTTTTTAGTATAATTGCACTTTCAGGTGTGATTGATTAGATTAATAATTTATAGCTATAGTAAAGAGATAATTAGTTAATTGATTTAATTTGACTAATTAATTTTATTTGAGACCAAATATGGGAATTAAAGAAATGATTATTTCATTAGAAGAAAAAGGTTGTGCTTAAGTAATAGATGTGAATTTATTTAATTAACAATGATAAATAAGGATAAAAAATTAATTAGTTAATTTATATGTATGTAATTAATAGTTGGACTAATATAAAGTTTAATATTGTGAGGTGTTATTAAATTTAGGTGTCTAGTATAATGTTTGTATTGATCATATTTTATTCCATATGGTGTGAAACTACATTGGGTGATAAGTCTATCCCAATGATCTAATAGATGAATATCACTTCAATTGTTAGTGTCATTAGGTAGCTTAAGCTCAGATTTAAATTTGAATACCTCATACTCAAGGGTTAGAGTGACATAATTGTTGGTGTAATTAAATATTTATAATTACACTTTACTTAATCTTACTTAGGATAATGCATTGCATATTAGTTTTTCATTGAGACACCTAGGAGTTTTCTCCTTAATTAAGCACATGGTGTAGGACAAATTCCACTTTAGGTGTGAGATCCACCTTTAGTGTACATATCACATTATCATCATCAATATGACACATAATTAATTTCATAATGGAGGATGATCCACCTTTGGTGGACATATGATTATACCTTATGTAGGTGATATCTTATCTTCTAATTATCATTGTCTCTTATTGTCTTTCCTATATAATGAGGCCTATTATGTACATTTAAATGAATGCAATGTCGGTGTCCATTATCAATAATATTATTCTTGCATTTTAATGCAATTATCTTGTTATTCTCATGGAAGCTATTATCTTGGTCTTTCATTTGATCTTGGGGGTGTTGTAGAGTCACCTAAAACTCTAACATGGTATCAGAGCTCTCAAGGTGTGAAGACCTCTTCTCAAGAAGAAAAATCTTGGCTTGATCTGATTGTGGGTGCAAAATTTGGTAATTTGGGCATCACCATCATATTCGAGAGCTTGTTTCGATGAAAATCAACTATAAATTTCCCATATTTGGAAAAAGTCAAAAGTGAGGCAAATTTTTTTGACAAATTGAGTCGTATGACCTGATCTGCCCTTCTACAATTACATAGTCTATAGGTAACTAGGCAGTCAGATCCTGACTCCTGTAGATCAGATTGTATAGAGAATATTCTATGTCATTAGTATTCAAAACATCAGCTACCGCACAATCACTCATGATGATCAAACAACCCAACAACTCACAAAG
Source organism: Chamaecyparis obtusa (assembly GCA_027943335.1). Classification (NCBI taxonomy): domain Eukaryota; kingdom Viridiplantae; phylum Streptophyta; class Pinopsida; order Cupressales; family Cupressaceae; genus Chamaecyparis; species Chamaecyparis obtusa. The sequence goes on along the minus strand of BSBK01001567.1, from coordinate 145,855 downwards.
CCCTGCAACATCCCCCCAACCACCTTCTTTGTTTAAACAATGTGGGACTAAATATTCTAAGGCTTGCCACCTTTAGATCATCCCACCACATAGTGACCTCCATTTCTACCTCACTACCACAATGAGAGGTGCCACCTATGCTAGACCATGCCTAGTCACAAGGCCATGTGACATCTTCTGAGGATAATATGTTATCATAGTGTGCCACATGGCACATTGATCATCGTGCCACCTCATTCTACCACATAGGCTGACACATCAATGCCATGTGTGCAAGGAGTAGTCGATATTTTGTAACCACGTGATAGTAGAAATCGCTACATTAGTAGCCAAGTCAATTCTACCCAGTTATCATATGGACCAACACAGTCACTACCACATAGCACCCAGTCAGCTAGATTGCCTTTTTTTTGCCATGCAAGAATTTTCACGAGCTAAAAATTGATGCCCATCTGCACATCATCTTGGGGTACCTTATAGTTCTCTGGTGACGACCATACAAACATTAAATTTAACCTCATAAGTTGCTGACATCATTGATTGGCTCAAATTTCTCACCCCTTTCCAATAAAGTTTTTTATTTTACTGTCGAACTTCACAGGGCCATAAATTTCTCATTTTTGCTCCTTTTTTTGAGCATTTTAAAAAAAATTTAGGGTAGGATTTCCAAAGTTTTCAATGGCGGCCTTAATTGTGCATTTTGGTGCCCAAATTAATCAAAAATTGAAGATTTTCATTATTGTTCTTATTTGTTCCTCAATTTTGCAACTTCTAGAGCTTCGTTTGGGCAAATACGGTAATATTTTCAAGAGCATTTTTTTTTAAAGTACGTGATTTTTTGTCTACTTTCTAGATCTACAATAAGATTTCAGTAATTTGGAGTGGAAATATCACTTTAAAAAATAGGTCATTTTGGGGCTATAAATGCTCTTGGTTAAATCCTTGGATTTTAGTTTTTTGATTTGCATCAGTAATTTGAAAGAGTTATTAGTTTATTTTAGTTATTACTTGGTTGCATTATGGACTTTTAAAAAATCAAAATCCTCACTCCATATAACTACCATGAATGGAAAGAATTTGTATCTGATCAATTGTTAAGTATTGGATTTCTTAGAATGACTCTTGGGCAGGATCCAAAACTAGCTACAAGTGTTGTAGAAGGGAGAAAATGATTTGATCAAAGGGATAACGCACTTGGCTCTCTTAGATCATCCATCTATCATGATTTTATATTTCATATTGTATCTTGCACACATCCTCATGATGCTTGAATACTCTTTGAGGGACTCTTTGGTAAACCTAATAGAATGAGAACGTTTAGATTAGAGAATGAACTCGTAGGTCTAAATCCTAGTGATTTTGACAATATTCAAGACTTTTTCTCTAAGTTCAATTCTATTATATTGAAGCTTTCTACTTGTGGCATTACTAAAGATGATGAACAATTGATATTTTCTATTCTTTCCAAGCTAGATCCTGAATATTCAATCTTTGTTTCTACATTCTATGCTACTATGTATGCTCTTGGTAGTGCATAAAAATTGCCTTTTGTTGATGAATTTGCAGCTCAACTCACAAGGGAACAAGAAAATTTGGCACACATGGGTCAATTTAAGCCTTCAACACATCATGCACTTCTTGAAAATTACTCCACTATAAAGGCTTCTAATGGAAAAGGAAAGAAGAAACATAAGGATCCTAAGCCTCAAAAAAAATGTAATGAATATCCTTTACAACATACTTTTGAATCCAAATAATCTTCAAGAGAGGAATCATCTAGAAGAAAGAGGAAAAAATATGCATATTGTAAAAAGCTAAGACATGGTGAGCATAAATGTTTCCACAAGAAGATTGATGAGCTCACTCACATTCTTCAAAAGAACAATATTAAGTTTCCCTCATCAGTGTCTACTCCTACACATTTGGTAGCTTCTACATCTATATCATCATCCAAGGATAAAGTTAAATGTCAAGCACTTTTGGCTTCCACACATCCTGAGCAAGGTAAATGGCTTCTTGATTCAGGTGCATCACATCATATGCCATCTTCTATGGATATGTTTTCTTCTATTGAGCCTTGTAATTCTCCCAATATATTGATGGGTAACAACACATACATAAGGGTTTATGGGAAAGGGTACATTTAAAAATGTTATTTGTGTACCATCCTCGAACACTAATATCCTTTCTATTTACCAAATTAGTCATGGGTCATAAGGTAAAATTGTTGAGTTCACTCCTGATTATGTCTACATTAGGGACATGGAGACTACATATGTCATAGATATGGGATTTTTTGATCATGGATCACACTTGTATTCTTTTTCACATTTTGTTTTTGTTGTTGCTTATGATGATGATGATGATTATGATGATGATGATGATGATGGTGATGATGATGTTCATTATATACCCACCCCTTTACCAAGGGTGAATTATGCATGTGACAAGAACTTTGGACACTTGAATAATTTTGTTCTTGATCTAAGTGTTGAGATTCCTACTCCTCCACCTCTTGCTTCTTTATACATGGGTTCTACTATTCAGTAGGATGATCATAGAGATTCAGATCTTGTAGTATGGGATGACTACTTGGATGGAATTTCAACATTGTTTGTTGATTCTCATAATGCAGATTTTGGAGACATAGTTAAGGGGATTTCTCTCCTCTTTGATGATAACAATAAAGTTGAAGTTGGAGATAATTATTCACCTTATTAGAATATTGACATGCTTGATTCTTCTCCTTCACTTGGTTTGTCACATTTCATAGGTCAACTTGATGATGTGATAGAATCTTTGAGCTTGGATAGACCTATTTAGTCTTCAAAGATGCATACATGGAGACCTTCATCTTCTTCCTCCTCCATTTGCACATGGATTGGATTCTTTATTATTTGATGTATTTATTTCTTCCTAAGGGGAGACATGTTTCTTGTAAGCATTGGATTATCTTTTGTTTACATGTACTCTTCCTCAACATTGGAGCTTGTTCATTACGGAGGGGAAATAATTTCTCCTTCTATCCTTCTTATGGGGGGATAATTCTTTGTATATACATGATGTATGTATTACTTGGGGGGTCTTTATTAATCCATCCATCCATGCATCTTGTGTGTTCATCTCTCTTTTTCAGGGAGATTTTTTCCCATGAGGTTTTATCTCTTTCTCCGCTTTATGAGAGATTGCATTTAATGTATTGCATTTCATATTGTACATCGGTATGTAACATGTCCTAGTAGTCGGGACCCATCTTGAATTGTGAGTTAACTACATCCCCCTAAGTTGTACTTTAGGAGGTGGTGTTAGTGTAATTAAATATTTATAGTTACACTTTACTTAATCTTACTTATGATAATGCATTGCATAGTAGTTTTTCATTTAGACACCTAGGAGTTTGCACCTTAACTAAGCACATGGTGTAGGATAAATTCCACTTTAGGTGTGTGATCCACCTTTAGTGCACATATCAAATTATCATCCTCATCATGACACATACTCTATTGCATAATGGAGGATGATCCACCTTTGGTATACATGTGATTACACCTTGTGTAGGTGATAGCTTATCTTCTCCTTATCATTGTCTCTTATTGTCTTCCCTATATAATGAGTCATATTATGTACATTTCAATTATGTAATATCCATGTTTATTATCAATAATATTATTCTTGCATTTTAAATCAATTTTCTTTCCATTACCTTGTGGAAGTTATCTTGGTATTTTATGTGATCATGGGGTGTTGTAGAGTCACCTCAAACTCTAACAATAATGAACTATTTAATTGATTTGAAAATAAAATTTTATTAAATATTATATTGTTGTAAATCACATCCCTCTATAATTTCACACTCATTTTGGGTTCACTTTGATTTTTGTGCCTTATTCTACTATTTCATGTTTGAGATTCCCTATAGTTTCTTACTTTACAATGATTTAATTATTAGAATTAAACTTGATTAAGTGAGCTTGGAAATTACAAATTTTAGAATGTTAGTGTGATAAAGGTTTAAATAAAATATCTTTATTTATTGAGATTTCCCAATAATTTCAATCTCCCCAATGTTACTTATTCATGTGTGTTTAGTAGCCTTTATGTTAGTTGGGCAACTTTTGAACCTACATACCCTTTGAGTTGTTTAGTTCACAAGTCCCTAAATTCCACGATCACTTGAACGTTATTTAATGTGTCTTGTCATCCTTCACTTTGTGGTATTGTCTTTTTAGTTGGCTAGTTGGAAGATTTATGAGCCCTCTATATCTATCAATGGTTATGGATCAATGGTTCAAAATGTTTCTAATGACCCAACTTAAAGGGATTTCCTAGATTCCAAGGCATAGTCATTTCAAGGTACTAGCCAGTAGGGTGCATTAATGATTGGTGAGGTGGCAAGAGATATGAAAATATATTGGAACTATTTTAAAAAAAGAATGAGAGTACTCCTACCATCGAAATTAAATGAATTTAATGCTCCTCTTAAAAAAAGATGGTATCATTTTGTAAGACTCATTTCACTTTGCAGAGCTAACAGAGTGAAGTTTCTAGTTCGGCGGCAAAGGAAAAAATTTGCAACCATGCACAAAAACAAGTTGGGCTAAAGGTTTAATTCCTTTTTTATTATCTTTTTTGAATTAGAAGTAAAGATCTTTCAAGATTTAGCAAGTTTCTTATGAGTCTATTTTGTGAAATTCTAGGGTATAGCCATCCTTTTCCAACCAAAATTGCAAAACTCTTGATAAATTACCTTTTATACCATCAATTTTCAACCCTAGCCTTCACAATTTCACCTACTATAGATAATAGTCTAAAGGATGTCTCAGACACATAGTTACATAGTGCAAGTATTCATGACATTATCAAGAGAATGATAAAAGATTTTACCTCTTGCATTTCCCATAAAATTATAGAGAATGGTATCCTTGAAGAAGGTGGTTTATTACATAATGTTCCTTATCCTAAATTAATCATTTCTTTTGTCAATAATTACCACTCCGAGTCTCACAAAATTCAAACCTCTTGTGGTTGTATCTTTATTGAAATTGACCCTAAAGTAGTGTCCCAAGTGCTGAAGCTTCCTAAATGAGAGAAATTTATGAATATATCTATTAAGCTTGGCTAGGACTATTATTTTGACATAATAGATTGGTATTTTAGTCGAATTAAAAATACCTGGTTGGAGGTTAAGAGGAGAGAAAAGTCTAGAATCCCTTCATTTCTAAAAAACACCACTTTGTCAATGAAAATTATTATGCAATCACCATCCTACATCATGTTGTGGGGAGTACCAACTCAGAGAAATTTTATTTTTAGATGTGGCAATTTATGATAGTTATGTGTATTGATAATCAATACATTGACTCAGCGAGGTTTATAAGCTAGTATTTGTATGATGAGCTAGCTATCTATCACCAGAGGAGAGACTTCCATATGTGCTCTCTATTTATATAAATCCTTGATAGAAAAGAAGTTTCCTAGCCTACTTTGCAAACTCTAAAATCTCCAATGAAAGGCATGCCTATGTATGAGTATTTTCTATAGTTATAGAAGAAAGAAGGGATGAAAAATTATCTTTTTGTCAATGACACCTTTCTATGGGTAGTAATTAAAAGAAGTGAAGGATTAATAGAAAAGAGGTTTTTCCTAAAGCTATAGCCTTGGTGACTAAATATGGCTATTATTTTATCTAGTTTTAAAAGTTTCTCATATTTGAAAATTGGGGGTTTTGAAATGCCCCATGTGAATTGCCTAGATATATTTCAAATTATTTTGTGTTCCTATAAGTATCCTGGAAGATGGAAAAGGTGATTGTCAAATATGTAGATAAAATGAAAAAAAGAGATATTTATTCACTATTTTCCTAACATATTTAAATTTCAAAAGAAATGGAGATGCAAAAATGGCAAAGAAAATTGTATCAAAATTCAATTTTTAGTTTTTATCACAAAGGCCTTATTATGATAGTAACGACTATGTCTTAGCTCATGTTCATGAAGGGAAGACATATATGCATCACCCTCAACTAGAAGACTACTAGGAATATTGTATAGATGTTAAGGAGGTTTAAAAGAGAAATTATATGAGATTAATGTTGGACCAAGCCAGAGCCTTTGGAGTATCTGTTCCTATTTTAAAAATATAATTGACAAAGGTACAAATATGATTGAAGAGGTCTATCAAAACATTGCTCTTGAACCTCTCCCACACCTCTATTACTTGGATAAGGAGACTTTAGATATATTAAATAGAATCTCTCATGTGGTGGAGAGAACAAGGAGATAGCTAGAGAAGGAAATGAAAGAGTGTTTTGGTTATTCTACATCAAAGAGGACACCAAGCCTGGAAAAAAATTCATCTTAGAATCCTCCCACCTCCAAGGCTCCTACCATTTTGACTTCTACTCCCCAAGGAAGTAATTCCAAATTTTGGGGAGATTAAGAGCAATCAAGTGACAATATGAAGCTAAAATCTACATGTTAAGAAGATACATTTATGTCCTCTAAATCAAAACTAGACAAGGAAACTTTTGTTCCTATTTCTCTCACCCCTAATTTTTTTTCACCTATTGCAGGTTGTGCCCAAGAAATTATCCTTTAATTTTTCACCAAATTGGTGGAAATAATATATCCAACATGTTTTATAATAACTTAGATTCCTCCATGCTTGGTGATTCTGTTCTCGTAGTACCTCCCATGGTTTCATTATGTTCCATGTTATTTTTTTATCTGAGTTGGACTCTATTTTATAATTTGGCTATCCGTATGATGTGATCAAACATTGCACTATGTGATGCATTTGATTATAGTACATTATTTTGGCTTTACTAGTATCATAGCTAATTTAGATGTTAGATTATATTATTTCTTACAATTTTAATCTTATCTGCATGATGATGCTTTCAAGATGTGACATTATTCTTTATGATGATTATCTTTGATTTCCTATGTTATTATGTCTTTATTGTTGATGGATATTTCATTGGAATTTTTTTGATATATGCTCATATGATCATAAACAATTATTTTAATGCTGCAATGTTTAATTTAAATGATAATGTACATTGAGGATTAGATATGGAACAACCAGTTTTGTGACATTCTAATACATACAAAATGATCATGTCACTAGAGCATCGTTATTTCATGTGTATTTTAATTATTTACTATTGCTTTGACTATTTATGTTATGAGAAACCACACTTGATGTGTCCATGTTTTAGTGAATAGGTATCAGAAATCATTCTGCTCGAGTTGTTGGTTTGAGCATGTCTTATCTCTAGTAGTGGCACAAGAGATAGTTTCTCTAGCCTTTCATGATTTATCCAATATTGTCCCTATATGGATGATGTATCTGTAATTGGTTTATTATATCTCTAGTACATGTGGTTAAACTTGGAATTCCTATGCATATTGTGTTAAACTAGTATATGTGTCTATGCATTTTAAGTTCTTGTAGTTGTTGGGGTTCAGTTATAGATTTAAATGCTAAATTTTGTGTTTTGGGGTTACTTTTATTTATTGGAAAGTTTTTCATTATTGAATTATATGTATTGGAATAGGATTAATATATCCAATGAAATTTTTGAAAAGTCTATAGTTTTGATTTAATTTATTTTAAGTGATTTAATTTTAGCCCTTTTGGATTTTGGAGAAAAAGTAACCTTTTAATTCGGGAAAAAGTGTTCTTTTCCTCACTTCATTTTTTGATAAATTGGATTTTGATCCAATTTTTATTGGAAAAATTTGCCTTTTTGATTGTTGGGTTTGGCTTGCTTGCCAGATTTGTGTAGGTATCAACTCATTGTGTTCATATCGGGATTTCTCTACTTTGCCAAAGATTTCATCTAATTTTGTGGGGTTTTGGATTTTCTTCACCATTTTTTGTTTTCCTCAAAACTCTTTCAATTTACATTTGAATTATTTCTAGTTTATTGTAAGTGATTCATGGGATGTATTAGATGCTTTTCCCCACATGTATGGACTACTTTTACACTCATTTTGGTTTCCATGTATTTGTTATGGTTTCACATTTTGAAATGTATAGTTTTTATGGTGTTATGCTACCTATTTTACCGTGTGTGTTTGAAATAGGAATTTTATTCGATAAATGAGTTGTTGGGTACCTTAGAACATATGGATTTTCACCTTTTTAAATTATTTGAAGATTAAATCTTTGGCCATTTTGAAGGATCATCAATGGTGATGTCCTTCGGGGCTGAATTTCAGTCTGTGAACTTTCCTTGGTTTTTATTTTAAGTTGGGATTGGGAATTAATCTCATGATTTTGAAAAATGGGTGGTTTGCATTTGTTGATATTAGATTCATCTTGGAATCTATGCTCCTGACAAGGTAGCTAGTTGATTGAGCTCTAACTTTGTGTTTCTATGGCTCAACAATCATTTCTTGTATTGATCTTGATTTCCATTTGAGTATCATATGTTTTGTTGTGTGGATGCACAATTTTGAGACCAAATTTAGGTATGTAGTTGAGTTATGCTCCCATGATAAGGTTTGAGTGACCCGAGCTCTTGGTGATTCTAATTGAGCATACTTTGTCTCCTCTTTGATGCTTAGCATGAGATCTCATGTATTATGTTGTTATTGAGTATTGCATGGTTGACCAGTAGGTCTAGAGTAGTAGGATGTGTTGGTCTATGGTGACTGATTAGGGAAGTACTGTACACTCTCCTACCCTAAGCGGGGATTCAAGGGTGGTAGGCCCCAAGAATTTATTTTTTGGGCTATTTTTCCAATTATTTTTTTGGCTATTCTTTTCGACCGACATGTTGTAAACAATTCTAACCCTAAAGTGGAAAAAATTATGTATAAAACAACTTAGGGTTAGGGATTTTATTATGGATGTTTTTTAGTAGCTTCTTCCGGTGATATTGAGTTGGAAGGGATTGCAGATTGTAATCAGGGTGTAATCACTAGATAATAAGAATATTGGACTCATAGTTGGTGGACGTAGCCTAGGGATTGGGTGAACCACATTAAATATTTGTGTCTTGTGTTCTCTTATGTGTGGTTTATTGTTTTCTGATATTGGTTATATTTGCATGTAACTGTTATTTCTATCTTGTTAATCCTAACAAGTGGTATCAAAGAGAGGTTGTTTTTTCAGTTATCCTTTGCAGGAAGGTCTCACAGTTTAGTGGGAGCAATGGTAGATGAGGGTAAGCTAAAGGTTGAGAAGTTTAATGGGCATAAATTTTAGTTATGGAAAATGAAAATGGAGGACTATTTGTATCAGAAGGATCTATGGTGGCCATTGTAAGGAAAATCCAAGAAACCATCAATAATGACTGATGAGGACTAGGATATTGTTGACAAAAAGGGACTTGGAAGTATTATATTATGCTTGGCACAATCATTAGAGTTTAATATTATGAAAGAGAAGACAATTGAAGAGTTGATGGAAACCCTAGCAAGGTTGTAAACTTGTATGAAAAGCCCTCCACTTCAAACAAGGTATTTCTCATGAAGTATTTATTTAATATGAAGATGGAAGAAGGTGGATCTCTTACTAATCATTTGAATGAGTTTAATATGGTTACCAGTCAATTATCTTCTATAAATGTTATTTTTGATGAAGAAATTAGGGCTCTCTTGATTTTGTGTTGTTTGCTTGAAAGCTGGAATGGCTTGGTAATGGTTGTTAGTAACCCTGTTTCTAGTTCTAATACCCTAAAATTTGATGATGTTATTGGTGTGATACTAGGTGAGGAAAATCATAGGAAAAGCTCAAGTGGATCTAAATCTGGAAGTGTCTTGAAGGAACAAAGCAAGGGAAGAGAGAATGAGAGAGGAAACAATTTTGGAAATCATGGCAAATCGTGAGGAAAATCAAAGGGAAAGAGGTCTAAATCCAAAGGACAAAATTATTGCTGGTACTATGGAAAACCAGGTCATAAGATGAAAGATTTCTGGTCTAGGAAGAATAAAGAAGGAGACAAACAAGAAGGTAACAAGGAGGAAAATGTGGTAAGTAATAAATCCGAAGAGGATGCTTTGCTTATTTCTTTAGAAAGTGTTGATGATTCATGGGTTTTAGATTTAGGGGATTCATTTCATGCTACACCCCATAGAGGTTATTTTCTTGATTATGTCCAAGAGGATTTTGGGCTAGTTTATTTGGGAGAAACCTATTAGATTGTTGGAAAGGGGAAAATTAAGATTAAGTTGTAGAATGAGAATCATTGGCTACTACAAGAGGTAAGACATGTTCCAAGGCTGAGTAGGAATTTAATTTCAGCAGGGCAACTAGGTGATGAGGATTGCACAATTACTTTTAATGATAGAAATTGGAAGGTTTCAAAAGGTTCCTTAGTAGTAGCAAAAGTTGTGAGTACAGGTCATACCGTTCCTTCTACTTTAGTTATTTCAAAGAAAAATGAATGTTCAGGAACAATTGCTATATTTGAGCAAGAACAACACCAAATAGTTGTTGTAGATTTTGACACAACACTATGGCACAACTGACTTGGGCACATGAGTGAAAAAGGTATGAAATTAATTCACTCAAAGAAAGTTTTACTAGGTCTAAAATGTGTCAATATGAATTTCTATGGAAGTTGTGTATGGAAAAAAAAAAAGAGTTAGTTTTGTGAAGAGTGGGAAGAAAAATAAAAATGATAAATTTAAGCTTGTTCATATACATGTATGTGGACCAACTTAGGTATCTTCCCTTGGTGGCTCTCTGTATTATGTTACATTTATAGATGATGCAACAAGAAAGGTATGGATTTATTTCCTTAGACATAAATCTGATGTATTTCAAACTTTTAAGAAATGAAAATGTTTGGTTGAGAATGAGACTGGTAAAAGGGTAAAATGTCTCAGATCTAATAATGGTGGTGAGTATTGCAGCACATAATTTGAATATTATTGTTCCTCTAATGGTATTCATAGGAAAAAAACTATACCAAGGACTCCACAAGAAAATGGAGAGGCTGAATGCATGAACATGACAATAATGGAGCATGTAAGGACTACAAGGTTGTATGCTGGTCTGCCCTTAAACATTTGGGAAGAGGCTGTAAACACTGTTGTTTATTTAATTAATAGAGATCCCTCTACTCCTTTAGATTGTGGTATTCTAGAGGAAGAATGGACTGGTAAGAAGGTGAGGTATTCTTTTATCAAAACCTTTGGTTGTGAAGCATTTGCACATATAGATTCTGAATATAGAACCAAGTTGGAAGCTAAGTCAAAGAAATGTGTATTTGTTGGATATGACATTGATGAATTTGGCTATAGGCTTTGGGATTTTGAAAATCATAAAATTGTAAGAAGCATGGATGTCATATTCAATGTGAAAGTGTTGTAAAAAGATCTGTTGCAACAACATGAGAAGAAAGAAAATGATTATGTAATATTGGATGATACTCCAAAAGATGATGTTCCAGTAGTTCCTTATGCTCTGCAAAAACAACAAAAACAACACATACCGGAAACCCCAGTGAATGTTAGATGGTCAACAAGGTTAAGTAGACCTCCAGAAATATTTTCCCCTCTTTGTATTCTATTTTTTAAATAGATGTTGGTGAGCTAGAATGTTATGATGAAGTTCTGCAAGTGGATACAAAGCTTCAATGAGAGTCTGCAATGGTAGATGAAATGGACTCCTTGCTGAAAAATCAAACTTGGGATTTATGTAAGTTACCTGTAGGTAAAAGGGCTTTACAAAATAAATGGGTTTACTGGCTGAAAGAAGAGGATGGAGGCAAGAAAAGACTTAAAGCCATGTTAGTTGTAAAAGGATTTGCACAAAAAAAAGGGCATTGATTTTGATGAGATATTTTCTCCCATTGTTAAAATGACTTCTATTCATACTATTTTAAATATTGTGGCTACTGGAGATTTGCATTTAGAGAAGCTTGATGCTAAAACAACATTTCTTCATGGTGATTTGGATGAAGAAATATATATGGAATAACCGCAAGGATTCAAGGTCAGAGGTAAGGAACACTTAGTGTGAAGATTGAAGAAAAGTTTATATGGCTTGAAGCAAGCACCTTAGAAATGGTATCTTAAATTTGACAGTACATGGATATACTAGGTGTCATTTAGACCATTGTGTTTATTTTAAGAGGTTGGATGATGATAGCTACATTATTTTATGTTTATATATTGATGATATGCTTGTAGTTGGGTCTAACATGGATCGCATTAAGGGATTGAAACAACATTTAACACACTCATTTTCTATGAAGAATTTGGGGGAAACAAAAAAAATCCTTTGTATAAAAATATGCAAAGATAGAAAACACAAAAATTGACTCTATCTTAGACTTCTTATAGTGAGAAGGTGTTGCACCATTTCTCTATGGAGAATGCCAAAGCTGTCAGCACACCTTTGCCTGGTCATTTGAAATTGACTAAGGAGATGTGTCCAAAGATACCAAAAGAGGAGACTAAAATGTCCAAGGTACCTTATGCTTCAACTATAGGAATTTTAATATATGCTATGGTATGTACTCGACTAGATATTGCACATGTAGTGGGAGTTTTTAGAAGGTATATGAGTCATCTTGTGATTGACCATTGGAATGCAGTGAAATGGATTCTCAGATATTTGAGAGGAAAATCTAGTAAATGTTTACATTTTGGGGGCTCCACTACTGATTTACAAGGCTATGTTGACTCATATTTGGTAGGGGATCTTAATACCTAGTGGAGTACTATAGGATATGTATTTACTGCTGGTGGGACAATAGTGAGTTGGATTTCTCAGTTACAAAAGGTGAATGCTTTATCCACTATGGAGGTAGAGTATGTTTCTACTAAAGAGGAAGCCAAGGAGATGATATGGCTTAAATTATTCATGGAGGAACTGGGACACCCACAGATGCACAATTATTTATTTACACATAGCCATATTTCCATTCATCTTGCTAAGAATTATACTCTCCATTCAAAGACAAAACACATACAGTTGCAGTACCATTTCATTCGGTCAGTTTTGGATAATGGACAGTTAAAGTTTGAAAAGATACATACAAATGATAATCCAAAATATATGTTTACAAAGGTAGTAACAAGGGAGAAGTTGCACTCTTGTTCAGATTTGGTTGGTCTTCTAGACTAAACATAATAAAGGAATAGTTGAGTCCAGGGTGGTTTGATCCAATGGGAGCCTCATATGGTAGCGGTATTTCTATAGGACCGGTCTCCAAGTGGGAGATTGTTGTTTAGCATGGAGTCTGATCAATCACCAAGTGGGAGATTGTTGGTATATGGTGACTGATTAGGGAAGTACTATACACTCTCTTACCTTGAGTGGGGGTTTGGGGGCGACAACCCTCGAGAAATTATTTTTGGGGCTATTTTTCCAAAAAAAATTCTATCTTTTATTTTCAGTTATTTTTTCTGCCGACATGTTGTAACCAATTCTAACCCTAAAGCAAAAAAAAGTATGTATAAAATGGCTTAAGGTTACGGATTTTACTATGGATTTTTTTAGTATCTTCTTGCGGTGATATTGAGTTGTAAGGGACTGCTGATTTTAATCAGGTTGTAATCACTGGATAATAATAATATTGAACTCATTGTTGGTGGACGTAGCCCATGGATTGGTTGAATCACACTAAATATTTTTCTTGTGTTATCTTATGTGTGGTTTAGTATTTTCTAATATTGGTTATATTTGCTTGTAATTGTATTTCTATCTTATTAATCCTAACGGGATGGTGTGGCTCCTTACATGAATTTTGTCCCATAAGTGGTCAACATAAGAAATATCAAGGATATCCTTAAGCAAGTGATAACCTAATAAAATGAATGAGATAAAATATAATATAAGACTTAGTGTGACTACCTTGTCGTCATTTGAGTATGTTGATATGGTATGTCTCTTCCTTGTTGTTTGAGGATGTTGTTATGGTATAGTACCTTTCCATGGTTTGTGGATGTTGATATGGTAGAGTTTATCCTTCCCATCTATAAATATTAATATGTCTTGGTAGAGCATCCTTAATGAGTGAAGGATTTCCCAAAGTTGTGCATGCTTTGGCAAGACATGTGAGGACACTCCATTCCTTGAGTCTCAACACCATACACTGTCTAGTTCTAAGTAATGAACTTGACCTACTTGCATTTTTTTATCTACATTGTGTTTTCATTTTGGATCATTGTTCTATCCCTTAAGTTGTTCATTTGGTTTGCGTGTGTGTTAGTCACTCCTTGATTTTTTGTGTACCTCATATTTGTGGCTAGGTGACTATTTCAACTAGAATAGTGGGGTAGGACTGAGGGTACCACATAGTTGGTTGGAATTGTACTCCACTACTAGGACTAGTGTACAGGTGGAAGACTTCTTCCAGTGATGAACTTTTTGAGCATAATGTGCTCATTATATCCCTTTCTCTCATGTTTTAGTGATGTATTTCTATATTTTGTTATGCCTAATAGATTAGCTTAATATATGATGTTTTTTATTATTTCAAGTGTGTACAACCTCAAATTATGCTATTCAATACTCCCTGGTGAGGAGCTAGTTGTTTACTAGCCATACGTTGGTGTTGTCTTAGGAATTTTCTTGTTTTCCTTTAAATGTTGGGAAGAAACTATAGATCGACACATGTTCTTGTATAGATACCCATACTAATCAACATTTATACATATAGATTAAACTCACTAGACTAAAACTTTTTGTCTCAAAAGATTACCACTCATGAACTGGCATCTACACAGATTAGCACATCTTCCTACTTTGGCATTTGTACCTATTTTAGCTTTCCAGTTATGCTTGACTGCCAAATGATTTTTTTATTCTTACGAGATGGATCTGTGATTGTTCTTTACTAGTTTCTTGATGATTAAAATGAATCTCTATTAGATGGATTAGTCTCATCTATGTATGGTCATGGGTTATTGTCAACTTAACCTCTTGTAATTTGTGGAAGTTGTCTAAATCCTTGTAGAGAAGTCTCGTGAATGTGTGTACTCTATTTTGAGTGTGCATTGGGTTGTCATGGAACTCTTGGATGTAAGTAAGTCTTCCATTTTTGCATGATCATTGTTTGTTTACATCTTCACTTATGCAGTTGGTTAAAGGTTTCACTTATGTTCATGATGTGTATTCCATGTTAAAAAAAGAAGTTTTTTAGTGCACATTTGAACCTTTTTTCTAAGGGTTCCGTGGTGGGGTATTACATCTAGTATCAAAGCCATGCTCACACAAATGGATTTTTGGCATATATGTACCCATTATGTTTCATGTTAGTGATGTGTGGTTCTTATATTATCGGATAATTATCATTTTCCATCTTTGCCTCAGTATGGATCATAGGCATGATGGTATGTTAGATCTAACCCATATCTAAATTTACTCTAAAGGATGCCTCATAAGGGAATATGTGGCCAATGAAATGTTAGTCAAGATGACTATGAGGAGGTGCGTCATGAGATAGAGCATCAGAAAGAAGAACAACTAGAGGATCACCATGAGGACTTAAGAGATGGTCATGGTGGTAATGATAGGAATCCACAACTATTTTAGTTATTATATTAACTTATTACTCATATGGGACCTCGAAAGGAGGTATCTCATCATGGGGAGTCTCAATTATTGAATCATGGAGAATGAGAGGAAAGGAGAGAGTGTCAGTGTTCTCATACCCTGAATAAATTGATAATAGAACATAGGAAAGAGATGTTAGTGGTGGATGAGGATACTATCCATGAAGTGTACATGAGAGATCTTATAAGATATTTTCCACCCACTTTTAATGGTTTGTGTAGTGGTATTGAGGTCAAGATTTTGCCTTTAGATCTTGGATGTTGCTTTGCTATGTATCCATATGCGAGACACACTAGAGATTGATGTGCCATTATGCACCTTATAAGTTTTGCATCTACTTGGTGGTCCATAGAGGAGAAGAAGCTCTACTTGGATATCATGACTATTTGAAGGGAGATTTTAAGGATAAATTTTAAGAGCATTTCCTTTCTGACCACTATTGATAGACACATGCTAATGAGTTTCATAATATCTGACAATGAACTATAGCAATGGATTAGTATGAGCATAGGTTATTTAAGTTGAGGTAGTATGCTAGTTATACCCATTATGAGTGTATGTTGGTACAACATTTTATTCTGGGCCTTAATGGTTGTATCATTAGAGATGTTTATCTTTACTAGCCTAGGACTCTTTCTATTGCCATGTAGGAGAGATTGGTTGAGGATAACATAGCTAGGGGTTTTTGTAGTAGGATAGGTGCACAAGTTCATAGTCAAAAACCTTATGGACCTAGTGTACAGAGTGCTTAGATAAAACCCATAAGTTATTACAAGGCATATTAGGCACCACCTAGGACAAGCCACCAACAACATTGTAGGCAGTGACATTTTCAAGGTTAGAAAAGTGGCTATAGTTTAGGTACCCTAGGATCTAGAGGTCATAGTTGGTATCATAGTAGGCAAACTCAACATAGTCATCCATCTTAGAGTGTGCAACTGAATACTTGTAGAGGTAGTTTCCTCTAGTCTAGTGCACCTTCTACATGGCCTAGATATGTTTTAGGGGCATGTTTATCTTGTTGAGAGTATATTCATAGGACAAATTTATGTCCTTAGAGAGTTGTTCTAGGACTATTTAGAGGAAGGCTACTTTTGAGCCTACTATTAGTGATGCAAGAAAATCCCATAGAGTGTTTGTGGTAGTTGATAATCATAAAGTTGAGCATCAGGACACCATTATTGAGACTAAAAGTGTTTTGCATGGTATATATATCTTTATTTTTTTTAATTATAGTGCTTAAGATTCTTCTATTTCTCCCTTCCTTATGGAGCGATGTGGGATATTGGTAGTATGACAAATAGATAGTTGACAGGTTAAGTTAACTATAAGTTATAGATTGCTCATGGAATCCATCATTCATGGTTGTGTGTTGAACTTGGGAACCTTCACCACCACCATAGATCTTACTATCCTACCCTTGGGCTTGTCTGCCATTATTTTTGGTATGGATTGGTTAGATTCCCACTAGGCAAGTATATATTTCTGATAAAGTCAATCAAATGTGTGCATTATACAAGTTGGCATCTTTAGATTTTAGGGGTCTAGATACCTTTTTCACTTCATATGATCTTAGCCATACAACTAAAGTAGAGTGTGCAATAGGGTTGTCTGTTGTTCACAATATTTATTACCGACCTCGAGGGGATTGAGAGTCAAGAGGTGTCTCTTGATGATCACCCAAATCTTTGTGAGTTTGTAGACATGTTTCCAAGTTAGATCCAAAGTATGTCACCTTAGGGTGATATATATTTCCATATTTATCTCATTCTTGGAGATGAGACTATTTCTATGGAACCTTATCGTATGACCACTAAGAGTTGAGTGAGATTCATTTGCAATTAGAGGATTTGTTGGCCAAGGGCCATATTCATCCTAGTATTTTATCTTAGGGAGCACCAATCATATTCATGAAGAAGAAGGATGGATCCTTTCATGTATGCATTGATTACTAGTAGTTGAATAAGGTGACTATGAAGAACTAATATCCCTTGCCAAGGATTGACAATTTGTTTGATATGATGAAGGGAGTAAGAGTGTTCTCAAAGATTGATCTTAAGGTATGATACCATTATCTTTGCATCTAAGAGGTTGATATTCATTGTACAAATTTTTACACTCGATATGGGCACTATGAGTTTATGATTGTACCCTTTGGGTTGACTGATGTGCTATTTGTGTTCATGAGTTTGATGAACGATGTATTCTACACCTATCTTAACTAATTTTTCCTTCTATTTTTGGATGACATTTTATTGTATTCGAGGACAATGGAGGGGCATGAGAGCTATTTGTGTCATCTTTTTTAGTGTCCTTTTGACCATTCATTATTTGGAAACCTAGCTAAGTACTAGTTCTTCTAGACTAGGGTGAGATATTTGGGTCATGTCAACTTTGGTGACGGTATTTTTGTGGATCCTTTCAAGATCTAGGCTATTATGGATTGGAAAATGCTGATGCGTATCCTTGAGGTTCATAGTTTCATGGGTTTAGTGGGTTACTAATGCCAATTTGTGAAGGAAATTTATTTATTATTACACCCTATCACTTCCCCTCAAAGGAAAAGGAAGAAGCTTGTTTGGTCCATTTAGTATGAGTCAAAATTTTAGGTTCTTAACGAGCAACTGACTAGTGCACCTATATTGGTAGTGCTAGATCCTACAAGTGATTTCATGATGTGCACTGATGCATCATTACAGGGTGTGGGGTATGTTCCTATACATAAGGGATGAGTGATTTCATATGAGCACTGGAAGCTCAAGGATCATGAGTTGAACTATCCCACCCATGATTTAGAGTCAGCAAAAATTGTGCATGCTCTAGTGCAAGGAAGGAATTTTCTTTAAGGTTACATGTTTGAGTTGCATATAAATCATCTTAGCTTGCAGTATATAGTTTCTCAACCAAACTTGAATGCATGAAAGTAGCATTGGATGGAGTTACTTTGTGACTATAATTTTAATGTTCATTACATTAAGGGGAAAGAGAATATTGTTGTGGATGCCTTGAGTAGGAGAAGGCATGAGATCTCTATTATGTCTCCTGCTGTAAATTTTCATAGCCATACTCTTGGGGATTTACTTGGAGACACTTGGTATTAGGAAGTTAGAGAAGAGATTGAGTCTAGACATACCCTTGTAGGTCATTTTTTAGATTATTCTTTGGAGACAGATGGACTTTTGTAGCACCAGGGGAACATTCATGTGTCAATTTTAGGTGATCTTCATCCTTTAGTTTTGTCACAGGCACATCATGTGCTATATTTTCCTTATCCTAGCATCAAAAAGATGCATTCTGAACTTAGACAATTTTACTTTTGGACAAGGATGAGGTGTGGTGTTGCTGATTTAGTGGGTATATGTCTTGAGTGTTACAGAGTGAAGGAAGAACATTAGCATTTGGTAGGTCTTTTATAGCCATATTCAATTCTTGAATCTAATTAGGACACTATATCTAATGATTTTATTACCATCCTACCAATTTCATCACTTTATCATGATGCTATTATGGTTACTATGGAAAAATTGTCCAAAGTGGCTCATTTTTATTGCATGAGAGATTCTCATACTACTACTTCAACAACACATGTGTTCAAGGAGGATATAGTTTCATTAAATGGGATACCTTTTAGGATAATTTTGTATAGATATATGGTGTTTACTTCCACACTCTAGACATCTCTTCAACAAGATTTGGGTGCACAACTTAATTTCAGTTAAACATATCACCTCAAGACCAATGGTCAGAAAAAGTACGTGAATCAGGTACTTGAGGACATGCTTCACATGTATGTGATGGATCAACAATCAAGGTGGGAGGAATATTTTTACTTGGTTCAATTTTCCTATCATAATGGGTACCATAGTTCTCTTGGCATGTCTCCTTTTTAGGCCTTGATGGTCGACTATGTCATACACCTTTGAGTTGAGATCATTTGGAGGACCATGTAGTGTTGGGTCCTGAGATGCTTCAAGGTATGGAGAAACATGTGGTTCATATTATAAATAATTTTGTAACTGCTCAAGATCAATAGAAGAAGTATGCATATTCTCATAGGTTGGATCATCACTTCCTGATAGGTGACTATGATTTTTTGCACATTTGGTTGCAGAAGAACTCCATCCATTATGGGAAAGGCTCTAAGTTGAAACCACATTTTTTGGGACCTTTTGAGATCCTTGAGAGGATTGGTCATCTTTCCTATCGCTTAGCATTTCCACCTAGCCTATTGTGCATCTATGATGTGTTTCATGTTTTTGTGTTGAGACTATATTATTCTTGATGTGACCCATGTTCTTGATTGGGTTGATTTATAAGTAGACAACAAGAATTTATTTGGAGCCCATCTATATTCTTCAGCATCAAGGAAATCCCTCAAGGGTCAAGACATTGAGAAAGTAAGGGTCCAATGGGACCCAAGTGATGAGACTTAAGCTACTTGGGAGGAAGCTTCACAATTGAGATATTTGTACCCCTTTCTTTTTGTAAGGTTCCAGGAGTAATACTAGGACTAGGGGAGGATGTAGTGCCTCCCATGGTTTATTTCATTTCATGTTATTTTTTATCCAAGTGGGACTTTGTTTTATTATTTGGCAATCTGTATGATGTGACTGGATATTGTATTGTGTGATGAATTTAGTTACAGTACAATATTTTATCTTTACTGGTACCATGGCTAATTTAGATGTTAGATTATATTGTTACTTATTATTTTGATCATATCTGTATGATGATGCTTTCAAAAATGTGACATGATTCTTTATGATGATTATTTATGATTTCCTATGTTGTGCCTTTATTGTTGATAGACATTTCATTGGAACTTTCACTGATATATGCTCGTATGGTCATAAATGATTATTTTAATGTTGTAATGCTTAATTTAAATGATAATATAAATTAAAGATTCAATATGGAATGACCAGTGTTGTGACATTCTAATATATACAAATGATCGTGTCACTAAAGTGTCGCCATTCCATTAGGCATACTTCAATTATTTATTATTGCTTCAACTGTTTATATCATGAGTAGCTATGCTTGATGTGTGCATGTTTTAGTGAACAAGTACCAGACATCATTCCACCTGAGCTATAGGCTTGAGCATGTATTATCCCCGACAGTGTTATAGGACATAGTTTCACCATCCTTTCATGATTTAGCCAATATCGTCCCTATATAGACGATGTATCCATAATTGGTTTATTATACCTCTTATACGTGTGGGTAAATCCACACTTCATATGCATATTGTGTTAGACTAGTATACGTGTTTGTGCATTTAGAGTTTGTATAGTTGTCATAGTTGAGTTATAGATTTAAATTTTGATTTTTATGTTTTGACATTATTTTTATTTATCAACAAGTTTGTCATAGTTGAATTCCATTTAATTGGAATTGGAATAATTTATCCAGTGGGATTTTTGAAAAGTCTATAGTTTTCTTTAAATTTATTTTAAGTGATTTAATTTTGGCCTTTTTGGCTTTTGGACAAAAAGTAACCTTTTAAATGGGGAAAAGAGTTAATTTCCTCACTTCATGTTTTGAGAAATTGCATTTTGCTCCTATTTATATTGGAGAAAAATGTATTTTTTCTTGTTGGGTTTCATTCACTTGATAGATTTTTGTGGGCATTGACTCGTTGGGTTCATCCCGAGACTATTCCACTTTGCTGAAGATTTCATCTAATTCTGCAGGGTTTTAGATTTTCTTCACCATTTTAGGTTTTCTTTACTTTGCAAGGTAGGTTTTTCTCAAAACTCATTCAATTTCCATTTGAATGATTTCTAGTTTGTTTGAATTGATCTATCGAATGTATTAGATGCTTTTCTCCATGTGTATGGATTTATTTTATGCGTATTTGGGTTTCCATGTATTTGTTGTGGTTATGCATTTTGAAATGTACAACTTTTATGGTGCTATGATGCTCATTTTTTGTGTGTGCTCAGAACAAGAATTTTATGGGATAAATATATTGTTAGGTACCTTAGACCAAATGGGTTTTTGTATTTGAATTATTGAAGTTTGAACTTTTGGCCATTTTGAAGGATTTTCAATGGTGACATCCTTTAGGGCTGAATTTTAGTCTATGATCTTTCCTTGGTTTTTATTCTAAATTGTGATTGTTACAAATGTGTGGTTTCTATTTGTCAATATCAGATTCACCTTAGAATCTATTATCCTAGAAAAGAGGTCAGTTGAGTGACCTCTAACCTTGTGTTTTTATCGCTCATGTTGTTAGTCATTTATTGCATTGATCTTGATTTATATTTGAGCGTGAGACCTTTTTTTGTGTGTATACACGGTGTTGAGACTACATACATGAATGTAGTCAAGCCATGATCCTATGTCAAGGTCCAAATGAGCTAAGCTCCTAGAAATTATAAATAAGTGTACCTTGTCTCCTATTTGTTTCTTGGAAAAAGATCTCTTGCATTATGTTATTGTTGAGAATTTCATGGTTTATCAGTAGGTGTAGAGTGGTAGTGTAGAGTTTCTCCTTATGTGGATCCCAACCCATAAGTGGTTGACACAAGACACATGATGAAAATCCTTAAACAAGTGATAACTTAATAAAATAAATGGGATGAAACATAATATAAGACTTGATGAAGATTCTACACTCAACAAAAGGAGGGAACCAACCAAATATTAAAAAAATGGCTTTGCTCTTGTATTCACATACGAATTAGAAAAATCAAAGGAAGGCCACCCTAGTAATGAGGGTGAATGATGAAAGGAATCCAAGGTCTCACTGCAATGGATATGACTGAAAATCTATGATTTATAACCATTTTAGGGTTGTAGGAAACCCTCCATGCCCATTTATAGGGATGTTTGTTCCCTCTTCTGCAAGGGTTTCTAATAATCTTGCTTCTACTATGTTGAATCTAGGGGTGGATCAGTGGTCGAAGAACCTTAAAAACCTAGCATACAAGGACATGAGAGAAGAGAAAACCAATGATGGATGGAAGTTGGATAGAGGGAAAAAGAAGAGATGAGCCCTAAATGCTCAAGGAAGAGTGGCGGTAAATGGTAATGAAGGAACTAGTAACAAAAGTAGTAATCGCATATGGGAAATCCCTATTTCTCACAAGATCCTTGAATTTTCTTCTGGAGAAAATCACATTCTATTAATGAAAAAAATGATTGCAGCTTTGAAGCCCCAACATTTAGTGTCTAGTCCCTTGGCTCCTCTAAACAATTCACCACTCGAGGTTTATTGGTCCTCTTTGAGAAAACCATGTAATTTCTCCGATCTCCCAAGGAGGGCAAGTATTTGGAGCAACAAAAATCCTATACCTCTTCCATGATCATTACATCATGCCTCACAAAATTGGAGTCCCAAATCCTCAAAAAAAAAAGGATAAGGCCACCATCACTAATATTAAAGATGTAATCACCGATGGTATGTGTGACCACTATGAAAACATGGATTATTCATGAAATGGGATGGATGTGGGTTCTTGTGGAGATAATTAAACAATGGATAGAGGAGACCTAAAAGGGTGAGCTAAATATTTCCATCCTACCTGAGGATTTTGTGTACATCAACTATAAAGTTGAAGATTTAAAGAGTAGAATTTTATCTAATGAAAATGTATATTTTCAGGGTTATTATTTTAAGGGTTTTTATTGGAAACCTAATTTTGATCAATGTAATTTACAATATACTAAAGTAGCTAAATGTGTTTTGATTCCCAACCTCCCAGTATAATTACTGCACAATAATATCCTAATAAAAATAGGAGATTTTTTAGGAGGATATGCAAGGTTAGAGGATAATTTTTTGAATTCTTCTAAAGTAAAAATTTGAGTGAACACCAATATTAACATAAGAACTATTACATCCTTTAAATTAATCACAAATCATTCATCATATCTTAGTAATTCTATAATATATCATGATCATATAAAAACTAAGGTAAGGTGCAACAACATGACCAACCCTACTGATAAAGCTATTAATACTAAATTACCTCAATGTATAAAATCTACAAAACTGCCAGAGGTTAATATCATATTTCATGAGGATGAGGAAGGATTCATTTTTATAGATCAAATGAATGGTCTCCC
The DNA here is from genome assembly GCA_027943335.1 of Chamaecyparis obtusa. Classification (NCBI taxonomy): domain Eukaryota; kingdom Viridiplantae; phylum Streptophyta; class Pinopsida; order Cupressales; family Cupressaceae; genus Chamaecyparis; species Chamaecyparis obtusa. The sequence continues at coordinate 122,257 of BSBK01001567.1, read as the reverse complement.
ATCCCCTCACATCAGGAAAATACCATAATGAATAATTCAGAAAAAAATCAGTCCCCGAGTATGGCATCATCTCTGGCAAAAGGAATCCATGAGGCCAATGCAAATAAAAAAATTAAAGGAAATAAAAAAATCACATTCAAAGATATCTGTAAAAAAAATAACAAATTTAGAACCACTCAAGAATTACTAGAGAAAGAATTATCACAAGTAGATAAAGTTTATGAAGAAAGTACAAAAATTACCTCTACAGAGAGATCAAAAAATGAGGAAGCAATGGAGAGTGAAGAGGGAGAGATTCTATCAGATGCAAGTATGCATTTATACCCCTTAGAGGATCCGATGGGGGTAATTCTTGAGAGGTTAGAAACCCTAATAAGCACTGTGATGGATCTAGCAAATGGAATAAAAGTAAACACGACTAATTACAGATATAAACTAGAATTGATTGGAAACATCAATATTGATTCTATGTGTAATGAGGTATTTTATAAAAAATTTGAAGGTATAGAGGAAGATTTTGTGGATAAGGAAGAAATCGCCAGGGGAAGGAAACAACTAATTTCCAAAATACTAGAATTGGAAGAAGAAGAAAAGAATTAGAAAGGGTTGGAAGAAGAAATATTTGAACTGGGTGATAGAGAGATTGAAGGGACAAAACCTAGGATTGGAATTGCAATAGTAGACTTCAGTAAATATAATCCATATTGTGCAATTAATATTAAAAAGAGAGGCATACATTCCCTCTCAGAATTGAGAAATAAAGATGGCTCAACTTTGGACCAGACTAAGATAACTACTTTATTCAATAGAGGGAAGGGGAAGAGCCTTCTCACTGAGCCATGAGGATCAATACATAGAATTTTAGGGGCCTCAATGACCCTAACAAGCAACAGATTCCAAAATATTGTATTTCTATAACTAAACCTGAAATCTTACTTATTCATGAAACAAAGCTTAATAGGGAAGAAGCAAATATCCTTAGAAGGAAAATAGGGATATGGGACTTAGTTGGAGTTCCTTTTAAAGGGGATTCAGGGGGCATAGTGGTATTATGGGATCCAAGGATGGTCTCTTTTTTGGTCATTGATAGTAAGAACAATTGGTTGAGTGGAAGAGTTAAAAGTATTAGGAGCAATCTTCATTTTTTAGCGATCAATGTTTATGATCCTACTCAAAACATGGACAAAAGAATAGTCTGGGAGGAAATAGAACAATCTATAGAGGCTATCCCTGATTAGATATGCATAATTGGAGGTGACTTTAATGTCATCCTTGACCCCAAAGAGAAATGGGGAGGTTTAGTAAGATTATCCAAAACAACAACCAATCTTAGAGAGTGGGTAAACAAAAATAAGATAATTGAGATCAAGACATAAAAAGATGGATTCAACTAGAATAACAGAAGGAAAGGATTCAAAAATATTGTAGAAAAACTCAAGAGGTTCCTATTGAGAGGTAACTGGGCTAAATTTCCTTACAATCTTGTGCTAGAGATCTTACCATACTCAGGATCTGATTATTTTCCTGTTAAACTAAACATATCTAAGGAAAACCAACCTAAATTATACCCTTATAAATTTGAGAAAATGTGGCTTAAAGATGAAAGTATTTTAAGATTAATAGGATAATGGTGGATTGAAATAGATCTCACAGGTTCAAATTTTTTTTGTTTAGTTACCAAAATGAAAACTATTAAAAATCAACTACTCTCGTGCAACAAAAGTGACTTTTGAAATACCTTTGAAATAAAAACAAGATTAGAGGAATAATTAGAAAACCTCAATAAAATAGTCATTGAGGATGGCATGGATGAAGGCTTTATTTTAAGAGAAAAGAAACTGAAAAGGGATTATGAGGACATATTGTCAAAGGAGGAGATCTTTTGGTGCCAAAAGTTTAGAGAGACTTGGCTTGAAGCAGGAGATATGAACACAAATTTTTTTCATAACATCACTAAGTTGCACAAAAATATAAATAGAATAACTAAAATAAAAAATAGTGATGACACCATCATTGAAGAGCCACAACATATTGCTAAGAAATTTGTCAAGTATTATGAAAACATCTTAAACAATAGGAATGGGTCTAACCTTATCCACCAAAAGAAAATTGTAAGAAATATACTAATAATTATTTCAGAAGAACAAAATCTGGCCCTAACAACAAAATTTTCCAAAATAGAAGTTGAACTTGCAATTAAATAGATGCATCCAGACAAGGCCCTATGCCTAGATGGATTCTTGGCCCACTTCTTTCAGAAATGTTATAATTTTATTGGTGATGAGGTGGTAGATGCTCTTGAAGGGGTTAGAAATTATGGTAACCTCTTAAAAGAAGTAAATAAAACCTTCTTAACACTCATACCCAATAAAGAAAAAGTAGAAAATTTTGATGATTTTAGACCTATATCATTATGCAATACAATCTATAAAGTACTAACTAAAAAATCAGTTAATAGAATTTAAAAATTTTCACCTCACATCATCAGTGAGGAAAAAATAGGTTTTGTTGCAAGGTCTATTTATGATGGAATGATTATATCTCAAGAAGCTATACACTTCATCCAGCAAATCAAAAATCCAAATATGTTGATTAAATTGGATATTAGAAAATCCTATGACAACGTGGATTAGTGCTTCCTATGAAAGGGATTGGAGGCTTTTGGTTTTGCAAGGCAATGGAATAAATTAATATTTGAATGCATTTCGAGTCCCAAAATCTCTATCCTAGTCAATGGAACCTTAGAAATATTATTCAACATATCAAGAGGACTGAGGAAAGGTGACCCTATATCTCCATTTCTCTTTATCATATTGGCAGAAGAAATGGGTAGAACAATATCTAAAACTAGGGAGGAAGGAGTGATTCAAGGGATAAAGATTACCAGTGGACTAGAACCTACAACCCACCAATAGTTTGTGGATTATACAATGGTTTATGATAAAGGTAGTATTGAGGAAGCTAGGTCATTTAAAACTATATTAAACTCTTGCACCCTAGATTTAGGACAAGAGATCAATGCAACAAAATCAAAAGTTTTCTTTTTCAATACTGAGCCCAACATAGAGAAGGAAATATGAAAAATACTACACTTTAAAAAAGGGGATCTCCCCTGTAAATACGTAGGCTTGCCCTTAGACAAAGGAAATAGATATAAGGAACTCTCAAATTATATTATCTCAAAGATCAAGAACAAGAAGAAATCATAGAAATGAAAATGGTTATCAGAAATAAGGAAATAAATCATGTTAAAATCAGTTATCTTCGCTATCACCATCTATCAATAATATTGTATGAACATATTGATGAAAAAATAAGAAGAAATCAATTAAAGTCCCAGAACTGTCTTTTGGTAGGGCATATAAGACAATAAGAGGTTGGCATTAGTTGCATGGGATAAAGTATACAAACCAAAGGAGGAAGGAGACCTAGGGATAAAAATATTAAAGAATAAAGTAAAGCTCTAGGATCAAAATTGATATTGAGAATGTATAGTAGTCCTAATTTTTAAAATGGGTAAAAATCCTGAGAAATAAATATTTAAAAGGAAATGATTCTGTGTTATTTTTTAGGATGGCTAACCCTCCTAGGGGTCCCGAATATGGAACTTCATGGTAGATTGTAGGAAACTCATTATGGAAAACCTAATGTTGAATCTAGGTGATGGGAAAGAAGCCTTATTTTGGGATGACTCTTGGGGAGGCTATGAGGCTATAAGGAGTAACTTTAATTTTTAAAACTCTAAAAGAGTGCTAGAATCCCAATGGGGGAAACATGTCAAGGATTGTGTTGAGTCTCCCAGTGGTGAAGTTACTATAGGTTGGAATTGGAAGTCACTAGATAATATTAATATCTCTAATATTAAAAAATGAAAGCTAACTGGGATTCTCCACGATAGAAGCATATCCTTCAAAAAAAGAGAATGATAAGTTGGTTTAGGATGGTTCTAAATCAGGAAATTACAACACTAAATATGGCTATAATATACTAATAAAAAAACATCTTAGGCCAAAGAATGATCTTCCCTACAGACTTTGTTGGGATAAAAATTTCCTACCAAAAGAAGGATTATTTGCATGGATTTCTTTACAAAATAAAATCATCATAGAAAATAGGTTCACAGAGATGGGATATGAAGGGCCTAGTAGACTCCCCTTATGCGAAAGTGAACAGGAAAAAATAGATCACATTTTTTTAAATTTTAATTTTCCAAATAAATGCTAGTAGTGGTTATGTAGCAAACTAGGTTGGAGAACAACCCTCCCCAAAAAATTACTGGGACTCTTCCAATGCTGGACCAATACACATAAGAGAAGCCTTTATAATATACTATGGTAAATTACCCCCTCAATCATGATATGGGAATTATGGAAGGAAAGAAGCAAACACATATTTAAAGATAACAAAATGACATAGGAACACCTAACTAACAAAACTGAAGCATGAATCATTTAAATAGTTAACAATAAGATCTCAAATTATTCCAAGATAGAATCCACCATGACATATTGGGATGAAAATATGTGGGGAAGATGGATTGGTTTAAAAAATCCTCTCTTTATTGGACCTAGGAGTCTTAATAAGTGCAAAAAAGACAACAATGTATCTAGCAACCCCCCAAAAAGGATGGTTCAAGATAAATTTTTATGGGGCATCCAGAGGAAACCCTATGGTGGTAGGATTGGGTTGTGTTGTCCATAATTAGAATAGACATGAGATAGCCAAAGTTTCCAAACCACTAGGCCATGCATCTAATACTATGGTAGAACTCTCAACTCTCATTGAAGGACTTAGGGTATATAGAAATTTGAAGATTGAGAAGTTATAAATTGAAGGAGACTCGACCATCATTATAAATTCCTTAAGAAAAGGCAATATGCCAAACTAGAAACTAAATTCTCTATTATCCATTTCCCTTGATTTGATATCATCCTTTTGAAAAAGTACCTTTAATCACACATACAAAGAGGGTAATTGTAGGGCTGATAAGATGATAATGAGGGATCAGATGGAGTTTATATGATTAATCTAACTAATCCATGAAATACTATGAGAATTATTAGCATGCACACACCAATAACTAGTAGGATATACATATAGATAAGGGAGTAACAATATTTATTAACCCTTTATGTTAGAAGCAACATCCAAACAAGTATAACATGACACACAAACACATAGTTCAAGATTATTTGAGGATTATACTTGTGTGGATACTTTCTCACTTCATTTATATAAATCATATAAGATGATTGATGTCTTACAATTTTTCTCGCTTTCACATGATTTTTCCTTCCCTTCCCTATCTTATGGATACTTATTATTAATTTTATCATTTTCTCTCTTTTGATTGCTTAGGGAATTAACATTGTCCCTAACTCTTCCTACTGTTTAAAATTTTTGGGGAGAGTATGCCTAATTAGTTCATACGAGGCCAAGAAATTCAAGGATTATATTTCTCGGGACAATTATTAAGCAAGGTGGAAATAATGCTTGAACTATGGGATATAGTTTCCAATTAAATAGTGTTTCATTTCGATGACTCTAATGATCAACTTGTAAATGAATCGAGCTTATAACATTTATGAAAATTTATTATGATTGTGATAGGTATTACTCCTTTGTCCCATCAAAAACATCAGAAGGGAAAATTACTTTAACTACACACACTTTCTAGGTCCTATTTTTCATTTGTCTTTCTTTGAAGCTTAGCTTGGTCTAAAATGGAGACACTGATCAAGCTAGGAAGTATTAACAGGAAGATGACCTTCAATAAGGAGGGTAAGATTGATAGGATTAGGAAAATTATGAATATAAAAAACAAGGTGATCATGAGGGCTATCCTTAGAGGCCTTGAAGATAAATTTGTGAATAGCTGCAATAGGTTTAGGGTAAATCTAGATATTCTAGCTATATTAATTGCAATAGAAATGCATATCTACAATGATAGGGTGGACATAGCAAGGCTTTGTCATCGAATGTTCATAGACAAAATTATGGTAGATTTAGATAGAGTGATGGTTAACCTTAGAGGCAAGCTCACTATATCTTGTCTAAGGAATTTTAATATGTTGATGATGAGGAAAAGACCTTTTATCAGATACCCCATCCTAATTTTAGAGGATTTAAATGGTTTATGGGCTTAGAGATGCATTATTCAGAGATACCTTGACTTTATCATGGCCATCTTCCAAATTCAAAGGCCTACAAATAGCAATTGGTTTGGGGACTACATTAGAGTGGATGGGGCATAAGAGGTGAACATTGAAGATGAGGAAATCTAAGGCCTCCGCATTAGTGTTTTTAAAGGAGGTTGGTAACGATGGGAAATTTGCAGAACTTATGGAGGCTTGATCTTGTAAAACATTTTTCTTCTTATGTTTAATGTAATTACTTTTCCAATTTAGTAGTTACTTTATTTAGGAGTATTTTCTAGTATAGTTTGGTCACAATTTTGACTCTAAGGGCCATTTTGTTCTCAGTAAGGTTAGTTTAGTTCTCTAGTTTATGTCTCTTTTAGGGGTTGGACATATATCTCATCTATAACACTTGAAATTCAAATTATTGGATAAGGCAATGGACATAGTATAGTTATGGTTAACTGATTGCATTTTTCTCTAGTTTTTCTTTTTTCTAATCCTTTGATGGCATATGGTTCTTCTTATTTATATATGTGTATATCCTATCTAGTGTGTGTGTATTTGTTTATCCATATATATATATGTATGTGTATAATGTTTACCTGCATATTTATATCTAGTTTTGTATGTATTTAAATCTATCTACAAAAATATATTTATTCATATTTAAATGTAGTTACTTCGTGTCATATTCTCATTTCTATTTTCTATATGTTTTTCATGTGGATATACTAGGAAATATGTTGATATACTCTTAATGCAAAAAATCCTTATTTTCATTCACATCTAGATATACCAAAGGGTTTATCTGGACATATCGGTATTCTCTTAGATGAGATTGTCTCTTAACCTGGTACATGCACGTTTATGGGCTTGCTAGATTGGTTTCGTACAATCCCAATTTCATATATATGGTCTTTTCTTTCATTTTTTAATAATTATGTTGAGTTTATCTTCATTAATGTTAATTATTTCAGCTAATAAAAAGCCTAATAGTTGAGGTTTCAATATTCTAAGATTATCCAAAGATTATTTATGTTTGTAGCATATGGTTGGTTCATAGCATCTATAGCTAGTTGGTCCAACAATTTCCTCCATGGGATAAAGCTTGTAAGATTTCACAAATGTGCAAATCCACAAAAAACCAAGATCACCTGCAAGCAAAATACCAGAAGCTGGAGCGAAAACCTAAGAGAGAGAGAGAGCAAGGGTTTTGAGAATCTCAGCGGAGTGAGAGCAAAATTGTATTTCCCAAAAAGTATGAACAATAATTACAAAAAGCGGCTTATAAGGTGAGAAACCCTAAAGCCGGAGAAAGCTAGGTTTGTGCATTTAATAATTAATAAACATATTAATTATTATGCACCTAAATGACAAGCTTAAGTGAAAAAAGAATAATAGTGACCTTTAATAATTAAATCAGATAGACTTAATTATAAAGGTAAATATACTATTACTCTAACACCCCCCCTTAAGCGAAGCTCAGGAGGAAGCTAACCTAGCACAACTTAAGAAAGCAGGAAAATGGGTCCCGGCAACAAGGCCTGATCAGGTACCCAACAACAAAGAAATCTCTGTGAACCGGGGAAATAGAGAAAACCCAGTGGGAAAAACCCTACCCCAAAAAGAGATACAACAACATGCTGAAAAGAAACATGAAGGAAGGAAGGACTCAACAAGACCCCCCAAGGACAACTTCCGTCACCCCAAGCATAGAACGCAACTGAAGATAGCGCGGAGATGCAAAGGGTTTGGTGAAGATGTCAGCAACCTGCGCGTCAGTGGGAATGTACTCCAAAGTGAGAACACCATCCTGAATCTGCTGACGGATGAAGTGCATATGAAGCTCAATGTGTTTAGTGCGCTGATGCTCCACCGGGTTGCGGGAAATGTGAATAGCACTCTGATTATCGCACCACAGAACAGTGGGACGATCAGGAGGAAAACCAAACTCAGTCATCAACTGCCGAAGCCATAAAATCTCCTGACTAGCATGAACTGCCGCTCTGTACTCAGCCTCTGTAGATGAAAGTGCTCGAGCGTTCTGCTTCTTGCACGACCATGTGATAGGACTAGAGCCAAGACAAAAAACAAAGCCAGAAGTAGACTTCCGATCATCAACATCACCAGCCCAATCTGAGTCAGTGTAGCCAACAATGTGAGGAGCCCCTGATGTGTAGTGAATGCCATACATAAGTGTGCCCTGAATGTATCTCAAAATACGCTTGGCAGCTTGCCAATGACTCTCATGAGGCTCATGTGAGAACCGAGAGACTAGACCAACTGCAAAGGAGAGATCAGGACGAGTGTGTGTCAGGTATAACAAACTGCCAACCAACTGCCGATACAAAGTAGCATCCACTGAAGGCGTAGTGCAAGAGGTAGACAAAGTAACACCCGACTGAAAAGGTGTGAGAGCAGGCTTGCAATCAAGCATATCAAAGCGCTGAAGCATGTCAAGAGCATACTTCTGCTGGTAAAAAAAGATCCCAGTAGGTGACTGCACAATCTGTAGACCCAGAAAGAAGTGTAAAAGACCAAGGTCTGTCATCTCAAACTGCTCCATCAATGCGCACTGAACATCCTGAATCATAGAAGATGAGCTACCTGTGATGAGAAGATCATCAACATATAGCACAAGTATCAAAATCTCATCCTCAAGACGCTGAATGTAGACTGTAGGATCGGAATGACAGCATGTGAATCCTGTAGAAAGCAAAAAAGAGTCCATCTTCTCATACCAAGCCCGAGGGGCCTGTTTGAGACCATATAAAGAACGCCGAAGTCTGCAAACCAAGGAGGAATCCTGCAAAAATCCTTGAGGCTGCTCCATGTAAATCTCCTCACTAAGATCACCGTGCAAGAAAGCACTCTTCACATCCATCTGAAAAATGGGCCATCCCTGAGAAGCTGCGAGGGATAAGACAAGGCGAATAGAGTTCATCTTGGCGACAGGGGCAAATGTCTCAGTGTAATCAATACCCTCAACCTGTGAAAAACCCTTCGCAATAAGACGTGCCTTGTACTTATCAATAGAACCATCAGCAGCAAACTTAGTACGATACAACCACTTGCATCGCACTAACTTTCTTCCCTTAGGAAGCGAACAAAGATCCCAAGTATGATTCTTCATCAAAGAAGAATACTCCTCCTCCATAGCACTGTCCCACTCAGTATGTCCTGTCGCTGCCCCAAATGTCTGAGGATCACCACAAATAGCATGACTCAGAAGACTAGAACCTGCAATATGAGACCGGGTGCGACGAGAGGTGGAAGGGTCACCAGCCAGAGATCCTGCAGCATCAACTGTAACACGAGCCCATCTAGGCATCTGTGGAGGATCCTGTGGTGGAGGTAAATGGGGATCACCAAGATCTTCATCCTCATCATCCTGAAACACAACTGGAAGAGAGGAGGGAGTAGTGGTGAGTGAAGTAGACTCTGGAAGCGGAGTATCTACTGCAAGAAGGCGCTCATCAAACTGGACATCCCGTCGAAACAGGACCTCTCTGGAATCAGGATCAAACAACCTATATGCCTTAACATCCTCACAGTAGCCAACAAAAATGAGGTGTCGGCTCTTCCGCTCCATCGCTTTCCTCTGAGCGTCAGGCACAAATGCCCATGCTTCACTGCCAAAAACTCGAAATGAAGATACATCAGGCTTGACATGAGACCAAGCCTCCTCAGGAGTCATATGTCGAACTGCCTTGTGAGGCATTCGATTCTGAATATAGTTGGCACAATTGACTGCCTCTGCCCAAAAGGACGAATCCATGGACCTGGACTGTATCATACAATTAGCCATCTCCCGAAGTGTTCTATTCTTTCTCTCTGCCACACCATTTTGCTGAGGGGTGTAGGGCACTGAAAATTGATGCTGAAGACCTTGTTCAGAGCAAAAATCTCGGAAAGCCTGGTTCACATACTCCCCCCCATTATCTGTGCGAATCCGGCGAATAGAAAGACCAGATTGCTTCTCCACAAATGTCTTAAAGACTCGAAATGAATCAAAGACATCAGACTTGTACTTCAAAAAGTACACCCATGTGCGCCTGGAGAAGTCATCAATGAATGTGAGCACATATCTGGCACCAGAAAAAGAAGGAGTAGGAAAGGACATGAGGTCACTATGAATCAACTCCAATGGTGCCAAAGCACGAGTAGCTCGTCCCTGAGGAAAAGGATCCCTATGTTGTTTGCCAAGAACACAACCCTGACAAACCCCATCAGTGCAAGTAATCTGTGGAAGCCCAAGAACAAGTGCCTGTGTGCTCATCTGCTGAAGATATCTGTAATTGACATGGCCCAAACGCTCATGCCAAAGTCTACTCACTGAATCTGCATGTGCTATAAGACAGGAACCTGTGCCAACAGAAGACTCAAATCCATCAAATCTGTATAGGCGGGATGCAGGGTCAACACTCCCAGTAGCCACAATCATCTCAGTATCATGTAAGTCCCAAATAACCACATCATGTGGTGAGAACTCAACTGTCTTACCAGAGCCAGAGTGGCAAATCTGATAGATAGACAGAAGGTTCGTCGAAATGTCGGGGACAAAAAGAACATCCTGAAGAGAACCCCCAGCTAATGCAACTGAACCAGAACCCAAAACCGAAAGATGAGATGAGTTCCCAACAGCAATCTGCGAAGTAGCGCAAGGAGCAATTGAGGTGACCAACTGCTGAGTGTGAGTCATGTGGTGAGAAGCACTGGAATCAAGAATCCAGGTGGGCCCAGAAGTCATAGCTCGTGCAGTAAGAGCATGACCTTTCCCTGCAGGGGAGGAGGTGGACTGGGGAGCTGAAATGTGATGCTCCTGCATGGCTTCCTCTAAAGCCTCCAAACGTTTCCAACACCTGGAAACGGGATGTCCATCCTTGCCACAAAAGCTACAGGTCTCAACTGATTTCTTCTTAGTCTTGGAGGTAGACTCAGTAGACTTCGAAGAAGATTTACCCTTAGAAGGGTTTGCTGGAGGTTTGGAATCATTTTTCTGTGCAGGTTTGGAGGAAGACTCATTGCCTGCGAAATCTTTCTTCGGTTTGCCTTTCGGTTTTGGTTTCCCCTGTGAAGACTGAGCAACCAACGCTTGGCTGGAAGAGCCAGAAGCATCCATCTGTTGGATCTTTGCCTGTTCCCGTGTCAACCGATCACAGAATGTCTCAAAAGAAGGCATGGTGTGCCTAGCACCCAAAGCATCCATGGTGGAGTAGAAAGTGGAAGAAAAGATCTGATACTGTCCTCGCAACTTTGAGAGTATCAAGAAGATACACTCATCATCTGTCTTTGTTTTCCCACATCCCTGCAAAACTGAACGCAGAGACTTGAACTTCATCAAGAAGTCCTCAATGGTGGGAAAGCTGGTAGGAGTCAAAGTAGTCAACTCTGCATCTAGCTGAAGTGCCCTGAACTCATTAACTGTGCCAAACAAATCTGAAAACTTACCCCAAATGGCCCTAGGAGTGGTCAAACCTTCCAAGTGAAAGAGGAGACTGTCGGAGATGTTCAGTGCAATCAAGCCCATGGCTTCATCCATCTTATTCCTGTGCTGAAGAATCTCAAAGGGACGTTGCAGGACAGGTTGGTTCTCATCCAGACATGACCATAAGCCACGTGACATAAGAAGTCTGGTCATGTGTGCTTTCCAGGTATGATAATTATGCGGTGTCAGCCGGGTCACAGAGGGATCCGACATTGAGAGAAGAAGAAGACAGAAGTAGAAGGGTCTTTTCTGAAGTAAATTACAGAAAGGAAAAACACCCCCCCCACAATGTATAAATCAAACCCCCGTACAGCAAATAACTGAAAGCACAAAAAAAATGAGGAGAAAACCTGGAGTCCAGAAGCAGAGAAGGAGGAAACAGAAGCCTCTACTTTGACGCTGAAAACAGGTACTCAAACGGCTGAATCAGCTAACGAAACCAGCATCATTGCGTCCGTCTCGGAAACACCTTTCCGGCGATATTTTGTTTTCCGAAAGAGGACACCGTATGCCCAAGATATGAGCAAAAACGCCCAGGTACCCTCAAAATGCAAGCTCTCTGGAAAAAACCAGTGAGGGCAAAAAAATTGACGGCCGTATGACCGTCACTAGGCTGTCGCTGACGTCAGCATGATGTCATCACCGTACAACGCCGGAAAAATTAACGGCCGCCGGAAAATTTTTTTAAAACCGCCGGAAAAAAATTTCCGGCGCCGGAAAACTGAGGTGACGTCACGTGTGACGTCACCTGCTGCAGTGGCCGGCGGAGGGGCGGCGGCGGCAGGGGTGGCGGCACCGGAGGTGGCGGAGCGCGGGCGGCGGTTGAGCCGGGCGCGGGCGGCGCTCTGGCTGAGCGGAGGCTGCGGCCGAGCGCGGCGGAGCCCGGGGGCGCAGCGGGGGCGCGCTGGCGGCGCGCTGCCCGGCAGCCGCTGCGGGTTGCGCGGTGGCGGCGTGCTGGCGGCGCGCTGGCGGCGCGTCCGTTTTATTAAAAAAAACCTTTTTTTTTTTATTTTCGAGAAGATTTTTTTCTCGATTTTCGAGCCGTACGGCCCTGGTAGGGCAAATTTTTCTCCTGTGGTCACGGGGGCCAAACTGGGTCGAGTTTTATATGATTTCGACTCTCCCGGACCTTCTGAACGCAATGGCGGAGTCCGTTTCTGCTCAATCTGCTCCAGAAGATCGTGCCTCCTTCAAAGTGACAGAAAACCCCAGAAACAAGCTGTGGCTGTCGTCTTCGAATCCAGGCTTCAAGAACTTCAACCTCGGCAGCGGCAGGGAGGCTCTGCTACCATGTAAGATTTCACAAATGTGCAAATCCACAAAAAACCAAGATCACCTGCAAGCAAAATACCAGAAGCTGGAGCGAAAACCTAAGAGAGAGAGAGAGCAAGGGTTTTGAGAATCTCAGCGGAGTGAGAGCAAAATTGTATTTCCCAAAAAGTATGAACAATAATTACAAAAAGCGGCTTATAAGGTGAGAAACCCTAAAGCCGGAGAAAGCTAGGTTTGTGCATTTAATAATTAATAAACATATTAATTATTATGCACCTAAATGACAAGCTTAAGTGAAAAAAGAATAATAGTGACCTTTAATAATTAAATCAGATAGACTTAATTATAAAGGTAAATATACTATTACTCTAACAAAGCTTACCTGCTCAATGGGATTGATTATGGAATATTACTATTAATTTATCTTAGGGAGTTAAAGAATGATATTATCACTAATGACTATCAAATTATTAGCCTATCCACAAGAAGGTATATGGAAGTTATCTGATCCTTTTAAGTATGAAATCTTTGGAAAAAGGTAAAATTGGTTTCAGATGGCATTTTTTTTCCCTTATAGTTGCAGGCTATCTTATCACAATTCATTTAGGATAATTTGAGTTATGTGGACTAACAAGAAGTTAAGATGTAGGAAGCTAGAAAATATGGTTTTTCCAGGAATAGGTTTGATGAAAATAGAACAGGCTTTAGTGTGAGATAGGGTTGGTAGCAATGGATATTCTAAATATAGAGGCAGAATCAAGTTGATTAAAGTTATTTGTAGTTACTGTAATTCCTCACAACCAAAGGGGCTATAAATTTTTAACATATTTCCTTGATCATATGAATATAAAATGGTATACAAATCCTCTCCCAAATCTAGGGATATTAAGAGGAAAAGTTGTAAAATATTAGCCATATTGTAGAATGGAGGCTAGGAGTTGTAAATGAGGAAGCATTTTCCCTCAATTTACCCTGTATTATATACTCCTTCCTTGATGAATGTATCATTATGACTATCCCATATTTTTTTAAATGGGAAATTATAATAGAAAGAAAAACTAAACTTTTATAGTTCTGGTCAAGACCAAAGGTTTTCTTAAACTTGGTTCTTTCCTACTATACTGATGCCCACACTAAACCAAGTTGTATTTTATTTATGAAAATAATAATTTTTTTAGCTACGACCTATTATCCATAAAAAAATTTAAAAATATATAAGACTTAATGCAACGACCTTGTCATCATTTGAGGACATTGATATGGTATGTCTTTACCTTGTCATTTGAGGATGTTGATATGGCATAGTACCTTGTCATTATTTGAGGATCTTGATATGGTACAATTTATCCTTTCCATCTATAGATGTTGATATGGCTTAGTAGAGAATCCTTGATAAGTGGAGAATCACTCGAATCCACACAAGCTTCCACAAGACAAGTGATGACACTCCATTTATATAGTCTTGATACCATACCCTATCTAGTTCTAAGTAGTGACCTTGACCTACTTGCATTATATTATCTGTATTGTTTTTGTATTGAGATCAATGTATAATCCTTGGATGTAACGTCCCGCTCGGGAACTTGTGAGGATGCAATCTAAACTAACCAAATGACATGGCAATAATTTTTTAAGTACAAGTGTATTTTAATCCTATAATTATGGTTTCTTTACAACTATGAATGCATAATTAACATAAATAATATTTCTCCATTATATTAATAAGATCATTAAATGAGATTAACTTTATTATCTAACCTATATGTCCTCTAAGGTTCCCTAACATTACTATTGAAGCAACATATTTACCATTCCATCTTATTTACTAAAACTAAATGAATTACATTCCACTAAGCATAAATGTTATCCTTATTTCTAAGTTATTTTTAAAGCACCAATAGAAAATGTTCCTAATTTGTTTTCATTATAATAGCCATAATATTAAAATCAAAGAAAGGATACCATACATATAATGATATTTAACTTAATCCATTTACAACGTAATCAAATATTACACTAAAATAAATAAGATATCTCAATTATATTCACAACTACCTATACAAGATTACATCAGCATGACTATAATCACATCAATCCTCTTCGTGGATAACCCAAATACATAGTTAATTAAAAAGTACACATGATACATGAAATGGTAAAAATATACTGAAGTCCTCTAAGCAATAATAAAAAGGAACAACAACCAAGAATCATCTAAATCATGAACAAGTGCACAAGACCTCAATGGAATAAGAATCACTACCACCCGACCATGTGAAACCTTGAGGCCCACCCCACTGTACTAAGGAGATAGACAAGACCCCAAACACATAAGAAATCCAAAATAAGGAAAGGGGTGATATTCAAATACAAGATGAAAGACCACACAAGGAATCACACGAGAAATACAAATGATAACAATTACCAATAATCCAAATACTAACTACTAGAGGAAAGCACAAACCCTATGGAGGAAACTTAGAATACATACAAGAAGAGTTTCATCACTAGCCTCCATCTTAAGTTACCCTAGATTGGCATCTCTAGACCTTAAACCCCCAAGTGAGACTCATGTGGAACCATACAATCCTTTTGTGAAGACAAGGGAGTATAATCATGCCAACTCACTATGTCCCATGGTGGGAGAAACATCATCCCATTCTCCTCCTTAGTCTATACTAACACTCAAGACATGTGCAAGGAATCCATATTTATCTTATTTAATGTTATCCAAATTTTATTTATTAAGTTATCACTTGATTATAACCACCAATGGGTTACCCTAGACTGGACACTTTAGGGCCTCAAACCCCATTGGAATCCACTCTCCCATAATGCACCTAGGTAACCTACTCGTACTGCTCAAAACAATATTCACAAGAGCATAATCACATCATGCAAACATGATTCATTTCAGTATGCACCTATAACAACATACAAGATCAAGGAAATTGATTCATGAACCTTTTTTACAAAGCCTCTCTCATAGGCATGTCCCAAATCCCAAATCCCAAATCAAGAAACATACTTGAATGCATTTCAATATAATAGGGACATTATGCATGTGATCATAGCACCATAATACCATAATAGTAAATATGAATCATATAAACAAATTATGGATACAACACATGATGCTTAACTAAACCAATCTTACATAACAGGCATTCAAAACATATAAATCACAAAATCCCATAAATTTGATCATTCAACTTAAATGACAGGTAAAACACAACATAAGCCAATCCTAATATTATCAACCATATCAATATGCTTTTATGACAACAAAAAAGTCACAAGAATCTGGTTTAAAATGACTTAATAACCAACCTTTCTCTTAGGTTGTCCTAAACCCTAAAAAATAAGAAATAGGATTGAAAATTTAAACTACACAACTAAAACATGATGCATGAAAACTATAAGCCACATAATTTGATAATGAAAACCATAGAAACTAATAAAACACAAAATATGTTTGTCCCCATGCCTCTACTATAACTCTATTTATCAATGGTTCAAAATTATGACAAAATGAGCAAGCTACACAATTAATATAAGCATTCAACACAATTGTATATATATTGCAACACATCTTATTGGTAAAAAATAGAGCATGCAATGCAAGAAACCATCTAGACTTGGGACTGATAATATGGTTTCGATTCATACCCAAGAATGGAAAAAAAAGAACCTATTAGAATCTTATTGATAACCTTCTATAAACCCATTTTAATCCACCCTAGAACTCAAAATAGAAATCTAATAATGAAACTACTGAAAAGCAGTTTGTAGAAAATAAAAAGAAACCAAATAAAAACATACAAACTTTCACCTATATTTTCAAATTCATCATTTAATATAATACACATATTTAAAGAAACATTCTATCCTTATAATACTTTCAAAAATAAAAAACTAAAAGATTTAAACATAAACATAAATAAATAAGAATCAAACCCGACCTTGAATTGATGAAGCTCAAAAGATGAAAGAAGGATAAAAATGAAAGCAAGCTTGAATACAAATGCACAACAAATCTTGTGAAACTACCACTAGAAATTCATTCCAAGAAAATCCAACTCTGTCCAAAATATTCTTCTCCAAATGCACAAAAAAAAACTCTTTTCTATCTTCACAAAGTACTTTCTACCACATAAGAATCACAGCTTCTTAAAAAAAAACTCCAAAACTTCATCCTTATGAACTCTCAAAAAAAGCAATGCAAAAACACTTTCAATCTTGAAAAAGCATGAATTCATCAAATAAAATCCCCATCACTTCTTCTCCAATTTCCAAAAATAAAAACCAAAACCTCTATTTAATAAAAAACTTCCAAGAAAAAAATATCCTAAAACTCGCATTAAAACAAAACAAAGCTTCCCATAATAATCTACAAAAATCTCCTATTTAAAAAAAATATATTAAAAGAAATAATTCAAATATCAATAAATTAAAATTCATCAAAATAATAAATTAAATTGAATTAAAAGACATAATTAATCCTTCCCAAATAATCTTAAAAAAAATTAAAAAATTGCAAAAATCAAACTATCACATAAAAAATTGAAAACTACATTTTCAATAATAAATATTTTCCTCATAAAAATATGATTTTAGAAATGAATAAAATATATATAATTTAAAATCCATCAATTAATTTATATTAGAAACATAATACTTTTCTCTAATTATAAAATTAAAACAAGACATAATAAATCTCTTTAAAATTATTTTAATAACATATATTCTAATAATATCTTTTATACTCTTATAAAAATACCTTTAAATAATAATAATAAACTCATTAACATTTAATAATTAAAATATCTATAATTAATATAACTATTAATATTTGATGATTTAAACATCAATAAATATTAAATTATCATTATTAAAAAGATCTTATAAATGTTATTCAATAAATCTTTCTTAATATTATTTTGATATTATAAACATTTATTTACATATAAGGATATAATTATCCTTATTATTAATCTCCATATTAATATTAACTATTTTATATAAATAATTATGATAATATATATTTATTACTATAATATTATTACTACCATGAAATTTTAATATACATAATAGTACTTATGTTATAATTTAATATTAATACCTTAACGCATCAATATATATATATATATATATATATATATATATATATATATATATATATATATATATATATATATATATATAGATATATAGATATATAGATATATAGATATATAGATAGATATATAGATAGATATATATATATATATATATATATATATATATATATATATATATATATATATATATATATATATATATATCTGTAATAGGTTATGTTTATTGATTATAAAGATAGTTACAATATAAAGATTTGAGTCTCCTTGACTCATCATAAAAGTATCTACGATCTTACAACCCTGCACCAAATATCCATAGTTGCTAACTATTTGCAGCAATACAAAAAAATACACTATACATAGGAGACAAAGTAGCAATTCAAATACAACCCCCCAGACTGCAGATCACCCAAGACGTCGACCATTACACAGGGGCAGCTAAACTATATATAAAATTTACACAAAAGAGGCCACAAGTGGCATAGACCTCACCCGCTGTAGGACAGTGTCAAGCCCATCAAAAACTCCTCGCCGGTGGCTGGAAACTAGAAATCAAAATGAAGCTACAAAAGAGAGGGGCCACCACAAAAATCCAAACTGTTGAACCTTAAAAATGTCTTGCACGAGAGAGCCTTGGTGACCGTTTCTTTCTCAGAACCATTACCGGCACGACTGCCCTTCTTTGAGCTCCATCAACCTCTTGAATGGCTGCAACCAACATCTACCAAGCCCTTCCGCGTTCCACAATGTAAGCATGTTTATTCACCCTCGATGGCCATATTAAAAAGGGAACCATGTCCACTTCCTCCCCTTCCAACTCATCTTCAAACATTTCACTGTAATCAAATGCCCAACCCGGGTGAGCCCATTCGAGTAATTGATCAATACCCACCAGTAAAGCCTGTTCAAAGAGAGACTCCATGACCCATTTTACCCTTTCTTCAGAGACCCCTAATTCAAGCCCCCAAGCCATTATCATGGTAGAAATATCCACTTGTAATTTCCACCTCTGATCATTGTTGTTGAAAAGAGGGTTGAGGGTCTCCTACACAACCGAAATAACCCGCTTTGTTGGAACCTTTAGTAGCATTTTTTGCAATCGAATCTTCTCCACTAGACCGAATAATCCTTTCTACTGTTTCTTGGTCTTGAAGGTGAAGTTTAGTTCCATTGTTTTGCAGAGAACACACCTTGCCTAACTTCGAATGAAGCAGCATTCCTAAAATCACAAAAAGATCACCTTTATGCTTTTGCAACAACAACAAAACCTAAGCATGTTCTTCTCGTTAAAACATTGCAGCTACGCATGTATTTGTCCTATAAAAAAGAATTAAAAGCTTCCATATTCTTCAATAATTAAAGGCACACGTCATCTCATAACAAGATTGTAATAATGAAGGAACACATTCAAAAGTCATCACCCCAAACATGAACCAAATGACGTCAAACAATTATTATGCTAAAACTACGAACTCAAAAAATTATCAAGCTAAAACTGCATACTCAAACTAGGGTGATTGGATATATGTTGCCTTGATAGATTCAATAGGGTAGGATACTGAGATACTTTTCCTTACATAGGACAATTACTTAGGTTCATTTTAGGTTTGGGCCTTAATGCTACCTCCCCTCTTCCACCATTGAGATATATATAAAGACATACTCAGACTTGTTAATTCAAGTGAAGTTGATCCTTGGTACTCGCAACCCTGCATCACAAAGGTGAGCATGTTCATACACATGTATATCATAATAACAAGCAATGATGGGGATTGAGACATCATGTAGATCTTGCAAGTTAGTGACTATGACTCCATCTCGCATCATACAAATACATACATATCTATCTATCTATCATTAGTGCATGTGTAGATATAAGGGTTAGTATCTTAGTGAAACATAAGCAATTATAACATCATCATATATCCTAACATGAATATGTAAACATATCCTAAATATAAGCATGAAATAACATAAATAATAATCCTATTAGTGTCACTTTAACATCATGATGTACTATCATAAAATGAAAGTGTCATCCAAAGCATAATATAAGTATGGCACACACATAGAAGATCTTAAAAAGAGTTCAGCTACATCATTGGAATAATAACATATGAGAGGACATTACACTAAAATTCTGCATTTGGTTGGCATGTGTGTCAGCTACTCATTGTTTGTGTGTGTACCTTATGTTTGTGGTTAGTTGACTATCTCTGCTAGCACAATGGGGTTGGCCTAAGGGTACCATGAGGTTGGGTGGTATTTCAATCCACTATTGGGGACTAGTGTACATGTGGTGAACTTCTTCCAATGATGGAGTTTTCAAGCATGATGTGCTCATTCTATCCCCTTCTCTCATGTTTTAGTGACATATTCATATATGTTTAGTATATTAGATTAATCGATAATGTTTTTGATTGTTCCAAGTGTGAGCAACCTTGAATTTTTCTACTCGATACTCCCCACTGTTGAGCTAGTTTTTTACCAGTCATATATTAGTGTCGGCTTAAGCGTTTGCTTATTTTTCCTTCAAAATTTAGGAAGAAATTATAGATTGACACGTGTCTGCATCAATGCATGTGCTAATTGATGTTTCCTCTTCTAGACTAACACATGTGACTCACTATACTGAGACTTTTTGTCTCAAAATTTTACCAGTCATGAACTAACATATGCACATGCCAATCAACATCTGCGCAAGTCAACACCTCTACCTGCTTTGACATTCGTCCCTATTTTATCTTTCTAATTAGGCTTGAATGTGAAATGGTTTTTTAATTCTTATGAGAAGGATCCATAATTGTTCTTCATTGATTTATTGATGATTAGAAGGTAACATAATTGCATGGTTAATCATCTTAGGTACATTTCCCTTTAAATTAAAATGAATCTCTGTTAGATGGATTGTGAGGATGGATTAGTCTCCTTTATGTATAGTCATGGGTTATTGTTGGCTTAACCTCTTGAAATTAATGGATATTGTCTTAATCCTTGTAGAGAGTTCTCATGAACATGTGTACTCCATCTCGTGTGTGTGTTGGGTTGTCATGGAACTCTTGGATGTAAGCAAGTCTTCCACTTTTGCATGATCGTATGATGTTCATTGTTTGTTTATATATTCTTGTATGCATTTGGTTATAGGTTGCACTTATGTTCATGACATTTATTCCATGATTCAATTTTTTTTTTGTTTAGTACATATTTGACCATGTGTTCTAAGGGTTCCTTAGAGAGGCATGATAGTTCCTACTAGTTTCATGCCTCCACCACTCAAAAATGCATTAACCAATATTCATAGTTCATCCATTGTTACATCCCCTCCATGACTTAAAAAATTTGTAGACAAGAAAAAGAGATACAACTCAATGCTGGAATAGAGGTGGATAAAATGGTTAAGCTATTGAAAGATACCCCCAAGCCCAAGTAGGCCAAAAGAATCTAGAATGATTACTCACCCAAGATCCAACGACATATTCTTGGAAATTGTTGATCCTATTGGGGATAAGGATGAAATATAAGTCACAAAATTGGACTTCAACTTATGTAGAGTAAATATGGGTCCAACTACTATAATGGGGGACATATGTGGTGCAAAATTTGGTGTGGGCATTGTCAAAAGGACTTAATCTAGAGGTGTAGAATAATTTAGTGTTGTAAAAATAGTTGAGCACTTTAACCTCCTTTATTCAATCCATATTGAAAATGAGTGACCAGTTTGTCAACCAAAGCATAAACATGCATATTGAAGGCTTAGACCCTAATAAATTGAAATAAATAAAAAAGAGTCAATTTGTCACTATGGTAGTGTATAATTGGGTTGGTAAACTTATAATTGATGAAATGTTAAGTATTGAATAATATATAAGAGCATACAGTCTAGTATAAGAGAAAATGAAAACTTTGAATAATGATTTACAAAGTGTAAAAAAGGAGGGAAAAGACCTATCAATGATTCTTCATGAGTTATAAGAAGTTTCAATGTTATCCCTAGTCCTTTTGATTAAGTAATATTCAATAATAAGAATGAGAATGAATTTACCACATGAGTAGATATCTTGGAATGGAAAACATCCATAATGAATGAGTTGGATTCTCAAGTAAGAAAAACCCTACCACAATGTCCATAGGAATTCCAAGATCTAAAGAGTTAATTGTCTACTCTAGAGATAGACATGTTTAAAGAAGATAGAGATAAGCTACACAAGAGAAGTGGTATTACCCAATGTTTCAAGACAAGAATAGATGGGGACATGTATGCTGAAAAAGTGAATGAAAAGACAATGGAGAGCTTGACAAACTTGGCATGTTACATCCTATCCTTTATAAATGAAAAGAATGACATGTGTCCAAAAATAATAGAGATTGATCATGAGTTAAGCATACATAAGTTAAGGGTTAACATCACAAGAAACCTGAATTCTAAATCACTTACACCAATCATCTCCAAGTACATGACATACATGGTAAGGATGTTGGAATGAGAGGCAAAAGAAGCAGTATGGAATGATGTTGTGGGGGAAGCACCGAGTGGAGGAGGAAAAGCTAGAGATGGAGGGGCCCTCGTCATTAATTATATCTTCTTTTATTATTGTTTAAATGTTTTCTTTCCTGGTTGGGAACCAAAAACTATTCTCTCTAAAGGGTGATTCATTATTTTATAATTATGTTGTGGGCTTTAATTTACTATACAAATGGTCATCTTCAAGAGACCACTAGTTTTCAAGACAATTACCATGGTAGATATCTATATATGGTAGATCAAGGACAATAAATGTATATATTTTCTAGCTTTCTAAACACTTGACTACTTTAAATACATTTATAAAAAATCCAAGATGACAGAGAATTGATGCTTTTAGGCACTGGTATTTGATGGCACAAATTTTCCCTATTGGAATGACAATATGGAAGCATATCTTGAAAAATTACACAATGATATTTGGGAGGTAATACAATATAGATTTTATCATTCTTTTGGAAAACCTTTGACTATTGAAGATGATAGACAAAAGGAAGAAAATATGAAATCAAGGGAAATCATTTTCAATAGTTTATGTGACACCACTTTTGGAAAACTAAAAGGATTGAAAGGTGCAAAAGAAATTTGTATAAACTAGTACTATTGTATGAAGGATATTTGAAGACATAAAAGAAAGAATAATTAATATCAAATAAAAGTATGAATTTTTAAGAAAAATAGAAGATGAGAATGTTAAGAGCTACATCTACAAGGTTATTGATGTTTCTAAAGGAACGGGGTTGTTAGTGGACATCTAAAAGATGTTGATCTTATTGTCAAGATATTATTAACCCTACTGAAGGATTTCACACCTATATAATGTTCAATAAGGGAGAACAATGATCAGAGTCAGTATTCTGTTGATCAAATCATTTGGTCACTTTCTACATTTGAGCTTGCAGAAGTTGAAAGACAAAAGAGAGAGACTACATTCAGAGCTATTGAACATGCTGAACTAGAGACATGCAAAATGTCAAAGGATGCTAAAACATATATTTCAAGAAGATTCAAGTGAGGTACTAGTAGATACAAAGGTAAGTTACCTCTTAAATATTTCAATTGTGAAAGGATGGGGAATTTTTCTAATGAATGCAAGTATAAGGATATCATAGTGATTCAGAAGATGAAAATAAAAAGGGCAATCGTTTAATTTCAAAGGTAGAGGTAAAAAGAGCTTATGTTCCATCAAAGAATATTTTTTTTAAGATGAAGGTACTAATGAAACAATTAAGGAATATTTTTTAACCATTTCTCAAAGAAGGGAACATATTACTTTTCATGCTAAAGTTGTTGAAGATACAATAATCATAGATTTTTATGTTCAAATCATATGACAAGAGATAAAAGAAGATTTATAAAGTTTGAAGATTATGATGGTAGAGAAATTAGATTTTTTGGAGGAGGTGCTCAAATAAAACACATAAGAACCATTTCAATTGATGGTAATCGTATAACTGATGATGTTTACTATTTTGAAGGTTTGAAACATAAATTTTAAAGTGTTAGTCAAATGTGCAAAAAGGGTTATGAAGTTATGTTCAAAAGTGATGGTTGTACTAATATAAAGAAATAGACTGGAAAAAAGGTTGCAAAAGCTTTCAGGATTGTTGGTAATATATATTATGTTGAAGACAAGTGTGAGAATTTGTTTGTTCCTACTCAATACAATGGTAGATGGGGACATGATGAAGAAATGGATCTTGATCAAGATAAAGTTGGATCTTCTATTTCAAAGGACTGTGAAGAAAGAAAGGTTGAATCAAAAGATCCAGTAGAGGTTGAATGAATTATGGTAGAACAGAAGAAGGAAATCATCAAGGACATGATAAAGAAAAACTTAGTGGATCAAAAGTAGAAATAAGACAAAAAGGAAGTTGAATGGTTTATAGTAGACCTGAAGCATGAGAAAGACAATAAGGACATGGTTGACCAGAAATGTGAGAAAGACAATAAGTAAATGGATAACCAAAAACAAGAGGAAGACAAACAACATGGTAAATTAGAAGCATATGGTAGAAGATAAAAAGAATATAGAAGATCAAAAGCAAGCTGAATTTAAATAGAACATCATCAACTAGAGGTAGTTGGAAGATAACAAATTAGAAAACTAGAAGAAAAAGAAGAACACAAAGAATTCAGTGCAGTCAAATAACATAAAGAGGATGAAGAATAGAAGATCTCCTTCTATTCTTTCTAAGTTATCTTCCTTTGATGGTATCTTTTTTTATTGCAAGATTATAGGACATATATTTAATGATTTTAGAAGTTTGAGAAGGAATTTAGTTTTCAATGGAAAATACTATAATTGCAATAAGTTAGGGCATAAGATAGTTCAGTGTAGAAGTAAATTGAATTGTAGTAGAATGAATGAGAACCAAGGTTTCAAGAACTTCAATGGATACTTCTATGGTTGCAATGGATATGGACATAGAAAAATGTAATGTAGTATAAATATCAATGTTAGAAATAATGAATAAAAGCACAATAAGTTGTCACCCTTTTACAAAGGAAAAGGCTAACAAGACCAAAACTGAAAAACTTCAAGGGCATAAAAGTCACATTTCTGTTGAAAATTTGAAGATGATGTAAACTGATGAAATGTGTAAAATAGGATAAATTTTATGCCTATAATTTTTAAAAATTAATTTGAGCAAAATTTAATATTTTTTTATAAAAATTTTAGGTCTATTTTTCATATCTTGAAAAATACTACAAATCAGGGAGTTTACTTCGTGTCAAATCATTATTAGTAAAGAATTGTTTTGCCCTCCAATTTTAGAATATCTTTTAGATAACATGTATATCTAGTGCAGAAAAAAAGAAGTGTTTTCGATCTATAGTTTACCTGATATAAGTATTCAAAGTTGAACTTACCTGAAATCAATAGTTTTTGTCTCTCCTCACTTTTCCCCTATAAAAAATATACCAAAAACCAAATAAATTACATATTCTTGAAGAGGACTCTCTCCTCTAGTGTCGTATATGATTTTAAAAATTTTCTGAATTGATTTAACATTTTTCTATATTTTCTAAATCAACGTGTTCTCAAAGTTTAATATACCTACATGTAGTTTTTTGAAAATTTGTTTAACCTTTTGTAGTTGAAATAATATAAAATTTATATGTCGAGAATCGTACTTTTGAGATCTAGAAAATGGTACTTTTAGTTTTTTCTATTTTGATCAGAGAAAGGAATAACAAAAGTGCAAAATTCTATTTTTTTTTATTTTTTTTTGGAGGTTTGGCTGCCAACATGGCATGCCACCTAGGTAGACTCAGCCAAGTCTGACTGGGTTGAGTTTGACTGGGCCGAGTCCTACTGGGTCAAGTACCCTTAGGGTTCGGCCCCTCACGAGTAGCCAAATAATGTGCAAATGAGGGGCTTGGGATGTTTTTTTATATTTAAAATATCATATAGACTTGGCGGAGTACCACTCAGCCTAGTCTACTAGGCCATGTAGATGCCATTCGGTGCCGCGTGGCACCTACGTGTACTCAATCATGTTAGACTTGACCGAGTCTAGTTGGGCCGAGTGATTTGAGTTAGCCTAAAAGGTGACACTCAATTGTGCTTTTACCCTAATGAAACTGCAAAAATGAAAAAGGATGGTTTGATTTGCTATAAATGTAACACGATAGGACATATTACAAGGTTTTGCAAGGATGGTTGGGTTTTATAAAAATTTAACATGACAAGAAACATTTCTAAGTTATGCAAGTATATTGAAGAGCAAGGTGTTGTTTGACAATTGTATAAGACTCAAAAGAAATAAACAAGATATATTTGTTGTGGAATACACAGGATGTTTCTGATGGTGGTCTGACATCTATTTTGAATGTTGTTTCCTCCTCTATTAAATGACTTATATTGTAGGGTCTAAGGGGGATTTTACATTTGTTTCCCCCCTCGAAACTAGATGTTGGGTATCTTCTCAGCAGGGTAATTAGGTATGAATACTTCTGTAAAGAAATTATTTTTGTTTTGTGGTCTGAAAAGGTATTTGTTTGGTTGATGATGTTAGAATTTATTCTTTCTAATATGTATTCAAATGTATTTTTTATTTATAAGTTGGATCACAAATTAAGAAACATTTGAATAATAGTGTTGTGAATTGTAAAGTCCTCTTAATGAATCGATAAGTCTGTGAGACTATTTTTCTACTAATGTTGATGATTGGTTAGGGGAGAATATATTTTGTTGCTATATAGAAAAGGTTGAGTTTGAAGTTGTTTTGATAACAATGTTTGATGTTTTTAGTACTAAATATATGGTAGATCTAAGGAAAAATAAAGAAAAGGACAAGATAATAATGTATCTAGAGAGTTGTTTTAATTTGGTGACTGATTTTTCTATAGGTGTGCTCCTGTATCATCTTAAAAAGGAAGCACTTCCATGATAAGAGTGTTTATCCCTCCGGGTGAGTGGTCTAGGTCATGTCAAGCACCTCGAATCAGTCCTTTGCTCAGATCTAACTTGTTTTCCTCATTCTCCTTCTATCTATCCCTATTTTCAGTATATTTCTACATTTCCTGGCATTATGGACTAAGGTTCTGAGGTTTTTGACCTCAAGGTCAAAGTTGACCTTGAGGGTAAAAGTCAACCTTGACTCTGACCTAGGTCAGGGTTGACCTCGACTCTGACCTAGGGTAGAGTCAACCTTGTCCTTGACCCATAGTTCAAGTTTTAAATTTCCATGATTTCCAAGTGTCGGGTTTCATAGATATTTGTTTTCCCACCTCCGGGTCAGCCATTTAGGGTTTTGAAATGGTAATTCTTTAAATTACATTTAATATGGGTCCATTTCTAGGGGTTAAGGTTAATTGGGATTTAATTCCCCAATGTCGGCCTTCTCTAGAGGGTTGTGCCCTAGTTCACTATAAAAGGAGGCCTTCCTCTCTCATTTCATCCATCCATCATCAAGAGCAAGATCTCTCAATCAAGTTTTGTGAGAACATATTTCATCTCAAGCATTTCATCAAGCATTTTCAAGGAAGCATTCAAGTCCTCTTCTCCATTCAAGTTCTCCATTGAAGATCAAGGATTCAAGCATTCAAGCCTTTGAAGGGATTTGGTTCAAGCATGCAAGATTCATCATTCAAACCCTAGATCTAGCCATCATGATGGTGTGATCTTTCTTCAAGATCCTTTGTTCATCTTCTAGATCCATTCATTCTTCTATCAAGGTAGATTCCAAGCATACAAGCATGGAGGTTTTGTATTTAATTTCATGGTTTTGATTTACATTTTCCATTGTTGTGTTCAAGCTTTCATATCAATATATGTGTTTACATTCAAAATACAATTGCATATCTATCGAATTTCATAGCTTCATTATTAGATCTACTTCTACTACTTGCTAGCATTCTCTATTTCAATTCCATTATTAAGGTTGATTCCAAACCAAGGTTTGACTAAGGCAAACCCCTACCCCAAACAACAAAACCATTTTTCTTGCAGGTACAGGTGCGGAATTGTGGATCTAAGCTTGGATTTGGATACCCTTTCTGCCAAACTTCCAAGATCTACGAACAAAATCAAAGTTGACCTTTAGAATAAAAATGTAGCCTTTGACCTTTTATGAGGGTCAAAGACTACCTGCTGTTAGAAAGATAAAAAAAATTTGGGTTTTCTCCGTCTCGGCATTTCTAGTTCGAAATAGGTTGCAAAATTGCCCAAAATTACACACAAACATCAGAAATTGGCATTTTCTAGATCTGCCCTATTTTGAGGTTAGTATTTTCTTTTCAATTATTTCAGATTTCAAGCACGATTCCTTTATAGGGAAATATAAGGTTTTATTCCTCTTTCTTATTCTCCATAGATTGATTCGATTGTGCATTAACCTTTTGGTTGATCAATTTGGATCTCTCCTTTGGGAATTTGGATTAAGAAGTGGATCTCATATTTCCCCCATCCATACATCAATAGAGGTGATTCCATTTCACATCTATTCATTTTGGTGAACCCGACATACTTACCCCTTTTCTTTTGTGGAATTAGATGCCCTATTGTGTTAGATTTTAGATCCTTTCTTGCATTTAGATTAGATCTAGTTTATGCTCTTGCATTCAAAAATACAAAAAAATCTATATATTCAATAAAGTACAAAAATATTTCTTACATTTCATTTTCTATGGAGATTGTTAAGATGCTTTGGTGTGTGGTCATGTTCTTTATTACCCTTCTTTTAGCATCTCTTTATAATACCTATGATGTTTATGAGAGTATCATTCATTTCATTATGTTGATGACCCTTCACTTTGTTCTTGCTTATGCTTTTGTGAAGTTGACTGGCACTAGTCTGCCTACATTCAAAACTTTTATTAAAGATTTATTTGGTAGCCTTATTAATCTTTTGGATTATGTGAAGAATTGGGTAGATGATACACCATCTCCTAATCCTCCTAATCCTAATCCTATCAATCCTAATCCTAATCCTATTAATCTTCCTAATCTGAATCTGATACCTAATTCTCCATCTATTCATCCTCACTCTTCCCATACTTATGATGGGATTCAAGCTATAGTTCAGGATGCAGATGTGCAAGATTTCTTTGATTTACCTTCTCCTCCGATTCATGATGATATTAAAGGAAAGGGTAAAGAAACTTCTTCAAAACCTATTATCCCACCTTATACAACCTTTACTCATGAACATGATAAACACTCACCTCCTGTAGAAGCTTTACATAATATGTACACTACTGGATATAATATGGTGACTAAACAAGGTTATAAAGGTTTAGGGCTTCGAGTTAATGAACATGGTATTAGGTTTCCAATTCATATACCCCCTAAACTGAATATGTATGGTGTTGGTTGTTCAAAATCTCAAGTCAAGGTAGGTGATGTTAATCATTGTCCTCCTCTTCACATTCTTCTTCCCACACCTATCTTAGATAACCCTAATATTTGTCAAGAAGTGGCTAAGAAGGTATATGTTGAGCTAATGAATTCCAAGAAATAAATCTTTAGACCTATGCTGATAGATGCTTTATACAAATACAAATATCCTTTTCATTATAGCAACACACATTTACTCACTGATTGTAAACATTTCAAGTTATATGTTAGAGAAAGAGCTGCTTTAGGAATTATATCTCACTCTCGTGCAGTTTTACAATTCCTTCATAATTTTGATATAAGGGATTCCCCTCCTTCTGATATAATGTAGATGTTCTTCCCCGCTTCTCTCATGACTGGGGGGCAAGAGGTGTATTTTCATCCAGTCTCCTAGGATCCATTAGGATTTTAAGCATATATTATATCTTGAGCTTAATTGGTATTCTATCCTATTTTTCTATGGTTTTGCATCATGTTTATAATCATCCATAGAATCTATTTTTCAAGATATCTTTTCTAAGACATTTGTTTTACAAAGATATCCCTTGTCTCTATCCTTGGGGGGCAAGCTACCTCTTTGTTTTTCTTTGTCTAGGGAATTTGTTTCCTTAGCTTAGTGGTATTTGTTTATATTGCAATATTATTTCATCATATTGATAGATGTTTTGACTATGGATAATCTTTTTATAAGAGGTTTTTGTCCTAGGTCATCACCTCTTCTCTATGTTGCAAATTATGTTCTTTATAAACTCTTACCCTTGCTTTGGTGTTACAGTTGTTTTCCTTCATTCCAAAGATTCCTCTTCCTCTTCCTCATAGGTGGCTTGATGATTGAATCTTTGTTCCCACTTTTGAAAGATGAAATTTTATTTAAAGCACTCCTCTTTGGTGGGGGTCTTGTTGATAAGATCTCTTTCTTTGAGGATCCTTTTTTCCCATGAGTGAAATATTATTTTCATGATTATCTATATTCTTGGATGTAGGGGTCAACATCCCTCACTAAGCATATGGTGTACATTGTTGTAAACAGGATATCTCCTTGCATTGAGAAGTAGGTATCCTATTCCATCTTTGTTCCTACACTTGGGGGGAAAGGATGCCATCTCCTTCTTTTTTGTCTTTCCAGGATTCACCTCTTTCCTTGGTTAAGCAGTATCTATCTACTATGTGATATCCAATCATACATGAAAATTTTGGTTTGCATTGAGGATCTATTTCCTTGATAACAACCTCTTTTGTTTTTTGAAATTAAGTTTCCATGGTTGATATATCTCTCACCTTGGAAACTGAATAGTGTGCTATCCCTCACAAGGGTTACTTTTTTCACTTCTTACATGATATCTCTTTGCATTCATCCCTTCCATGGCCTCATAGTTGTGACCTTTTTGGCTTGGACTGGGTGTTGTTTGTGGATATTGTCTTGATGTTGAAGAAGGCTTTATCCTTGTTCTTTCCATTCCTTAACATGTCAAAATAGTATGTTTTTTCCATATTAAGGAGGGGGGCATATATAGGGTCTCCCTTGTACTATAGTTTTTTATTTTTACATGCTAAATATTGGAAGGTAATGCACATAAGTTGCTAAATCCTGAAAAGACACACATTCCTATGCTAAATCTTCCGATGGTAACACACATAAGTTGCTAAATCCTAAGGAGACACACATTTTTCAAATTTTTCAATATGGTAAATCCTGGAAGGTAACACAGATAAGTTGCTAAATCCTGAAAATACACGCATTCATATGCTAAATCTTTTGAAGGTAACGCACATAAGTTGATAAATCCTGACAAGACATGCATTTCATATTCATAGTGATACAAGAAGGTGGATCTATTAGTATTCCAGAAGCCGTCAGAAGACACATTACAGTTGCAAGCACAGTTTATGGGTGAACCTGTTGGGCTCTCCCTCTAGAGTGATTCATGGTAAGGTGGGCATCTTACTAGGCGAGGTAATCACTCTTTTCCTTTTCTCTCTTTTCTCTTTCATGCTAGTAGGACTGGATCATGAAGCTATGTTATTTACAGTATTGCTCTTGTCTTTCTTATGTAATCATTTATGCTTTTATGATAGCTTTCCAAATATGATATTAGTATGAGAAGTGTTTCTTAGTAAGTTTTCTTATGCTAGTTGATTTGGGTTTGTTTTAGTACTAACCCCTCTTTTGTGTCTTTTTCCTTTTTATTTTCTCACCCTCGTGCACGTATGTTGAGTTAGAATCCTTAGTCTAGGGGCTTGTGTCCCTAACTAGGTGTTATCCTATGTCATTTTGAATCCACTAGGATTTTTTCTTCTTTCTCCTTTACCAAGAGTTTGCATTGAATCCATACTCTTGCTAAGGTGGCGGCTTAATGTACCATCTTAAAATGGAAGCACTTCCATGATAAGAGCATTTAGCCCTCCAGGTGAGTGGTCTAGGTCATGTCAAGCACCTTGAATCAGTCATTTTCTCAGATCTGACTTGTTTTCCTCATTCTGCTGCTATATGTCCCTATTTTTAGTATATTTCTACATTTCCTGGCATTATGGACTAAGGTCTCGAGGTTTTTTACCTCAAGGTCAAAGTCAACCTTGAGGTTCAAAGTCAATATTGACTCTGACCTAGGTCAGGGTCAACCTCAACTCTAACCTAGGGTAGAGTCAACCTCATCCTTGACCCACAGTTCAAGTTTCAAATTCCCATGATTTCCAGGTGTTGAGTTTCAGAGATATTTGTTTTCGCACCTCCGGGTCGCCCATTTCGGGTTTCGGAATGGTAAATCCTTAAATTATATTTAATATGGGTCCATTTCTAGGGTTTAAGGTTAATTGGGATTTGATTCCCTAATGTCATCCTTCTCTAGAGGGTTGTGCCCTAGTTCACTATAAAAGGAGGCCTTCCTCTCTCATTTCATCCATCCATCATCAAGAGCAAGATCTCTCAATCAAGTTTTGTGAGAACATATTTCATCTCAAGCATTTCATCAAGCATTTTCAAGGAAGCATTCAAGTCCTCGTCTCCATTCAAGTTCTCCATTGAAGATCAAGGATTCAAGCATTCAAGCCTTTGAAGGGATTTGGTTCAAGCATGCAAGATTCATCATTCAAACCCTAGATCTAGCCATCATGATGGTGCGATCTTCCTTCAAGATCCTTTGTTCATCTTCTAGATCCATTCATTCTTCTATCAAGGTGGATTCCAAGCATACAAGCATGGAGATTTTGTATTTAC
Organism: Chamaecyparis obtusa; assembly: GCA_027943335.1. Classification (NCBI taxonomy): domain Eukaryota; kingdom Viridiplantae; phylum Streptophyta; class Pinopsida; order Cupressales; family Cupressaceae; genus Chamaecyparis; species Chamaecyparis obtusa. Next base: position 89,657 of record BSBK01001567.1, on the reverse strand, counting down.
TTTCATGGTTTTGATTTACATTTTCCATTGTTGTGTTCAAGCTTTCATATCAATATATTTGTTTACATTCGAAATATAATTGCATATCTATCGAATTGCATAGCTTCATTATTAGATCTACTTCTACTACTTGCTAGCATTCTCTATTTCAATTCCATTATTAAGGTTGATTTCAAATAGGGGTTTGACTAAGGTAAACCCCTACCCCAAACAATAAAACCATTTTTCTTGCAGGTACAGGTGCGGAATTGCAGATCTAAGCTTGGATTTGGATACCCTTTTCACCGAACTTTCGAGATCTATGAACAAAATCAAAGTCAACATTGAGAATAAAAATGTAGCCTTTGACCTTTTATGAGGGTCAAAGACTACCTGCCGTCAGAAAGATAAAAGGTTTCTAGGTTTTCTCCATCTTGGCATTTCTAGTTTGAAACAGGTTGCAGAATTGCCAGAAATTACACACAGACATCAGAAATTGGTATTTTCCAGATCTGCCCTATTTTGAGGTTAGTATTTTCTTTTAAATTATTTTAGATTTCAAGCAGGATTCCTTTATAGGGAAATATAAGGTTTTATTCCTCTTTCTTATTCTCCATAGATTGATTCGATTGTGCATTAACCTTTTGGTTGATCAATTTGGATCTCTCCTTTGGGAATTTGGATTAAGAAGTGGATCTCATATTTCCTCCATCCATACATTTAATAGAGGTGATTCCATTTCACATCTATTCAACTCCATCATATGATCATAATTCTTTAAAGGTTATTCAGAAGTGTTTGGGGTTGTTTCCCCTTTCTCTATTTTTCTTAGTACATAAAGTTGGTGCATATTTTGAAGGGGAGCTTTCTATTTTACTGTTAACTTAGAATGATGTTGGTGATAGGCTATCATAATTGTGCAATAGTACATATTTTCATTTCCTTTGTCATTGATGGTAAAGGGGAGAAAGATAAAGTAAATAGTTATTACAGTAAGGGGGAGTTGACATTTTTGGTAGTTGTTTTCCATCAATGACAAAGGGAGAGATTGTTTGAAATATACAATTATCACTTATTGTCATTGATGTCAAACGTAGTGTTCCATAAGTTACAAAGGAGTTTGAGTTTATGTTCCCTCAAGCTATGTGGACCATGAATTTTCTATTCTTGGTGATGTGGGTATGTATGTTGTACCTTCAATATATTGAAAGAAAAGTACATTATCAGTAATGAACTACATAGAAGTAGAATTGGAAGACAAGTTAATTCTGAGTACTAAAATACATAATAATGGAAGAAATGTATGTATCTTATATGGTCACAGAATAGTGGAAGATAGGTATGTATCATGCGATCATAAGTAGATGGTTTTTTACAGTGCTCCCGCATTATACTCTTATATCTAGAAGTCTTCTTTATCTAGATGTCTATTATTTTTTTGTAGTAGTATTGTGTTGTAATGCAATTAGTAGCTCTACAATTGTAGTTATTTGTCTTTCCAGAGTGACACTCTTCTAGAACTCAAGGTTGAAGTTTTGTTGCTAATCATTCAGATGAATTCAAGTTTTTATCTTGGTTGTGGCGATCTCTAGTCAGGAATGTGTTCCTTGTGTTTTGGAGACTATGCCATCTAGTTTTTCCATTCTTTCGAGTTATTTTTCAAATCCAATAATATGTTGTGGTAACTTATGACATGGCTTGTTGACATGAATTTTGATGTGGCTTGTTAACATGGCTTATAATGTGGTGTGTAAATCTCTCCATAGCATGTGGAGGTCTAGTTTTAGATGGCAGTTGATAGTTTTCTTCTACATGTTTGATTTATCTTTGGTTGTTGTTCTACTTATTGCAGATCTGGCATTGGGACATGTGTAGTGTGTTCTTGTCCTATCTTTCTCCTGGGATGGATGATGATTTCAATTATAGATCTAGGTGCTATATTTATTGATTGTTGAAATATCATATTTAGGTCCAAGTCTTATGCTTAATGCTTATATATTATTTGGATGGGTTCATGCTTTATGAAAACTATGTATTTAATGTTTATCACTTATCCATTTGGGTACTCAGTTCAGATGCTTTTGACATTGGTCCTATTTGCACTTTTCTATTTCCTTGGACAACATAGAACTTATTTGTAATATCTTTTAGTTTGGTTAATCTTATTGTAAACTCCAATACTCTATCTTGTATATAATAACTATTTGTGCTTTGGAAAATTTATGTGTAAGGAGAAAAGAAAGTGAAGTGTGTGAACCAGTTCAACAATCAACGGAGCAAAGTTCAGTGATAGTAGCAGAGAAGAAAAGTTAGTAATAGTTTGTTTCTAGTGTGGATAGTGTTATGCAGAAGAAGAGTAAGTACTTTAAGATAGTGATTCTTCAGTACTTGAGTTTTTTACTGTATCTTTCTACTTTGGCAATGAGCCTCAGTATGCAAATTTGGAGTAGTGAGCTCCTATTTGTATTGTAAGGTGGTGATCCTTCTTCTTTATCTACATTCATTTTTTGTATTGGCACTGAGCCTCTTATTGGTACTTCAGAGTAGTGAGATCCTAATATTTTGTAAATATATTATATAATTTAGTGAATTATCTTTGTGGGCAAGTGCTCACTGTGGATTTTCCCAATTTGGGTTTTCTAGGTATAAATCTTGGTGTTCTTGAGTTGTTGATTATATTCTTTACTTGCATGTTGTTATTTATGATGGTTACTAAATTTATTTGTTGAAGTTTTATTTTATATTGATTCACCCCCCTCCCCCCCCCCCCATCAAAATCATAAGTGTGTTTATCAATCAAATGCACATAGTGACCCTAGTTAGTAGATACCTTATGTGTGCTCTTTTTGTCATGTGCTTTATTTCCCTTGATTTTGTCCTTAGTTGGGAGTGTATCATTGTGACAACATACTTATCTTTTGGATGCATGTATGCAAACCTAAAGCTATTTCTTTTGGTAAGGTATATATTATCACCTTAATGTGGGGGCATACAATACACTCTTTGTTACATTTTATTCAAAAAACACACTCAAATTTTGTAGTCTCTTTTTTTAGGTTACTTAGAAAACTATGCCTTTTGCTTTGTAATATTCTCTTGGTTGATTTACTTGTATACAATGATTTTATTGGCTATCCTTTGCACCATTCCCTTGTTATATTTCTTAGCATAATACATTTTTATTGGTTATCCTTTTGGTTGAGTTGACTAACATAACACAACATGCTAGATGATTCGATTATCCTTTTCCTTTATATCTCTACATTATTCATAATAAGCTCAACCTTACTAATATTGTATGCTCTCTCTCTCTCTCTCTCTCTCTCTCTCTCTCTCTCTCTCTCTCTCTCTCTCTCTCTCTCTCTCTCTCTCTCTCTCTCCATGTGTTGCTCATTTTTTCATGTTAATAAATTGAAAAGGTCCTAAGTCATGCTTGGAGGCTTGATGTTTCCTTGTCTCTTTAAAAACTTGATGAAAGTTTCCAATTCTATGACCTACTTTACTGAGAGTATGAATGTAGGTTCATGATCCTGCTAAAGTGAGGGATAAATCTAGCATTGTAAATTGCATCCATATGTAATTTTTTACAAACCTAGGCCCCATTTTAGTGGTCCTAAACTCTTGTGCTCTATGTTCTTGATCCAAATCAATTCTAACTAAAATTATAGGTTCTCCTTGACATTCTAGAACCCAATTCTTGATTTGGGCATACATTGGTTATCTTGGGCAACCCACTCCCTGCAATCAAGGCCCAAATTTAAATCATGCAATGGTTAGGTTGTGGGAGTGAGAAATTTAAGCTCGTATTGACTTTCTTTGAAATTAAAACCCTATAATAATATGGAGAGGTATAAAATTAAGTTACCCCCCTCATTTTTACATCCATTGACATCCACTCTCAATCACTCAATTGCATTCTCAAGTTCAAGAACTCACGTTATAAAGAGAAAGAAATCAAGCATCCAAGTAATTGAAGACAATGAGTAATTTTTAGATCTATGAATTCTCGGTGACATCTATGATCTACATTTCCTAAAGTCAACTCTACAAGGTCAACATCAACATCTTCATGAGAATTTTGACACAAAGAAGGCTTGTGAAGGTATAAACATTCATTTTCATGTCTATCCTTTGCTACCTAATAGAGCACTTTCAATTATGTTTTAATTTCATGATTAATTCAAAAATTGAGGGTTGACCTAGGAAAATCCCTTTCAACCTAAAATTTTACCTCTATATGCAATAGCAAGTTGCGTGTGCATGAAAAATGGTACAAACTAAGTATAAGGAGAGCTACATAACTCATTCCATTAAATCAAAAATTTTGAACAGTGGGTCATCCCACATGACCAAGTCATAAGAGTGGGTCACTTGGTGAAACTTAGTCCTCTTGATTCTACCCAAAATTCGAATCATAGGTTATTGATTGTTTATATATTCCAGATTGTCTATCAAAAACTACATATTAGTCTTCTATATTTTTGTGCATGATGAAATCCATCATTTTGTCCCATTTTACCCTAGATATTGCATCCATATTCCACAATTGGATAGCCATCGTCCAACCCATTTTGTGAAGGACAATTGAATTCACATTGTGCCCAAAATATTTAGCCAAGTGGATTTTATTTTTTTAATGTGATGTGATTAGTAAAATAGGCCTAAGGGTCCTAGTTTAGATGTATAAAATAGTGAACCCTATTTCATCCCAATATTACAATTTCATGGCACACTCTTGATTGTATGCTTATAATTTTTGCATGATATCATTCACCTTCCACCTTCTCATTGCAAAAATATCACATGCTGACATAAATCATTATTCTTCAGTATCGCAAGATCATCTGAAAACTATTGATTATACCATTCATTGAAATCCTCTTCTTGTTGAAGAGTCTAGGATTCAATATTATTTCTAAATATGGATACAAAGGAGATATTCTTGGGTGCATGGAACAAGGCTTTAAGATCCTATTGGAACCAAAATCACTAACTCTTAAAAGGTACTTAGATTACAAGCCTTCTCCTCTATCTCCAGTCCCTCCTCCATTATCTAATTTCTTTATGTCTTCTTCTTGTGACTTCTCAAAGCCCACTTAATGTCTCTTCCTCCTACACATAATAAGTTTAAAAAGAATGCTAAAAAAAAACTTTCTTTTGTGCATATCATCAAGTGCTTGGTCATTCCACTAGTGAATGTAATCCCTTGTTAAATAAAATAAAATAACTTTATGATTAAGGTGTCATAAATCCTTAATATATTGGTACACTTTCTTCTTCTTCACATGAAAAGTAGTATTGAGGTTTACCTCTATCCTTTTCAATCTATTTGCTAAGAATTCTCTCATGGGTTCTTACACCTCCCTTCTATTGTGTCGCTCCTCACTATGTGGCATTCAAAAATTCCATGCTTGTTGCCATTCATGGTGGTACAATGTTTCATACAACCATACTTTCTCTATGGTAGCAACCCAATAGTTTATATCTTTTTTGTCTCCCCATATAGTTGGGGGAAAAGTGACAAATTGTTTTGTGAAGTGTACATCCCTCTTGAGGATTCACTCTCTTCTTTTTTATTCTTCTCTTCCTTAGAATATTATCATAGTGAATATGCTAATATTACAAAGGGCAGCATGCATATTCTACACCATTTGCATTTCCAAAAAATTAAAATTTTAAAATCTTATCATAGCTACTGTTGTGGGGGACAATCCACTATGCATTATATATGCCTTTATGGAGGCCAATCCACCTATAAAAATCTTTCACCCTATCATATGGACATCTATCATTTCTACCCATACTAACATAAATATTTCATCCTATCATGGGACCATCTAGAATTTATACCCATACCAGTACTATCTAAATCTCTCACCCTATTGTATGAATATATAGCATAGAAAAATCTTCTACTCGTAGTAGCATGATTTGAAGTCGCACTATTGTACAACTATATAGCATAACACAACTTTCCACTCATACTAGTGCAATAAAAAAATGCCCTATCATATGGATGTCTAGCATATCACTACTTGTTACCCATACCAATATAATCTTAGTGATCACTTTCTCTCAATGTATATCTAATTACTATTATTTAATCTTTTTAATTGTATAAAAAATTAAACATTTGCACAACCTCTAGTGATAGAGAAAGCTAGTGCTAGATTCATGTAGTCTCTTTGATATTGGTTACTTCCCTATCTTTTGGGTGCATTCTTCCTTGAAGAAATCAATCATATAATTATTTTCTCCTTTTTATAATTCATTCATGTGTTGTTTCTTATATTTTGAGGATGACACATTGTATTCAGATAACCTTTTACATCAAGGTATTTTTTAGTTTGCTAACTCAAAAATTTTAGTTTTCCAATTTATGCTCTTGTATGTTTATCTTGTTCTAAATCCATGACTTTATGGATCTCACATTCTAACCATGTGGCTTTGTATCTTTTACTTTCTAACCTTATTTTCTTATGCAGCTATTTTTGTCTAATGCATCTATTTTGTAGGTCATCACCTTGAAGGCATGTTTCCTTGGTTCAAAGAGCTATCTGCTTCCTCTATAGTATTCTTTTTTCATCATCAAATTATTTATTTTGAGTAAATTTCCTTTAGCATGCATATTCATTTGATTCATATGCCCACTAAAGTGGAAGCTACATGTAGAGTCAAAAATTGCACACGCCTTTAACATTTTACATACACTTTAGTAGGCACTTTAGTGTCCATTCACCAAGAATTTGTGTAGGTCCAATTCAACCCTTCCATTAGTATTTTCCCTCCTAGGATGCTCAGGGTCATTTTTCAATAGCTACCTTTTAGCATCACCTTTTCCATTAACCATATGTCTCTCTTATTTACTGTTGATTTTTAGTGTGATTTGTTTGGACACTAGCATGTTTAAAGAACATCCACATGATATGCATTCACCCTACAACATCATGCAGTGTCCTAAATTACATCCCTTTATAATTATGTTCCTTAGTGTATAGTGGAAAATGGTGAGTAATGTTAGGATGTAGATCACTCAGGTCAATATTCTACATAAATTGGAATACAAACCCATCCCTTAAGCGAAACATAATTAGATCAACCAAAGGAAGAAGGGTGCTAATACAAGATCTAGACCAAAGGGGCATTTAGTATTTCCTAAAAGGGAAGATGATATGTGATATGATAAATGATAAAGCAAATGATAAATCAAGTGATAGAAGATCTGATCTATGAAAGTAAATGCAAGAAAAGGGAAGAATGAATGTTCCTTGAAACAAGAAAATGAGATTTGAATTTTGGATATGAATTTGACTATCGAAGGAATATGAGAATTAGTTGTTACTCCAAATCTAGGAAAATGAAACCTCTATCTCTTTTACAATTTTCAGCCAAAAAGTGTAGGGACAAGTTGAGAAGTTAACTTGTACCTAGGGACAAGTTAAGAAGTCGACTTGTTCCTAGTTGTGCCAAGTTTGATGAAACTTTCTGGGATCCTATGTCTGCACTTGTACTTCTCATATTTGAGACTACAACTCCATAACCTATTCTTGCACACAAAAAATTGGGGAAAAGGTTGTGAAAAGGGGATTGACTTGGTAAAACCCCTATTTAGGAATTAACCTTGAAATTAAATTGAAATTGCATAAAGGAAAAGCATCATGTAAAGTAAAAAGGTAAATGGTTGATTCACCTTGTATGCAACCCTCTTGAACAGATTTAGTAATCACTCAAATCCATGAAGATGATTTGAAATATGCTTGGAGTGAGATATCGAATCAAGGATGATTTCACAAATGCATGAATATATGATTTCCACTCCTAGATCTTGAATGTATGTGTAATTAATAACCACTTGGAAAATGAGAAAGAAGTAAGGAAGGGTGGATCTTATTTCTTGATTGTGAATTCCTCTACTTGGCCACCATGGGAGAGAAACTTGCATCAACTAGAGAATATTTTATTTTCTTGATTGGATCTTCAAGAAATGGAGACTTGGAGATCTTGAATTGGATGCTTTCCTTCAAATCTTGAATCCAAATACTTGAATGCCTGGATCCTTGAATGATTTCACTTGAATGTCATGTATATTATGGATAAAAAAATGAGAGGAGGGGCTTTCCTTTTATACTCATTTTAGGATTCAAATTTGATCAAGGCCAACCACAAATTTGACCCTCAAAGGAAACCCTGTCATTAGGCCCCAGGCCAAATATGGGCTCAAAGATCCAACACATGTCATCTCTTAAATTTTACCCCGAGGATAAGTTGAGAAGTAAACTTATACCCATGGACAAGTCAAGAAGTCAACTTGTATTCTAGGGACAAGTCAAGAAGTTTACTTGTACCCCAGGGACAAGTCAACAAGGCGTAGAATAAACCCAAATTTCTCATGGATGTCTGGAAAGGTGATAAGATATAGGAGGAGGAGATACAAGTTTCTCAAATCAAGCATAATGGATATTTAGACCTCGAAATCACCAAAATGGGGTCTAATAGGTCCTAGAGCCTCTAGTTATGGGTGCTATATTTTTAGGATGATACATTTAAACCCCACTTTAGTGGGAGTATGAGATGAATTCATTCTCATGGTAAAGTAGATCAAATGCATAAGGATGATCTCGTCAAGGTCAAAGAGACAAAGAAACATCAAGCCCCCAACTGACTCAAGTCTTCATCAAATCTACAGCCAAGATAAGAGAGGAATCACTTGAAAGGGAGAGAAAGAAAGAGAGAGAAAAGGTGTGATCACTATCCTAGTAAGAGATTATCTTATTATGGAACACACAAAAGGAAAAATGCCACAAAATATAATATTGAAAGGTCTAGCAATCCGTCTTATGATACTCAATCCTTCAAAAAGGATCGGGTATTAAGAAAAGAATTTTCTTCATTGAGGGATCTGAAAAAGGCACGATCAGACATAAGGAAATAATTGTCTCCTTAGGGATCAAAATAAAAAATGATGAAGCCTAAGGAAAGCATTGTATCCTTAGGGATCAAAGAAGAATGATTAGTCCTTAAGGAAAGTTTGTTTCAATTAAGGGGTCCAATAAAAAGGATAAACACAAGGAAAACATTATCTTCTTGGTCATCCACAAGAGAGGTTACATCAAATTATTATGTATGTGTGTGCAAATTGTGAAACACAAAGTGGAGTGTATGCCCCCATGTTAAAGAAATTGCAAATTCCTTAATGAGAGAAATGGATTTAACGAAACAAATAGATACCCACAAGAAATGTTTCCACTGTGAGATGCCCCAAGAAATGATAAATCAAGGGAAATAAACACATTAAAAAAGGGAGCAGGAAAGGGATTTAATAACTCTAGGGCCAATATGATCATATGATAATGCATGAGATAGTATATCAAAATGAACTATCATCATATGTAATGTCCCATGTTGGGACCTTTCTTAATTTATCCTAAATTTCACAATTAGTGTGATGATCCCAGCTTAGGTCCACCTAGGGTTTCAAATTGTAAGAGACTTTGTTCTATTAAGTCTTAATTTTAAAATATTTTTAAGTAGTAACGATGCACCTATAGAAATTGTCAGCTTCCTTACTATTAATATATTGCTGATGATGATATTTGCTTTACAACACTAGTCTTTATATCTAAGTGCCTTGATCAATAAGATTGATAAAGATGACTGGTAAGCAAATTTTAGTCAATTAACTATTTATCTAGGTGACTTTAGTATATAAGACAAGACAAATGGGTCACAATAATATTAATGTAATCTAGCGACTGAATGTCTAGATTGCTATCTTAATCTCTGAGTAGGAGTACCATGATCTAATTTTTTGGTATAGTAGACTTTATTTGGATTTCATTCTATTATATATCTCTTATAATGTCTCTCACTCAAAGGTCTCTAAGTTGATGGTAAGAACTCTTGATTTAAGAATTCTTGGTAGCTCCATATCATGAAGATTATGTTCTAATCATTGACTTCCCTTCACCTATGACCACAATGATATGGAGCTACCACAAATTGCCATCTCCAAATTATATCCACTGGGGTGTCATTATTGGCTGTATATCATATCCAATGTGTCGCTGACGTGTCCACCATCTTGAAGATTGTATCTCGTTCTTATAAATGTTGCTTCTATTAATCATTCAAGATTTGTCATTGTTCTAATTCTGCAAACCAGGGACCGAATAATTGTATTGGTATTCCTGAGTGTATGAGTCGTGATCGGCCTTCGTATTATATATCAAAGTCTAATCACTGTGAATGTATTAAATTGCAAATAACTCTTCACTTTTCTTTGACATCGCATATCTATTCCTCCCCCTTCCCGCATTTTTTCTCTATTTAAATATTAACTGTGTGCGGGAGGACAGGGTCGCGACCCATTCCCTTTGGTCGCGACTTCTTTCTTTTCATCGCTTTTTAAGTTTTGTGATTACAAATATTTTAATATATAATATATATATAATAATTTATAATATCCAATTTAATTATTATCTATTTTATTTATTGATATTTTAATATTATTATTTATTTATATTATATTATAATTAAAATATTATATTGTTATTTAGATTATAAATATATTAAGATATTATATTTAATAATAGCTATTATTATTTTACTATATTCATATTAAATTATATTGATTATACTCTTCATTATTATATATAATTAATTTAATTATATAATTAATTATTTCTTATTAAATTCTATTATAGAAAGGGGATATTACAGTCTTCCTTTCTCAAAATTGCTTTTCCTCAAGAAATTCGAACCTCTGGTGTGAGTGGTGTCATGCTATGTAACTCTGATATCCAATTCAACATCCCTGAAATGATAATTTCAACTTGAGGTTAAAACTGCAAATATTTACAAACATAAACTTATCAAATCTAAAGATAATATCCAATTGAAATACTAAGAATAATTTAAAAGACGAACTTATCTTGTTGTGTTGCAGTACTTTCCTACTCTTGTTGTTAAGTATCGCCTTGTTCTGTGTTGAGTCCTGATGAATAATCCTAATCCTTAGGGAGAGTTCGTAATCGGGTTACAAGCTCTCTAGGGAGGACCTCTTGTGGTTCTAGTTTCCATATAGCTATTCTAAAACGGTCCTCAAGCATTGTCACCATCTCATTACGACTATATCCTCCTAAGGCCTTATGGATATCCAAAATTTGCATATCCATCCTTCCTAGAAGATAAATCTATCTCTCCTAGACCTTCAGAGATATAATCTTTGCCTTGTAGTGGGGTGCCCTAGCAGTTATCATGTAATCACAGTGTAGTAGGGTGCCCTATTAGCAGTTCTCCCTTAACTAATATTGCAATAGGGTGCCCTTGGTGGTTCTCCCTCAACAACTTCTGCAATAGGGCGCCCTTAGCAGTTCTCCCTCAAACACAATACATTAGGGTACCCTTACAATGACTCTCCCTTAGCTGTCATTGCAATGGGATTCCCTTCACGATTCTCCCTTAATTGCAGCCTTGGTCTCTTCTGCAATAGGGTGCCCTAGCGGTTCTCCCTTAATTACAGAGCAGTAGGGTGCCTTTGTAGCAATTCTCCCTTACATGCTATTGCAATAGGGTGCCCTAGTGATTCTCCCTTAATTGCAGCCTTGGTTTCTTCTGCAATAGGGTTCCCTAGCGGTTCTCCCTTAATCACAGAGCAGTAGGGTGCCCTTGTAGCAATTCTCCCTTAACATGCTACTGCAATAAGGTGCCCTAGTTATTTTCCCTTAATTTCAACCTTGGTTCCTTCTGCAATAGGGTGCCCTAGCGGTTCTCCTTTAATCACAGAGTAGTAGGGTGCCCTTATAGCGGTTCTCCCTTAACATGCTAGTGCAATAGGGTGCCCTAGCGATTCTCCCTTAATTGAAGCCTTGGGAAGGCGCTATCAATAGAGTGCCCTTAGAGGTTCTCCCTAAATTACAGTGAAGTAGAATACCCTTATATGGTTTTCCTTACTACTACTACAATAAGGTGCCCTTCGCGATTCTCCCTTGATTTTCGTCCTTTCCCCTCATTATATCTTAAATATCTATTAATGATCATAGAAATTATTGAGTACATAAATATATTATTTTCTATGTATACATAACCAAATTTTTAGAGTGTTGTCACTACTAGGATTGAATCACTTTGAAGCTCCATTGGTTTTCCATGTTCTTCTTTCATATGAATTATTTTTCGTATATCCTCTTTTACCCTGCAGGATGGCAAGATCATGCTTTGATACCACTGCAATGTCCCATGTTGGGACCTTTCTTAATTTATCCTAAATTTCTCAATTAGTGTGATGATCCCAACTTAGGTCCACCTGGGGTTTTTAATTGTAAGAGACTTTTCTCTATTAAGTCTTACTTTTAAAATATTTTTAAGTAGTAACGGTGCACTTATAGCAATTGTCAACTTCCTTACTGTTAATATATTGCTGACGATGATATTTTATTTACAACACTAGTCTTTATATCTAAGTGCCTTGATCAATAAGAATTATAAGGATGACTGTTAAGTAGATTTTAGTCAATTAAATATTTATCTAGGTGACTTTAGTATATAAGACAAGACAAATGGGTCACAATAATATTAATGTAATCTAGCTACTGAATGTCTAGATTGCTATCTTCATCTCTAAGTAGGAGTACCATGATCTGATTTTCAGTATAGTATGCTTTATCTGGATTTCATTCTGTTATATGTCTCTTATAATGTCTCTCACTCAGAGGTCTCCAAGTTGATGGTAAGAAATCTTGATTAACCAGTCTAGTATGATTTTAGTAATACTGGCTTTGTCAGGGATCTTCTCAACCTTACTATCAGAAATCTAGTTTGGTGCCGCAATTATCAAGAATATCATGATTGTTCTACAAGGAGGAATTAAAATATGGGACCACGTAGTTCTATTGAATATCATGAAGATTCTGTTCTAATTGTTGACTTCCCTTCATCTATGCCCATAGTGATATGGAGCTACCACAAATTGTCATCTCCAAATTATATCCACTGGGGTGTTGTTATTGGCTGTATATCATATCCAATGTGTCACTGATGTGTCCGCCATCTTGAAGATTGTATCTCGTTCTTATATATGCCGCTTCTATTAATCATTCAAGAGTTGTCATTTCTAAGTCTGCAAACTGGGGACCGAATAATTGTATTGGTATTCCTGAGTGTATGAGCCGTGATCGGCCTTCATATTATATATCAAAGTCTAATCACTGTGAATGTATTAAATTGCAAATAACTCTTGACTTTTCTTTGACATTGCATATCTATTCCTCCCCCTTCTCACATTTTTTCTCTGTTTAAATATTAACTGTGTGTGGGAGGACAGGGCCGCGACCCATTCCCTTGGGTCACGACTTATTTCTTTTCGCCGCTTTTTAAGTTTTGTGATTACAAATATTTTAATATATAATATATATATTAATTTATAATATTCAATTTAATTATTATCTATTTTATTTATTTTTATTTATTTTTATTTTAATACTATTACTTGTTTATATTACATTTTAATTAAAATAATATATTATTATTTAGATTATACATATATTAAGATATTATATTTAATAATAGACATTATTATTTTACTATATTCATATTATATTATATTGATTATACTTTTCATTATTATTATATATATATATATATATATATATAAATTTGGTGAAATTTTGATATTTATATTAATAAAACTGGTTCAAAAGGGGTCTCAGAGAAAAGAACCAGTAAAGAAAAACTTCGTTCGTTACCCATAATACAAAAGGCAGATAAATCTGTAAGTTTTCCTTAAATTCTTGATCCTAACTACATAGACCATCCAAAATCCCAATACATTTAGCTCAAAATAACCATCATCCCCAAACCCCCATAAGATTTAAGGGATGGATATATGCAATAATCCAAACCCCCAACTTAACCAAAAAACCCCAATACATTTTGGCAGAGATAACCAACAACCCCAAACCCTTACAAAAAATTACAAGGGAGGGATATATGCAAAAACCCAAGCCCCCGACCGTATACATTATACAAAAATACAAGGAACCAATATGCAGCCACCATGGCATTTTAACAAAAAATGAATGGGCCGATATTATAGAGACCCCCATGCTGTACTGAGGCTAAACTTCACTTAGTAGAGAGCATCGTCAAGAAAACCAAAAGTCAAGAGACCAAGGTGTCCAAATAAGAGTGTGGAAAGACCTATATCAAAAAAGTGAAATCTTGAGGGCATAATATAAGATAATATAAACCAAAACCAATCAGTGAAAATCATCCTTGAAACTGCTCAATCTCATCGTCAAGGTGAGGCGGATGAGAAAAAAATAAAGAGCTCCATAACCTGTCAGCCTCAGCACGAGTAGAGGAACAAGCACCAGAATCATTAATTATATAATTAATTAATTATTAATTATTTCTTATTAAATCCTATTATAGAAAGGGGAGATTACATCATCCCCCGAAGGTAGTGGAACTACAAGCACAATGGAAGAATATAACATAAGAGTTACAAAGAAGAGTCTTTTTAGGTCGAAATCACATAGACAAAAAAAATAGGTAGCTATGATTTTACATCATCATCAACCAGACAACACAAAGGAAAATTTACAAATAGTGGCACATGCATGACATAACATGTAACAACATATAGAATAAGTAATATACAAATAGAAGAATACTTACGAAACTTTGATTCCTTTATCACCCTACGCCAGCAAAGCAACATGTGCCATTTGAATAAATCTAAACAAAATATATATATTAGGAAGCATGTCATGGGGGAAGAACATTACAATAGGAAAACACACACAATCCACTACACAAGAGGAGCTAGTCAAGTGTATCACTTCCCCCACCACCCCCCTCCCCCCATATTTGTCTGTAGTGTTTAGGGAAAGTGAGAAACTCGCAAGAGGAGAAACATCAAGCACAAAAGATCGAACAATGACTAATTCTAAACAAGGACCATGCTGTAAAGATAGGTTTCTTTGTTTTTCACTAGGAGTGGTAAATAATTATGGTAAAAATATAGATAGAAAATCATCATCAAGATCAATAATATCACACGTCATCAGAATCAGTAACATGAATATCATTTTTAGCATCAAAAGAATCATCATCAAGGGTATCTTCTTCATCCAAATTAATTGTAATAGAATCCAAGATATGAATAGAATTATCAATGTTTTCTCAATTTCAAATTATTTAAGTTAACTTCCTCCTTTGTCTCAAGCATGGGTTGGTAAAGAGAATCAAAGAATCAATAGGTGTATGAGGTGAAGCAATATTTTGGGAAGCATATTGGTGGGCTCTAGCATGATGTTTATGAAAACAATCAGAAGCATGATGATTACGATTGGTTTTGTTAGAAATTGGGTTTGGTTCATGATCAATCAACATTAGGCCCTTTTCTTCTTGAGGAGGAAGAACGGAAGGAATCACACTAAGTTAAGAGATAGCATGAGGAGAACGTGTGTAAGATATAGGAGGTGGAACATAAGTGTATATAGGAGATGTAGGAAGAAGTCCACATCCATGGTAAAGATATGGAACATCCTTAGGTTTGCTAAGTTCACAAATCTTTTGGACTTTGTAAAGCTTGGTAAGAGCGAAAGACATTATTGGGACAAGTTTGAGTTGGTTGAGATGTGTAATGCCAAAATAAATCAAGGTTAAGTAAGTCTCAAGGCACTGAAGGCTAATAAAGACCATGGTTAATAGTCATGATTTCTCTACTATGAGAAAATTTGAGATATTTAAGATTAGAAGAGGCCAAAAATTTCATATAGGTGAGCCAAGGAAGAACAAGTTTGACTCGAAATTGATCAAAAGTTGGGATCACAGTAAAGGTATGTCATGAGCTGAAATATATATATATATATATATAAAATCGCTCAAATATAAAATGCTTTGATTATGAAAACATAATAAGTTATAACTACATTAATCAATATAATATTAATTAATCAATAATGTCAATAGATAATAATATTTATCAATAGAATCAATAATACCAATTAACAATATTAATCAATTTAATAATTATGTATAATATAAAACTAATTAATACATCTAATATTCATTCATTATTAATCAATGTAGACACAATATTAATATAAAATAGATATAATATTAATTAAGCATTAATATTAGTCCATATTAATATTGATAAAACCGATCAATAAATATTTAATCAATTAATTAATAATATAATATAATATATGGTTAATTGATACTAATCGACTTGTGTGGGGTCGCAACCCACATACAATATATAAATACGGAAGAGGCAATGAATACACATAGGAGAAAAAAAGACATTACTATGGCAGAAAAAAATACTATAGAAAGAAAAAAATAACATTGAATAAGAAAAAAAGCCCACAGGGAAAGCAGAAAAATGAGATTTTTAAATAAGAAAAAAGACATTATGATTACACGTAGGAAGTGGCAAAAAGGAAAGTAATTTGGAACAAGGATGCAAAGCGTCAAAGTTCCTGCCAAAGTTAAATGTAATGTGTTGAAAGCTAATTAGTAGGAAGCTATAACAATTGAAGTGTAACTTGTGAGCAAGAAATATATTTTAATGAAACTTTATATATAAATTTTAAGTATTCTCAAATTCTAAATACAACATGATTATATATATTTTTGTTTTTTAGTCGTTAAAAAATCCAAAAAATATGCCGTAGTAAATTAAGTTTAATTTAAACCCAAGAAAATATAAAATCAAGGTATGAGCAATCAATTAACGGTGATTTGAGATTATAATTAACCATATATTAAGACAAAAATAAGACAGAATTAGTGTTAGCTTAAATTTTAATGAGAACCTTGTCAAATTTAATGTTGTGACATAAACATGAGAATAATAATAATAATAATATATTATCAAATATAAAGTTAGAAAATAAAAACAACTAAAATTTCAGAAATTGAAATCTCAAAATACATATATAATCAATGTTCCTTATTTGGATACCATATATAAAATACATAAGAAGAAACAAAAATTAATGCTCTTTGTTAACACACTTCTTTGCCTGGAAAGAATATAATTGGAAATTTATTTTGTCTGTGGAAACTAGACAGTATCAATCTACAAATTTTAAAAAATGACAAGCCTCTTTACCCTCTTTTAAATAGGAAAACATTTACAAATATATGATAGGAAAACATGAGAATACGTAAATGATAACATATGAGAATTCATGTATTGAAACATATTGCAAAAAAACTAGATACCTAAAAAATAAATGACTTATCAATGAAGAATACTCTAATATGTTGCCTTGACTATTGAATACTCATGAGCACAACCAGTAATCTCAAAATTTTAAAAAAAATAACACACCTTGCAGCTAGCAAACTACCATACGTATAACTATAAACCAAAAAAAAACTATGGCACAAAGGTCGTGTATCCAATAGAATACTTACACTGCAAACCCGATGTCCACTAATGAATCTAAAGCATATACCTTGCAAATAAAAATGCTACAAACTTAGCTTAGACCATTTACAAATTACACCTAATTCATGATGTCAAGAACGTAAGCATCCAAATAAAATTAGAGTAATGACTTTTACAAGGTAGATGATCTGTTTGTAGAAAAATAACTGAAAGCAAAGTGATGTCATGGAATGTCATTCTCACCGAATATGTACTAGATACAAGATTTCAAAAAATTATTTGCAAATTATTAAGAGAAAGCAATTATTAGATGTAAGTCAAATTCTATGCTATCGTCCTCATCACCCCTAATAGAATGAGATCTTTGGAACATGTGTGTGCATTTTTTAGGGATCCATTGCGGAATGTGGCACAAAGACAGGAAGGGAGTAGATCAAATAAAGATAGACAAATATCTCATTGAAAGTGTGTCTTCTCCTTCAAAAAATAGGATTGGCCTCTATCATCACAATGCAAAACACAACTATTGATCAAGATGAAAAAAACACAATTAGAACATGAGAAGACAAAAGTTACAAAAATAAAAACACTCAAACAAAAGATATTTGTAGTGAGTCATACTGGAAGCTTACACAAACAATAAAGTTGTTAAACATGTAAAATAAAAAGATAATGAGTAGTGTAGCATAGCAAAAATATTAGCAATCACAATGAATGTGGCAATGGCACCAGAAGAACTAATTTTCTAAATTTCTTATATTTTTTTTATGACAAACAAAAAGAAGCTCTGAGCACATATAGAGGAAGATAGATGTTCTGCATTTAATATGCATTGAATATATGAACCATAAGCTACTAACAATAAATAAAAATTTGCACAAAAAATAATTGTTTCACATAAATAATTTACATTGAAGATGAATAATTGTCCATCCAAAATAAAAAGATAAGCACAAATAAATTATGGAAGGTTGGATACTTTTTGTCCTTTTAATATTTGGGATTAAAAAATCAAAATTAATAATGAGATTTGTCTTGTGGTGGGGGATAGACCAATCTTTGGAAGATTTTCTGTCAATTTTGTAATTAAAAAAAACTTTTTATCACTTCAAAGACTTGTTGTCACTGTTGTTCAAATTAAAAGTTTTTAGATTTAAAAATTTTCAAATGAGCATTGTTTTTGCAATGACTATTCACATCCAAAGCCAATAGAATTGTAGATAAATAACATTTCATAAATTTTAAAAATTTGTACAAAAATTTTAAGTTTAGAAATGAAAAATATTCTTCAATATAATTGATTCAACTAATAGAAAAAAAAAAATCAATTATTTTGAAGAAGAGTAGAAAAATTCTACCTAGATTTTGTAAAAAATTTATGCACTTTTAGAATGCATATTGAATAGGATAATAAAAGAAAAGCTTTATGGTTATCATTCACTATCTAATATAATGAGGAATAGAAAAAATCTTGAGATTTTTCTACATTTGTATGCACTCTCAAAATCTTTATTAATTTGAGAAAGACTTATGAACCAAAATGTCAAAATATGTATTATGTAGAAAAGGACAACTCATCATGACAAACAAGAAATAAAGCTTTATGTCATGTCAAAAGTTTTGATTGTAGGAAAATTGTTATTTTTTAAATTAAAATGCATTTTTCTTACAAAATTTGCACTGATTGTTTAAAATATAAGCCAATAGAAAAAGAGGAAAATGGTCTTTTTCAAATTATGGAAAAATGTGTAAAAATGAGAACTATAGACTTTTTGTTCAATTTTTTTAAATTTAGCACTATGATTGATTAAACTAATAGCAAAAAAAAATGCATAAATGCATAAGTAATCTTTCATTTGGCAGGAACTAATAAGGAATCTCCATAAAAGGTATGTGAAGTTATATTCTTTTAAAGTTATATATATATATATATATATATATATATATATATATATATATATATATATATATATATATATATATATATATATATATATAAACAAGTTGTGAAGTATTTTTAATATTAGTAAACAATATACTTCTATTATATAGAGAGTATTAGATATATTAATATTATTATAAAATAAATTATTATATAGTTGAATATGAAATAATTTAAAATAATAGTAACTAAGTAATTAATGGATTATATATATATATATATATATATATATATATATATATAATTGATTATGAAATGAATTTATATAGATATATGGATAATAATCAATTATATATATAATAATAATAATAATAATCATGAGAGTTCTAGACAATAATAAAATTAGAATTATATGTACAAGTAATTAGAATTAAATATAAGTTATATAATATAATATTTATAATACACGAGTTATCAATATATTCATAGCCTATTATTTAATCTCTTGTTATAGCTTCAAGAGTTGATAGTTGGTGTTGTGTAGGGAGAGACAGAGTAAATTTAGAGAATGTACTGGTGTCAAGCGCCCTACGACAAGTAAATCCATGCTCTCCTTAGGGCTGAGTTAGGAGAGACTTAAGGAATATGGGCTTAAATATGTTGACTACCAAATGTATTATGAACTATTCATTAATTGCATCAGATGCTTAATAAGGTATGTTAATCATTGGTTGGAGGCATTACATCTATAAGTTTATATTTGTAATCTAAAAGATATTAATATATATTTTACCAATTCCTTAACAACTCACTAATTACTATTAAGGAAATAGGGAGTGTGTATAGGAAGAGGCAGATAAATCAGTCACATGATGGAAAGATCCCAAGATAGGTAGAGCCTTGAGGGAATCCACTTGTAGGTTGTGCAAGCATCCTAGTACAGTAAATCTACCATCTTTCTTAAGGTTAGTGATTAGGAGTGAAGTAAGGAATCAAGGCTTAAGTATGTATTATGAATTCATGAATATTCTTTATATAATTTAGCTTATATGCCTAATGTGGTATATTAATCATTGGGAATCCACATTCTCCTAGTAGTGAATGTTACAAGTTGTCGTTCCCATGTGCACTCATGTTGCAATTGTATAATAAAAGCATGTTCTTCAATTATCGCATTCACCATGCAAGTAGGATCAATAAGGATGCCACGAGATAAAGTCCATTAACTTTTGCAACAATGTAGAGAGGACCATCAGGAGATTTAATTTTCTTAGTACGGTCAAAGGTAATGCAAGACTTAGTTGGAATATTAGGTTTGGCTTGATCAAGAAGGTTGACAAAAAGATTGGCTTTGTGAAATTTATCATCATAGCCAATAAGATGAGCGAAAGAGGAAGATGAAGGTTGGATAGACTCAATATAATTAATTGAATGAGATGGAAAAGGGTTGGTATAGATTTGCAAGTTTTGATTAGGAGGTACTATAGGTTTATTTCCTTGATCATTGATACCTTTAATAGATATAGCATCAGAATCAATAAGGTCTTGAATAACATTTTTCTAGTGGAAATACTTTTCAGTATCATGATTAGGTTGATGATGGTATTGACAAAAAGCTTTGTGATCAAAATTATTGGGAAAAGGTTTGGATGTGTCAATTGGTTTGATAGGAGGACGTGTTAACACATTAACATTAATTAATTTCAACATCACATTGTGCAAATATTCAGAAAGTTGAGTAAAATTACGAGCAGGTCTAAAGATAGATGATAAAGGGGCCACACCTTTGGATGTTGTTGCCACTTGTTCATCAACATTGTTGGATGAATTGTTGATTTTGATGAAGTTTTTTGGTTTCTAAAATTTGTTAAAATTATTTGATGTGGAACCACTCTTATCAAAAGGATCTATTGAAGTGGTTCTCTCGAACTGACTCACTTGAACTTGATAATTATGAAACACTGCATACAATTGAATGAAAGAAGAAAATTTAGAAAGTAGAATCTTATCTCTAATGTCATTTTGTAAATTAGCAATAAAAATTACATTGCACATCATTATCAAACATATGATAAGAAATATGAGCATAAAAGTGCTTAAATCTCCTAATAAAATTATACACTTTTTCTTAAACATCTTGTTTACAATGCATTAAATCAGTCAAAAAAATTTAGGACCAATGTTGTTTTGAAATTTTTGAATGAAATCATTAGCAAGATTTTGGAAGGAATCAATAGAATAAGGAGGCAAATATTAATGCCATTGAAAGACTTTGTCTCCAAAGGTTCTAGTGAATAGCTTATCCATGAACCTATGGTCATGAGTGAAATCACTACACAAGGTTTGAAATGTTTTAACATGATTCAAAGGATCACCCTTACTGTTTTAAGTCTCAAGGTGAGGAATCTCCATATATTGCGGGATAACAACATGGATGATATCCAAAGACAAAGGACTGGAAATATCACAAGTAGTAATGTTGAATTTGGATTGAGTCATTGAAGTAATTTTTTGTGGAAAAGATGACACATTTTTAGCCAACCTACTAATGGTATAATTAGTAGAGAGGACAGTAGGAAGGGATATGTTGGAAAATTTAGGAACATTGTTAGAAATTGAAGGAATGATTGAATATGAAAAAGGGACACTATGGTAAGTGGAAATGGATGGAGGCAATGAAATACATGGCGCACTTGAAGGAGTGGAAGGAGCAATAGGATTAGGAATGTTTACTTGGGTGGGATTAAAATTTTGAATTGAAGTTTTTATGATAGGTGGAGCATAAGTGGATACACTAGGAAAAGAAGTAGAGATAGGTAGAGAAGTATCAACACTTGTAGTAGGTGGAATGAGGCATAAATCTTGAGCACAATCCCTAAGAGGCTTAACATTGTTATCAATGAGATAAGAGATAATACACAAGATGTTAAAACCATGTTCATCATTATGAATGAGCTTCCTTAAACCTTCTACAACGAAATGACCTCTAAATTAGGATTTTCTTGTCCTAACCATTTTTTAAATTTCTCAAAGTCATGGAAAATTTTGGGAAGATTTATTGTCCATGATAGGGTTGATGTCACTAATATGCATGTTAATCTCATCAAGATTCACAGGAAAGAGGAAGGACTTAGGATCAAAGGAACCCATAAGTCTATGACTTCTTCTAACCAGAATGCTATAAGTAGGACTCAAAGTGATAACATTCCTGCACAAAGGAATGAGAGGAAAGAGAGATGCAATGCAATTACAAGATTTGAAAGGAATATGCAATCCAAATAAAGAGAGTCTTTTATGAAAAGCACATTTAACTATCAAACTCAAACATGTAATGTAAAGCATACACAAGTAAACGTAACTATGGAAATGAAAATAATTTAATGTAGATCTAGATAGAAAGATATAAACCTATAGATCTAAATGCAAAAAAGGTGATTATGCCAAAGAGGATCAAACTATCACATCTATATATCTAAATGCATAGAAAGGAAATATATCTCCAAAGCGAGAAGGGAAATGTAATAAGTCAGGTTCAACAAAAAGCATAGTGGAAAATGGAGAGTAATTCTAGGATGTAGATCACTCACCAAAATTCTACATACATTGGATTACAAACCCAAACCTTAAGCAAAACTTAATTAGCAAAACCAAAGGAAGAAGGGTGCTAATACAAGATCTAGACCAAAGGGGGGTTTGGTATTCCTAAAAGGGAAGATAATATGTGATATGATCAATGATAAAGTAGATGATGAAACAAGTGATAGAAGATCCAATATATGAAATTAAGTGCAAAAAAAGAAAACAAGAAGAGCATATTTGAACTTTGGATTTGAATTTGACTGTCGTCAGAATGTCAAAATCAATTATAACTCCAGACCTGGGAAATTGAGACCTATGACTATCTACTCTATAATTTTCAGCCAAAAAGTGCAGGGGCAAGTTGAGAAGTTGACTTGTA
Organism: Chamaecyparis obtusa; assembly: GCA_027943335.1. Classification (NCBI taxonomy): domain Eukaryota; kingdom Viridiplantae; phylum Streptophyta; class Pinopsida; order Cupressales; family Cupressaceae; genus Chamaecyparis; species Chamaecyparis obtusa. Next base: position 66,431 of record BSBK01001567.1, on the reverse strand, counting down.
CCCAAGGAAAAGTCGAGAAGTCGACTTGTTCCCAGTTATGCTAACTCTGATGAAACTTTTTGGGATCATGCATTTGTACCCGTACTTCTCATATCTGAGACCACAACTTTGTAACCTATTCCTACACATAGAAAAATGGGGAAAAATTTTGTGGAAAGGGGTTTCACTTGGTCAAACCCCTATTTAGCAATTAACCTTAAAATTGAATTAAAATTTCATAAAGGAAAAATAACATGTAAAGTAAAAAGGTAAATGGTTGATTCACCTTGTATGAAACCCTCATGAACTGATGTAGTAATCACTCAAATCCATGAAGATGTTTTGAAATATGCTTGGAGATAGATGTAGAATCAAGTATGTCTTAAAAAATGCATGGATATATGATTGCCACTCATAGATCTTGAATGTATGGATGCTTGATAACCACTTGGAGAAGGAGAAAGAAGAAAGATGGATGGATCTTCTTGCTTGATTGTGAATTCCTCTACTTGGCCATCATGTGAGAGAAAATTGCATCAAATAGAGAAGATTTCCTTTTCTTGAATGGATCTTGAAGAAATAGTGACTTGGAGATCTTGAATTGGATATTTTTCTTCAAATATTGAATCACATAACTTGAATGCATGCACTTGAATGCCATGTATATTACGGATGCCAAAATGAGAGGAGAGGTTGTCCTTTTATACTCATTTAAAGATTCAAATTTTATCAAGGATGATCAAAAATCTAAACCTCAGAGGAAAACCCCACCATCAAGCCCTAGGCCAAATATGAGCTCAAAGACCTAGGGACAAGTTGAGAAGTCAACTTGTACCCTAGGGACAAGTCAACTTGTCCTAGCTAGAATAAACTCAAATTTACTATGGATGTCCATAAAGGTGGTAAGATGTGGGAGGAGGAAATGAAATTTGTTGGGATCAAGCATAATAGACATTCAGACCTTAAAAATCACCAAAATGGGGTCTAATAGGTCTTAGATCCTCCAGTTGTGGGTGCTAACTTTTTAGGACGATAGAGTTAGGTCCTATTTTAGTGTCCAAGGCTTCCATGCCTATTATTCTTGATCCACCCTTGAGTTTGAGTATATTTATAGGGTATCCAATACAAATTGGAGCCCCAACCCAAATCTAAACCTGAATCAAGTGGTCAAGGGCAACTAGGTTGGTCTAAGGTGAGTCGGGTCTTCCTTGACCCTAATAAATGTCCTCAATTTTGAATCAAATAATGTTATTTTGATTTTAGTGAGATCCCCAAATCCATGTCAGCTTCCTTCAAGTTTTGAACCCTAAAATGTCTAGGAGAGGTGTATAAACAAGACTACCTCCCTCATTTTGGTAAGATTTCATCAAGAAAGGAATTCCTCATAATATCTCTCAAGCATTCAAGGATAAATTAAGAAAATTCATCCAAACAAGAAAGAATGGAAGACTAGGAGCTTTCTTCATCATTTCATTGTGTTGTAGCTGCATCTTTACTTCATTTCTCAGTTTTTCATCTTCTTCCTTGAGTACTCCAATATCTCCAAGTTTTCTTGACAACTCACCATTTACTCGGTTGATCTCCTGGTTTACAGTCATTATTTGATTTGATATTTCAAATTGATGCTTGATAAGTCTTTGTATCTCAGTTTATTTTGCTTGAAGTTGTTTAGCCATCTGTCTTCAGTCTTCAATAGCTAGATTCCTTCCTTGTTTATCTTGTCTAGCATTGTTCATTACATAAATCATTCTCACCATCTGTGATTCTTGACCGATCTAAAGGGCTTTCACTTGTTTAGTCAAGTGAAGATTATTTTCAAATAAATCAGAGATGTTATTTTCAGAACCATCAGAAATACTTCTTGAACTATATCCAATGTTATCTAATAAGTCATCAATCTCTTCTTCATGGTAACTGTTCTCATTTTCTAGAATAGCCAGGTTCTTTCTCTAAACCAGTAACTTCTTCAATGCATCCTTATCTTGTTTGTACTGCTCTATGAACATCTGCATCTGAATCTTTTGATTCTCTATTGTCTTATCCAAATTATATCTCTCCATGGTTAGATCTTTACTCTTCAGTGATTAAACTGTCCAATAAGAGATCCAAGCTCTGATACCAATTGTTGGAATGGAGAGATAGGGTACTGAGAGGGGAGGGGTGAATTAGTGCCCTCAAAAACTAACTCCAAAAACTCAATCGGCAAAAAGTAGTAAACTTATCTTTTAACGGAATCCATTGTATGCATCATTCATTTAATTAACTTGGAAATGCAAATTGCATGAAATCAAACAATAAATCAAGCACATAACACAAGTATTTTGGTTTCGCAGAAACCCTTGTTAGAAGGTAAAAATTACGGTGGGGATGACACCCACAAATTCTTCACTACTACAAATAATAAAGTTTTCTTGTTAGGGATACAAGTTGTGATCACTTCTGGTGATCTTCCCCTATTAGGAGTAACAATTAGATTAGCTAGATCTACCTAGTTATAGGATTTTAACAACACTACTTGAGTGTGTACTCGGTAAAGAGATTTTCAATAAAGACTGTTAGGTCTACTTTGTTAAGAGATTTTTGCTAACTCTATTACAATGATTAGAGAATAATAGGATGTATCTGCAAATGAAAACTTAACCTTGTCTAAAATAGATCTATGAAATACTAAATAAATATCACCTTGATATGTGAAAATCTTATCTCTGAACTGCTCAGTAACCTTGTTTGATTCTACCTAATTTGAATGTCTATGTATTCTTCTCTTCTCTGTCTGATAATTGATGTCTTGAAGTAGGCTTCTTGCTTCAAGATCTCCTTCACTTGTTCATACCAAACATGTCATCCTTATCATGTTTATCATGCTTATCATGTTTATGTCAAAATGACATGAAATACAAATATATAGCATATTGCTATTTCTGCTTAACAAATTTAGGTTACAATATCTTAGGAAAAACCCTAAGATCTGCAGTGTACAAAAATAACCTACATCTAGCAATTACATAGAGATAATATCACAATTAATGATTACATCCATAATAAATGATCCTCGATCTTGGTAAAACATTTTATAATTCAGTTGTAACCGTCTCCATAGAAACGGTTACAACATAATCATAGATCATGCCAAAATAGATTACTATACCATTTCCTGGATTGCTCAGTAAACGCTATCAATATTGCACGGTAGTTATACTAGTACTCGGTGTCTAGTCTTCTCAGTGTTTACTAACGCTCGGTATTGGTATACATTGATGCTCGATAAAATTGCTCTGGTACTCGGTTAGAACTATTATCTTTTTGTTCTCGATACTACCTTGAGATAACTCAGTGTGAAGGCTTATATAGTTAATCGACTAGCATGTATAGCTTGTAGTACTTCCTTTTACTGACTAGATAGCATAGGTAACCGACTGACCATCTTTGATACTAATGACAATCCTTAGTGCTCAAATAGGGATAACATATATATCTACATTACCATAAAGGATTGGTTTGACAAAATCAAATGGTTGGAATGAATATTCTTATATATGTGGGAGAGGATACACGGGAAGAGAAACTAAAGACAAGTGTCCTCTCACACATCTGGGAAGACACATTAGGAAGAGAAAATGTGCCATGTTTCCTCTCACATATGTGTGAAAATGTGTTAGAAATAGAAAAGGTGACAAGTGTCTTCTCTAATATGTGTGGAAGATCACATGAGAATAAGAGATGAGGAATCATGACTTTGAATAAATATGGACAATCACATGGACTAAATGTACGGTTGATATTTTCTTGACAGAATAGATGGTCAAAATTGTTATGTAGTTTTTAGGATAATTGCACTTTCAGGTGTGATTGATTAGCTTAATAATTTATAGCTATAGTAAAGGGATAATTAGTTAATTAATTTAATTTGACTAATTAATTTTATTTGAGACCAAATATGGGAATTAAATAAATGATTATTTCATTAGAAGACAAAGGTTGTGCTTAAGTAATAGATGTGAATTTATTTAATTAATAGTGATAAATAAGGATAAAACATTAATTAGTTAATTTATATGTATGTAATTAATAGTTGGACTAATATAAATTTTAATATTGTGAAGTGTTATTAAATTTAGGTGTCTAGTATAATGTTTGTATTGGTCATATTTTATTCCATATGGTGTGCAAGTACATTGGGTGATAAGTTTATCCCAATGATCTAATAGATGAATATCACTTCAATTGTTAGTGTCATTAGGTAGATTAAGCTCATATTTAAATTTGAATACCTCATACTCAAGGGTTAGAGTGACATAATTTTTGGTGTAATTAAATATTTCTAATTACACTTTACTTAATCTTACTTAGGATAATGCATTGCATATTAGTTTTTCATTAAGACACCTAGGAGTTTTCTCCTTAATTAAGCACATGGTGTAGGAGAAATTTGACTTTAGGTGTGAGATCCGCCTTTAGTACACATATCACATTATCATCTTCAATATGACACATAATTCATTGCATAATGGAGGATGATCCACCTTTGGTGGACATGTGATTATACCTTGTGTAGGTGATAGCTTATCTTCTCCTTATCATTGTCTCTTATTGTCTTTCCTATATAATGAGGCCTACTATGTACATTTAAATGAATGTAATGTCTGTGTCCATTATCAATAATATTATTCTTGTATTTTAATGCAATTGTCTTGTTATTCTCTTATGGAAGTTATCTTGGTCTTTCATTTGATCCTAGGGGTGTTGTAGAGTCACCTAAAACTCTAACATGGTATCAGAGCTCTCAAGGTGTGAAGACCTCTTCTCAAGAAGAAAAATATTAGCTTGATCTGATTGTGGGTGCAAAATTTGGCAATTTGGGCATCACCATCACATCATTTTTTGACAGACTAAGTCGTATGACCTGATCTGCCCTTCTACAATTACATAGTCTATAGGTAACTAGGCAGTCAGATCTCGGCTCCCGTAGATCAAATTATACAAAGAATATTTTGTGTCATTAGTATTCAAAACACCAGCTACTGCACAATCACTCATGATGATCAAACAACCCAACAACTCACAAAGCCATGCAGCATCCCCCAGTCCCCTTCTTTGTTTAAACACAGTGGCACATAGTATATAAAGTGACTTTTAACAGCCATAGTCCCAATGTGGGACTAAAAATTCTAAGGCCTGCCACCTTCAGATCATGCCATGACATAGTGACCTCCATTTCTACCTCACTACCACAATGAGAGGTGCCACCTAAGCTAGACCACACCCAGTCACAAGGCCGTGTGACATCTTCTGAGGACAATATGCAATCATAGCATGCCACATGGCATGTTGATCACCGTGCCACCTCATTCTACCACATACGTTGACACATCAACACCATGTGTGCAAGGAGTAGTCGATATTTTATAACCACATGATAGTAGAAATCGCTACATTAGCAGCCAAGTCAAGTCTACCCAGTCATCGTATGGACAGACACAGTCACTACCACATAGCACCCAGTTAGCCAGATTGGCATTTTTTTTGCCATGCAGGAATTTTCATGAGCTAAAAATTGATGCCCATCTGCACGTCATCCTGAGGTACCTGACACTTCTCTGGTGACAACCATACAATCATCAAATTTAACCTCATAGGTTTATGACATCACTGACTGGCTCAAATTTCTCACCCCTTTCCAATAAAGTTTTTTATTTTGCTACCTAAATTCACAGGGCCATAACTTTCTCATTTTTGCTCCTTTTTTTGAGCATTTTTTTTTTAAAATTTGGGGTAGGATTTCCAAATTTTTCAATGGCAGCCTTAATTGTGCATTTTGGTGCCCAAATTAATCAAAAATTGAAGATTTTCATGACTGTTCCTATTTGTTTCTCAATTCTACAACTTCTAGACCTTCGTTTGGGCAGATATGGTAACATTTTCAAGAGCATTTTTTTTGAAAGTGCATATTTTTTGTCTACTTTCTAGATCTACAATAATATTTTAGTAATTTGGAGTGGAAATATCACTTTCAAAAATAGGTCATTTTGGGTCTATAAATGCTCTTGGTTAAATCCTTTGATTTTAGTTTTTTTATTTGCATCAGTAATTTGAAAGAGTTATCAGTTTATTTTAGTTATTACTTGGTTGCATTATGGACTTTTAAAAAATAAAAATCCTCACTCCATATAACTACCATGAATGGAAATAATTTGTATGTGATCAATTGTTAAGTATTGGATTTCTTAGAATGACTCTTGGGCAGGATCCAGAACTAGCTACAAGTGTTACAGAAAGGAGAAAATGGTTTGATCAAAGGGATAAAGCACTTGGCTCTCTTAGATCATCCATCTATCATGATTTTATATTTAATATTGTATCTTGCACACATCCTCATGATGCTTGGATACTCTTTGAGGGACTCTTTTGGTAAACCTAATAGAATGAGAACGTTCAGATTGGAGAATGAACTCATAGGTCTAAATCCTAGTGATTTTGACAATATTCAAGACTTTTTCTTGAAGTTAAATTCTATTATATTGAAGCTTTCTACTTGTGGCATTACTAACGATAATGAACAATTGATATTTTCTATTCTTTCCAAGCTAGATCCTAAATATTCAATCTTTGTTTCTACATTCTATGCTACTATGTATGCTCTTGGTAGTGTAATACCCCAAAAATGGGCTATAAGTTCATTAACCTCCTACATCTACAAATTGAATGAAATCAACATCAAAGTCCTAATCTAAGGCACATCTAAACATCATCGAATCCTAATTGATTATCTTAAATTCTGCATCGGGGAATATTCCTAGCAATATTCCTAATTATCTTAATTATCTTTAATTTAATGATTATTTGGCAATAAATCACATTTATCCTAAGTTTGATTAATTGAATATTTTCATATTTAATTAATTAGATTTAATATCTTGCCACTTAATTGTGTAATTAAATTTAATTCTATCTATTATTAATTGTATTATTTAATTTTGACAATAAATCCAATATCCTATGAATAATTGATTAAATTCTTATTTAATTAATTAAAGCAAGTTGTCATTATTTAATAATATAGTTTTTAATAAAAGTTTGATAAAATAGTTAATTAACCCATAAATTAATTATTTTATTTCAAAAATCAGTTAAGTTGAGAATAAATCACTTTATTTATTTATTAAATCATAATTATCCATGTGCACATTCAAGGACCAGTTAAACTCAAATTGTCCAAAATCAATGCAAGTTGTTAGCTTTTTGAAACTCAACATCTTTTTGAGTTTAAAAGTTGATCTAAACTTTTAATTCGAGTTGAACTGTGCTTTTGCATGATTTTTGTGACTTAATTATCTGTTATTTAAAAATAACTCAAAAATCAACCTGAGTTATTTGAGTGATTTATGGCTTTTTCTCATGCACCTCCAAAGCCTTGGATTTCTATAAAAACAAGGTTCAGCTCTTCATAATTCATCTCTCAAAATTTGCATCCACAGAATCTCATATTTTTGCACAATCACGCTGGAGAATTGCAATTGGAAGGATCAAAGCTTATTGTGAATCAACATTGTTGTGAGATCACTTTTGTTTATCATATCTTTGTTAGATCAATTCATAGCATATCAGTTTTTACATATCATAGATTTCATATCATTTTTCATTATTATTGCATAGAAAATACCAAAAATATAGATTAATTGCATTCAATTCATATCAGTTTTGCATTCAAATCCTTCATTTAGGTGTTGTCTAGGTCACTGATCTCGATAGCAATCTGAGAACATCAATCTCGCACCTACTAGAAGGCAGTAAATCACTTGGTTAGATTAGATTTCAATTTTGCACGATTTTGATTATAGCTAACCTCTAATGTTTTACTGAAGTGTTGTGTCTACAGATCAGGTACAATTTTCACACACACAGGTAGTGCATACAAATTGCCTTTTGTTGATGAATTTGCAACTCAACTCACAAGGGAACAAGAAAATTTGGCACACATGGGTCAATTTAAGCCTTCAACACATCATGCATTTCTTGAAAATTACTCCACTACAAAGGCTTCTAATGGAAAAGGAAAGAAGCAACATAAGGATCCTAAGCCTCATGAAAAAGGTAATGAATATCCTTTACAACATACTTTTGAATCCAAATAATCTTCAAGAGAGGAATCAACTAGAAGAAATAGGAAAAAATATGCATATTGTAAAAATCTAGGACATGGTGAGTGTAAATGTTTTCACAAGAAGATTGATGAGCTCACTCACATTCTTCAAAAGAACAATATTAAGTTTCCCTCATCAGTGTCTACTCCTTCTTCTACACATTTGGTAGCTTCTACATCTATATCATCATCCAAGGATAAAGTTAAATTTCAAGCACTTTTGGCTTCCACACATCCTGAGCAAGGTAAATGGCTTCTTGATTCAGGTGCATCACATTATATGGCATCTTCTATGGATATGTTTTCTTCTATTGAGCCTTGTAATTCTCCCAATATATTGATGGGTAACAACACATACATAAGGGTTTATGGGAAAGGGTACATTGAATGATGTTATTTGTGTATCATCCTTGACCACTAATATCATTTCTATTTACCAAATTACTCATGGGTCACAAGGTAAAATTGTTGAGTTCACTCCTGATTATGTCTACATTAGGGACATGGAGACTACATATGTCATAGATATGGGATTTGTTGATCATGGATCGCACTTGTATTCTTTTTCACATTTATTTGTTGTTGTTGTTGTTGTTGTTTATGATAATGATGATGATGATGGTGGTGGTGGTGGTGGTGGTGGTGGTGGTGGTCATGGTCGTGGTCGTGGTCATGGTCATGGTCATGGTCGTGGTTGTGGTTGTGATGATGATGTTCATTATATACCCACCCCTTTACCAAGGGTGAATTATGCATGTGAGGAGAACTTTGGACACTTGAAACATTTTGTTCTTGATCTAAGTGTTGAGATTCCTACTCCTCCACCTCTTTCTTCTTTAGACATGGGTTCTACTATTTAGTAGGATGATCATAGAGATTCAGATCTTGTAGTATGGGATGACTACTTGGATGGAATTTCAACATTGTTTGTTGATTCTCATAATGCAGATTTTGGAGACATAGTTAAGGGGGTTTCTCTCCTCTTTGATGATAACAACACAGTTGAAGTTGGAGATAATTATTCACCTTATTAGGATATTGAAATGCTTGATTCTTCTCCTGCACTTGGTTTTTCACATTTCATAGGTCAACTTGATGATGTGATAGAATCTTTGAGCTTTGATAGACCTATTTAGTCTTCAAAGATGCATACATGGAGACCTTCATCTTCTTCCTCCTTCCATTTGCACATGGATTGGATTCTTTATGATTTGATGTATTTATTTCTTCCTAAGGGGAGACATGTTTCTTGTAAGCATTGGATTATCTTTTTTTTACATGTACTCTTCATCAACATTGGAGCTTGTTCTTTATGGAGGGGAAATAATTTCTACTTCTATCCTTCTTATGGGGGGATAATTCTTTGTATATACATGATGTATGTATTACTTGGGGGGTATTTATTAATCCATCCATGCATCTTGTGTGTTCATCTCTCTTTTTGTGGGAGATTTTTTCCCATGAGGTTTTATCTCTTTCTCCACTTTATGAGAGATTGCATTTAATGTATTGCATTTCATATTGTACATGGGTATGTAGCATGGCCTAGTAGCCGGGACCCATCTTGCATTGTGAGTTAAGTGCATCCCCCTAAGTTGTACTTAAGGGGGTGGTGTTGGTGTAATTAAATATTTATATTGTTGTAAATCACATCCCTCTATAATTTCACACTCATTTTGGGTTCACTTTGATTTTTGTGCCTTATGCTACTATTTCATGTTTGAGATTCCCTATAGTTTCTTACTTTACAATGATTTAATTATTAGAATTAAACTTGATTAAGTGAGCTTGGAAATTACAAATTTTAGAATGTTAGTGTGATAAAGGTTTAAATAAATTCTCTTTATTTATTGAGATTTCCCAATAATTTCAATCTCCCCAATTTTACTTATTGATGTGTGTTTAGTAGCCTTTATGTTATTTGGGCTACTTTTGAACCTACATAACCTTTGAGTTGTTTAGTTCACAAGTCCCTAAATTCCATGATCACTCGAACGTTCTTCAATGTGTCTTGTCATCCGTCACTTTGTGGTGTTGTCTTTTTAGTTGGCTAGTTGGAAGATTTATGAGCCCCTGTATCTATCAATGGTTATGGTTCAATGGTTTAAAATGTTTCTAACGACCCAAATTAAAGGGATTTCCTAGATTCCAAGGCATAGTCATTTCAAGGTACTAGCCAGTAGGGTGCATTAATGATTGGTGAGGTGGCAAGAGATATGAAAATATATTGGAACTATTTTTAAAAAAGAATGAGGGTACTCCTACCACCAAAATTAAATGAATTTAGTGCTCCTCTTAAAAAAAGATGGTATCATTTTGTAAGACTCATTTCACTTTGCAGAGCTAGCAGAGTGAAGTTTCTAGTTCGGCAGCAAAGGAAAAAATTTGCAAGCATGCACAAAAACAAGTTAGGCTAAAGGTTTAATTCCCTTTTTATTGTATTTTTTGAATTAGAAGTAAAGATATTTCATGATGTAGCCTATGTGGTAAACAGGCGAGTTCCTTATGAGTCTATTTTGTGAAATTCTAGGGTATAGCCATCAATTTCCAACCAAAATTGCAAAACTCTTGATAAATCACCTTTTATACTATCAATTTTTAACCCTAGCCTTCACAATGTCACCCACTATAGATAATAGTCTAAAGGATGTCTTAGACACATAGTTACATAGTGTGAGTATTCATGGCATTATCAAGAGAATGATAAAAGAGTTTACTTCGACCGCATTTCCCATAAAATCATAGAGAATTGTATCCTTGAAGCAAGTGGTTTATTGTGTATCATTCCTTATCCTAAATTAATCATTTCTTTTGTCAATCATTACCACTACGAGTCTCACAAAATTCAAACCTCTTGTGGTTGTACGTTCATTGAAATTGACCCTGAAGTAGTGTCCCAAGTGTTGAAGCTTCTTGAACGAGATAAATTTATGAATATATCTATTAATCTTGACTAGGACTATTATTTTGACATAATAGATTGGTGTTTTAGTTGAATTAAAACTACCTGGTTGGAGGTTAAGATGAAAGAAAAGTCTAGACTCCCTTCATTTCTAAAGAAACACCACTTTGCCAATGAAAATTATGGTGCAATCACCATCCTACCCCGCGTTATGGGGAGTGATGACTCGGAGATATTTTAATTTTAGATGTGGCAATTTATGATAATTATGTGTATTTATAATCAGTTAATTGACTCGACAAGGTTTATAAGCTAGTATTTTCATGACCAGCTAGCTAGCTATCAGCAGAGAAAAGACTTCCATATGTGCTCTCTATTCATATACATCCTTGATAGAAAAGAAGTTTCCTAGCCTACTTTGCAAACCCTAAAATATTGAACGAAATACATGCCCATGTATCAGTATTTTTTAGACTTATAGAAGAAAGAAGGGATGAAAAATTATCTTTTTGTCAATGACACCCTTCTGTGGGTAGTAATTAAAAAAATGAAGGATCACTCGAAAAGAGGTTTTTCCTAAAGCTACAACCCTGGTGACTCAATATGGCTACTATTTTATCTAGTTTTGATAGTTTCTCATATTTGAAAATTGGCGGTTTTGAAAATGCCCCATGTGAATTGCCTAGATATATTTCAAATTATTTTGCATTCCTATAAGTATTCTGGAAGATGGAAAAGGTGACTATAAAATATGTAGATAAAATGAAAAAAAGAGATATGTATTCACCATTTTCCTAACATATTTCAATTGAAAAAGAATTGGGGATGCAAAAATGGCAAATAAAATTCTATCAAAATTTAATTTTCAATTTTTATCACAAAGGCCTTATTATGATAGTAACGACTATGTCTTAGCTCATGTTCACAAAGGGAAGTCATATCTACATCATCCTCAACTAGAAGACTACTAGGAATATTGTCTAGATGTTATGGAGGTTTAAAAGAGAAATTATATGGGGTGAATGTTGGACCAAGCCAGAGCCTTTGGAGTATTTGTTCCTATTGCTAAAAATATAATTGACAATGGATCAAATATGATTGAAGAGATCTATAAAAACATTTCTCTCGAACCTCTCCCACACCTCTATTACTTGGATAAGGAGACTTTAGATATAGTAAATAGAATCTGACATGTGGTGGAGAGAACAAGGAGATAGCTAGAGAAGGAAATGAAAGAGTGTTTTGGTTCCTCTACATCAAAGAGGACACCAAACCTAAAACAAAATTCATCTTAGAATACTCCCACCTCCAAGGCTCCTACCATTTTGACTTCTACTCCCCAAGGAAGTAATTCCAAATTTTGGGGAGATGAAGGGAAACCAAGTGACAATATGAAGCTAAAATCTATATGTTAGGAAGATAAACTTATGTCCTCCAAATCAAAACTAGACAAGGAAACTTTTGTTCCTCTTTCTCTCACCCCTGATAATTTTTCACCTATTGCAGGTTATGCCCAAGAAAATGATCCTTTAATTTTTCACCAAATTGGTGGAAATAATATATCCAACATGTTTTATAATAACTTAGATTCCTCCATGCTTGGTGATTCTTTTCCTCTAGTACCTCTCATGGTTTCATTATGTTCCATGTTATTTTTTATCTAAGTTGGACTCTATTTTATTATTTGGCTATCCGTATGATGTGATCAAACATTGCACTATGTGATGCATTTGGATACAATAAATTGTTTTGGCTTTACTAATATCATAGCTAATTTAGATGTTAGATTATATTATTTCTTACAATTTTGATCATATCTGCACGATGATGCTTTGAAGATGTGACATCATTCTTTATGATGATTATCTTTGATTTCCTATGTTATTGTGCCTTTATTGTTGATGGATATTTCATTGGAATTTTTTTTATATATGCTCATACATGATCGTAAACGATTATTTTAATGTTGAAATGATTAATTTAAATGATAATGCACATTGAGGATTAGATATGGAACAACCAGTATTGTGACATTCTAATACATACAAATGATCATGTCACTAGAGCATCACTGTTTCATTAGGTGTATTTTGATCATTTACTATTCCTTTGACTATTTATGTTATGAGAAACTACACTTGATGTGTGCATGTTTTAGTGAATAGGTGCCAGACATCATTATGCCTGAGTTGTAGGTTTGAGCATGTCTTATCTCCAGTAGTGGCATAGGAGATAGTTTCTCCAGCCTTTCATGATTTATCCAATATTGTCCCTATATGGATGATGTATCTGTAATTGGTTTATTATATCTCTGGTACATGTGGGAAAATTTGGACTTCCTATGCATATTGTGTTAGACTAGTATATGTGTCTATGCATTTAGAGTTCTCATAGTTGTTGGGGTTCAATTATAGATTTAAATCCTAAATTTTGTGTTTTGGGATTACTTTTATTTATTGGAAAGTTTTTCATAGTTGAATTACATTTAATTGGAATATGATTAATATATCCAATGAAATTTTTGAAAAAGTCTATAGTTTTGATTTAATTTATTTTAAGTGATTTATTTTTATCCCTTTTGGATTTTGTGAAAAAAGTAACAAAAAGTAACCTTTTAAATGGGGGAAAAAGATTTCTTTTCCTCACTTCATTTTTTGATAAATTAGATTTTGATCCAATTTTTATTGGAGAAAATTTTCTTTTTGCTTGTTGGATTTGATCCACTTGCCAGATTTATGTAGGTATCATCTCATTGGGTTCATATCAGGATTTCTCTACTTTGCCAAAGATTTCATCTAATTTCGTGGGGTTTTGGATTTTCTTCTCCATTTTTTGTTTTCCTCACTTTGTGAGGTAGGTTTTCCTCAAAACTATTTCAACTTAAATTTGAATTATTTCTAGTTTATTGTAAGTGATTCATGGGATATATTAGATGCTTTTCCCCACATGTATGGACTAATTTTACACTCGTTTTGGTTTCCATGTATTTTCTATGGTTTCACATTTTGAAATGTATAGTTTTTATGGTGTTATGCTACCTATTTTACCATGTGTGTTTGAAATATGAATTTTATTAGATAAATGATTTGTTGGGTACCTTAAAAAAAATGGATTTTCATATTTTTAAATTATTGGAAGATTAAATCTTTGATCAGTTTAAAGGATCATCAATGGTGATATCCTTCAGGACCAAATTTTAATCTGTGAGCTTTCCTTGGTTTTTATTTTAAGTTGGGATTAGGAATTATTCTCATGATTCTAACAAATGTGTGGTTTTCTTTTGTTGATATCATATTCATCTTGGAACCTATGCTCCTAACAAAGTAGCTAGTTGAGTGAGCTCTAACTTTATGTTTTATTGCTCATCTTGACAATCATTTATTGTATTGATCTTGATTTCCATTTGAGTATTAGATGTTTTATTGTGTGGATACACAGTTTTGAGACCACATCTAGCTATTGTATTCAAGTTATGCTCCCATGCTAAGGTCTGAGTAACCCGAGCTCTTGGCGATTCTAATTGAGAATACTTTGTCTCCTCTCTGATGCTTAGCATGAGATTTCATGCATTATGTTATTATTGAGCATTTCATGGTTGACCAGTAGGTGTAGAGTAGTGGGATGGTGTGGCTCCTTACATGGATTTTGTCCCATAAGTGGCCGATGCAAGACACATCATGGAGCTCCTTAACAAGTGATAACTTAATAAAATAAATGAGATAAAATATAATATAAGACTTAATGTGACTACCTTGTCATTATTTAAGTATGTTGATATGGTATGTCTTTTCCTTGTCGTATGAGGATGATTTTATGGTATAGTACCTTTCCATGGTTTGTGTATGTTGATATGACACATTTTAGCCTTCCCATCTACACACATTAATATGGCTTGGTAGAGCATCCTTAATGAGTGAAGGATTGCCCAAAGTTGTGCATGATTTGGCAAGACATGTGATGAAACTCCATTCCTTGAGTCTCAACATGTTCTAAGTAATGACCTTGACCTACTTGCATTTTTTTATCTACATTGTGTTTTGCATTTTGGATTATTGAACTATCCCTTAAGTTGTTCATTTGGTTGGCGTGTGTGTTAGTCACTCCTTGCTTTTGTTTGTACCTCATGTTTGTGGTTAGGTGTCTATTTCCACTAGCACATTGGGGTGGGACTGAGGGTACCATGTGGTTGGTTGGCATTGAACCCTACTACTAAGACTAGTGTACATGTGGTATACTTCTTCCAGTGATGAAGTTTTCAAGCATAATATGCTCATTATATCCCTTTCTCTCATGTTTTAGTGATTTATTCCTATATTTTGTTATACCTAATAGATTATCTTAATCTATGATGTTTGTTTTTTTTTTGAGTTTGTACAACCTCAAATTATGATATTCAGTACTCCCTGGTGAGGAGCCAGTTATTTACTAGCGATACATTGGTGTTGTGTTAAGAATTTTCTTGTTTTCCTTTAAAGTTTTGGAATAAACTATAGATTGACACATGTTCTTGTATCAAAACCTATGCTAATCAACATTTCTACCTATAGATTAGCACATGCAAATCACTAGACTAAGACTTTTGTCTCAGAAGCTTACCACTCATGAACTGGAATCTACGTAGATTAGCCCCTTTTCCTACTTTGGCATTTGTACCTATTTTAGCTTTCCAGTTATGCTTGAATGCCAAATGGTTTTTTTATGCTTACGAGATGGATCCATGATTTTTCTTTACTAGTTTCTTGATGATTAAAATGATTCTTTGTTAGATAGATTAGTCTCATCTATGTATGGTCATGGGTTATTGTCAACTTAACCTCTTGCAATTCGTGGAAGTTGTCTAAATACTTGTAATGAAGTCTCATGAATGTGTGTACTATATTTTGAGTGTGCATTGGGCTATCATGGAACTCTTGGATGTAAGTAAGTCTTCCAATTTTTCATGATCATATGATTATCGTTCTTTGTTTATATCTTCACTTATGCATTTGGTGAAAGGTTTCACATATGTTCATGATGTGTATTCCATGTTTTAAAAAAAGTTAGTTAGTGCATATTTGAACCTTTTTTCTAAGGGTTACATATAGTATCAGAGCCATGTTCACACATGATGATCTTTGGTGTATATGTACCTATTATGTTTCATGTTAGTGATGTGTGGTTGTTATACTATCTAATAATTATCATTTTCCCTCTTTTCCTTAGTATGGCTCATAGGCATGATGGTATGGTGGATCTAACCCATATCTAACTTTACTCTAAAGGATGCCTTATAAGGGAAGAGGTGGCTGATGCAATTCTAGTTGAGATGACTATGAGGAGGTGCATCATGAGGTAGAGCATCAGGAAGAAGAACAACTCGAGGATCACCATGAGGACTGAAGATAGGGTCCTGGTGGTAATGATATGAATCCCCAATTAATTCAATTATTACATTAACTTATTACTTAGATGGGACCTCAAAAGGAGGTATCTCACCATGGGGAGTCTCAATTATTGGATCATGGAGAACAAGAGAAGAGGAGAGAGTGTCAATGTTCTCATACCCCAAATAGCTTGAGAATAGAACATAGGAGAGAGAGGGTAGTGGTGGATGAGGATACTATCCATGAAGTACACATGAGAGATATTCTAAGGTCTTTTCCACCCACTTTTAATAGTTTGTGTAGTGGTATTGAGGTTAAGACTTGGATTTTAGATCTTGGATGTTGCTTCACTATGCACCCTTATGCAAGACACACTAGAGATTGATGTGTCATTATGAACCTTATAAGTTTTGCATCTAATTGGAGGTCCATAGAGGAGAAGAAGCTCTACTTGGATATCATGACTATTTGAAGGGAGATCTTGAGGAGAAATTTTGAGAGCATTTCCTTTCTGATCACTATTAATAGATACGTGCTAATGAGTTTCACAATCTCTGACAAGGAACTATATCAATGGATCAGTATGAGAATAGGTTCTTTAAGCTAAGGTAGTATGTTAGTTATACCCATAATGAGTGTATGTTGATACAAAATTTTATTCAGGGCCTTAATGGTTGTATCATTAGAGATGTTTATATTTACTAGACTATGACTCTTTCTATTTCCATGTAGAAGGAGAGATTGGATGAGGATAACATAGCCAAGGGTTTTGGTAGTAGGACAGCCGGTGCACAAGTTATGATTCAACAACCTTATGGACCTAGTGCACAAAGTGCTCTGGTAAAACCCACAAGTTCTTCCAAGGAATATTAGGCACCACCTAGGACAGGCCGCTAACAACGCTGTAGGTAGTGACATTTTCAAGGTTAGAAAAGTGGCTATAGTTTAGGTACCCTAGGATATAGAGGTCATAGTTGGTATCATAGTAGGAAAACTCAACATAGTAAACCATCTTAGAGTGTGTAACTGAATACTCGTAGAGGTAGTTTCCTCCAGTCTAGTGCACCTTCTACAAGGCCTAGATATGGTTCGAGGGCATGTTTCTCTTATTGATAGTATATTCATAGGACAACTTTGTGTCCTTAGAGAGTCTTTCTAGGACTATTTAGAGGAAGGATACTTTTGATCCCACTATTAGCGATGAAAGTAGATCCCATAGAGTGTTTGTGGAAGTTGATAATGATAAAGTTGAGCATCAAGATACCATTATTGAGACTACAAGTGTTTTACATGATATATATATATATCTTTATTTTGTTTGATTCTAGTGCTTAATATTCTTTTATTTCTCCCTTCCTTGTGGAGCAATGTGGGCTAGTGGTAGCATGGCAGATAGATAGTTGGTAGGTTAAGTTAGCTATAAGTTATAGAGTGGTCATGGACTCCCTCATTCATGGTTGTGTGTTGGACTTGGGAACTTTATTTGTAGTTAGAGGAGTTGTTGGTAAAGTTCCATAATCATCCTAGTATTTTATCTTAGGAAGCACCAATCATCTTCATGAAGAAGCATAGATCCTTGCATGTGTGCATTGATTACTAGAAGTTGAATAAGGTGATGATGAAGAACTAATATCCCTTGCCGAGGATTGACAATTTTTTTGATTAGATGAAGGGACTAACAATTTCTAAAAGATTGATCTTATGGTAGGATGCCATTATCTTTGCATCCAATAGGTTGATATTCATCACACAAATTTTTACACTCGATATGGGCACTATGAGTTTATGACTATACCCTTTGGGTTGATTGATGTGCCTATTGTCAATCAAGATTGCACCTATAGCTTGATATGATATCTAGCTATGCACTTGATACAATATCTAGCTATCCTGTTCAAACATGGAAACTCTCTCGGGTGGTGGGTTGTCCTAAAATGAGAGATGAATCTCTAGACCCTACCGGTTCCTAAATAGTGCTCACCTAAAACTAAATTATATGTGGGAAAAGGGATGAGAAATGAATACTAAACCTAAATAAGGTGATACACCAATAATTGGTATGCAACTTCAATTAAATCAGCATGAATTATGGAAGATACTAATGATTCACAATACCCAAACAAGCAAGCAACTACAAAAGTGATTCTATACAAGGAACCAAAATATTTTGTTTTGAAAGGAAAACCTAGGCTTTACCAATTTTCTACAAAAGAATAATGACACAAACAAAGACTTGTAATTATAAGTATTGAGATTCGAATATGCAATAAGAAATGTATCTTATATGAAGGATAAACACAACATAAAAGCAAATAACTCACAATATTGCACCGGAATCAATGAGAAGGAACCGTTGTATCTATATAATCAATGCTGAAAAAATCTCTGCTATAAAGTGGTCCCACAATCCACCCAAAAATTTGCAATGTACAAATTTAAGAGCAAAAAAAAAGAGTCCCCCAAAATAAGGTGAAAATACAATAAATAGAGCTCAAAAACCTAACTCGGATGCAAAAACTCATGCATAAAAATCTATGTCAAAACTGCTCCAAATTGTGAAGAAACCCATCAAAACTGCCCTCTAGTCCATGTCCAACTGATAGCTCACTAAAAATTGCTTCTATTTGCTCAAAAATAGCATATATTTGCTCATTGTCTACATGGGAAAAAAGAACTTCCCCAAGACTGAAAATGAGCTCCCTATAGCATGTAGTTACCTGAAACAATCTCCAATCACTAAAACTTGAACTCTTAAGTTTGCATGAAAATCATCTAGATTCTTCCCCTTACCTATTCTTGCATAAAAATAATCAATTTACTCTAAGTGTCTCATAATTTCAACACTTTAGAATACAGATTTTATAATGTAGTATGAATGCAAGAATTTATTGTTTTATTTATTACATTATTTAATATTTATTAAATAATAGTATTTAATAAATATTAAATAAAAGAATAAAGAAAATAATAAAAATGAAGATGAATTTAATAATGATTATTTATATATATTAAATGATAAATATTTGATATACATAAATAACAATGTTAATCTCATAAAATGAAAAAGGGAAAACATTTTAAATGCCCATAACAATCAACTGGACCCGAAATCTTTATCAACCAAAAACTATGGAGAAAAGGCATCCAGTTATGAAAAGGAAATAAACCCTAAACATACTTTTATTTAGGCATTTTTTATTGTTTTCTTCTTGGTGCCACCATGCTGCTAAGGTTTGAGGATTTGCAGAAAGTGGGAATGGTTTTACTTAAAGACTCTTTTATCTTCGATCATGGCAAAGGTATTTTAATATTTATCTCCATGGCTATTACAAAAATGTGAAGCTTACTGAAGCACGACAAAATCATTCTATTTCTTTTTTTTTGTTTTGTTGTGAGATCTTCTGCAAATATCATGTAGATATTTGATAGCACATAATATATTTAAAAACCTTAGGTTGCGGTCTGGTGTACCTTTAGATTTGCATGCCCTTCAACATCTCCATCAAATGTTATCTCTATTCTTAGCACCATTCAGTGTTAAGATTTTCAAAATAACACATTTTTATGAGTACCCATTCTGTATATCCTTGGCTATAGAATATTTGATTAAATCTATCTTGAGTATCTATCGTGCCTTAAACATCTTCATTTTTCCCCTTACTGTGAGCTTTATGATGTATTCATGTTGAATTTGTTCCTTTCTCTGTGACTCAACGAGATCTCAGGAGTGTTTTCATTCTAGCATGAGCTCAGTTAATGTATACAATAGCTCATTCTTGTTGATTTACTTTTTCTCTGAAACCCCAAGCTCAATTTTTCTATATTCGCTTTAAAATATGGGTTGACTCTTCTCTATGACTCCTCCCTGTTATGATCTCTCTAATGTATCTTATGATGTAGAGGAAAATGCCTAATTTTTTAAACCCCTGTGACTTTTTATTTTTTGACATATCTCATACTGTAGCATACGTGTTCATTTTTTGCATTTAAATTCTATTGACAAAGAACGAAACCTTAGGGCTACAGTATGAAGTAAAGATACTTCATATGAACATATTTTTAATTTATTTCCATGCTATGATTAAAACATCTCTACTATCACCATTTTGGTCTTTTTTGAATTCTATATATACTTAATGGCTTCATTAAACTGATGACTTCATTGGGAAAACCCATATCGATGTGTCATTTAAAAAAAATGCTCATCATTGTGTGTTTTCCCAATGATTCATTGGTAGATGGCATGACTCAGGATTCCTTATCTGTTGGGTAGGATTTGAAAGGGTAATGAAATGAAAGTGCATTCCATGTATATAAAAATTTAATACAATTAAAGTAATTTACCTCTAACAGCCCTATTGCAAATTTGTCTTCATACTCTTGATATACTAGTTCCTTAAACATATATGTCAGTTGAAAAGAACTTGTTATTTCAAACACATGATATAAACTCTTATTGTAGCAATAAGTTGAATAAAACCATAATTTGACCTCTTGTAGTAGAATTATTATTGTCATATCTTTAACATACTTGCAACTAAAAATGGTATCCTTTGCATATACATTTGAGCTGATTCTAGCTTTTAGATTGATGCTTATGTCTAGTTCATTTGATTTTCAAATAAAATATAAATCATGAAGCATTAAAACATCCTTTCAAACTTCCAACAGCTATATGAAATGATTACAAATACTAATCCATGAACATACTTTCTCATCACCTTCTGTAGCATTTTGACCTCTTGTAATTTATGTATGTCCTTTTAACAATGTCCTCAAAATCTTTGCCTCTACATGATTCAGTTGAAAGGCTCCATACCTGTAACTTATGCATGATCCTTCAACAACCTCAATGTCTTCATACATGTAACTACACATGAAACAAACATGTTAGCATAAAACCTGCCTAACTTTCAGATGTTACTCTTTCTTTTGCATCTTTTAAATGCATATATCTAAATGACCATATTGTAGGAATTATTTATATTGCAGAGATATTTGGAATAGATTCCATTGCTTAGTTCATATGAACTGACCCTCCTCTTTTCATTTTTCAGGTCTACTCAAGCTAAAGATGTGGGCTCGGGTCTTCTTCAAAATTTAACTCAGTGGCCTTCCATTCAAGCAATGGAGGCTTTTCCTTCTCTCTCTCAGTACTTTTCTATTTTACAATGTGTTTATTCAGATAATTTTTTTAAGAGCTGCCACAACTTGTGTGGTATCTGAATGCGTTGTATCAAGTAATTGTATAAAATCTGAACATTTGTACCTTGTAAAGTAGTTCCATAATATATTTCCATGCAAAGATTTTATTACTTTTATATCCATATGTTAATCTGAATGAAAATGATTATATTTCACTTGTTTTCTACAATATAAACTTTACATTCTGCATTGTGTACTTTCTATAATGTCTAAGGACAACAACTTAAAACTTATAGCTTTAATTCAGAGGTAAATTCTGAATTTATCAATTTAGGTAAACTAAATTGGTAACATTTTTGGCGACCTCTCAAGGGTGTTTTCTTAGTAAATAGAAATAGACTAGCTGCCTTTTATGATGTTTGCATTGGGTGTAGAGTCTCTAGCTTAGAAAAATGAACCATCTCAAACTTTTGAAAAACTATCAAACTTTGAAAACTAAAACACACATGCTGAAAATAAACACACCACTCCAATTTCTGAAATCCAAAACTGAAACTAAAACAAAAATAATCTGCAAACTATTCTAGAAATTTGTATCTGTCTATCTTCATCATTATTATATCTTTGTTATACCAGTTTTTCTTGAGTGAGTATTACCTCCCTCATATATTTCATGTCAAGGTATTTAAGGTATACACTTGTATGATGATGTTGATGGGAGGAAGCTATTCATTTCTAAGATAGC
Source organism: Chamaecyparis obtusa (assembly GCA_027943335.1). Classification (NCBI taxonomy): domain Eukaryota; kingdom Viridiplantae; phylum Streptophyta; class Pinopsida; order Cupressales; family Cupressaceae; genus Chamaecyparis; species Chamaecyparis obtusa. Next base: position 44,157 of record BSBK01001567.1, on the reverse strand, counting down.
TTGTTGAAATCTTGGAAGCAAATTTGGGTCAACCTTGTTGTTTTATAATTGATTAGAACTAGTTTCTTAATATATGGTAGCAAAATAAGTTCCATGTTGTATATGAATGAGCTAGTTCTAATCAATTGTACAGTACCAAGCATATTTTTCTAAAAAAATGCTCTGTTAGATGAAAACTATAAGTTAAAAATATGTCTTGGTTAATCTATTGTGAAGTGTGGATATTGTACATGATTTGAAACATTGGAATGTTCAATGTTTTGCATTATGAATAATGTCTAGATTTCATAACAATTTAACTATGAAGTAATGTATCTTGCAGCTTTCAGAGAACTAACAACTGACATCAGACACACTAAATCTTGAAACTAAATGTGTTGAAGCAACACTTATTGAAATAAGTAAATCCCAATCACACTTTTAATCTATTATGCAACTGCACTTATTTTCAAAATAGAAAAAAATCTCAAAAATAATGTTTGAGGTGAATCCCATTAACCAGGATTCCTAACTCCTTTCCTTCAAGTGTAGATAAATGAAAAACATTGTGTGGTGTGCTGGCTGTTATGATATATGAACGAGCCCACATGGTATCAAACTTTGTATTCTTTCCAGGCCTACTTTTCAATTCATCCCATTTCAATACAATGTCTCCTAACTGGAAATTCTTGGGAGATGCTTTCTTATCAAATGTTCTCTTCATTTGAGCTTGATGAAGCTCAATTTTTTGTAAGGTATCTCTCATTTTCTCTTCTAATTCATTGATTTGAGCAAGCCTTATTGTCATACGATCCTCATCAATCATATCCAATTGATGCATAAAATCAAGTGTTGGAAACTCAAGTGAAATAGGAAATATAGCTTCCTTACCATAAACTAGCGTGTAAGGAGACATACCAATTAACCTTTTTGGAGTTATTCTATCAGCCCACAGTGATGATATCAATTTCTCATGCCAAGAACATTGATTTCCTTCCAAGGTCTTCTTTATAATGTGAATCATGTTCTTGTTAGTGGATTCGGCTTGCCCATTACTGCGTGGGTAATAATTTGATGAATTATTCATAAACACACCTTTCTTAACAGCCCATTCTGAATTGTGTTTCCTATAAACACAAGTGCGTTATCTAAAATAATTGAATCTGGTACACCAAATCTACAAATTAAATCATCATAAAAATTCAAAACAACAATCTCATTTGCATCCTTGAGAGAAACTTCTTTTGTCCACTTCATAACATAATATGTGGCCGTCAATACCCACTTATTACCTTCACTTGAAGGTGGATTAATAATGACGATAAATTCCATACCTCATTTCATAAATGGTTGGTCCACTTGAATAGGCTGTAGGGGCATCGCTGCTAATTTCTCTTTACCAACAAAAATTGTACATTGTTTGCATTTTCTTACCCAAGAATGTGCATCTTTGAACACACTTGGTCAATAATAGCCTACTTTCATCACCTTGAGAGCTATAGCTCTTGGTGAAAAGTGGCCTCCAGCTAGCCCTTCATGAAAATATTGTAAAATATACTCAATATGACCTAGTTTAATACATCTCAGCAAAACACCTTGCAAATCCTTCTTAAATAAAATACCATTCAATAAACAGTAAGGAATAGATTGGAACCTATAATACCTTTTCTTTGACCTCTCCAAACCTTCAGGACATTGTCTTTTTTGTAATAAAATGATCATGTCATCTACCCAATCATTTTGAATATTAGAATTAGCAGGTTGTTCATCATCATTTAAAACTAAAACAACATTAGCATCATTGTTTAAATTTTCATTTCTATTTCTAGAAAGTTGTTCACACAAGCCTTTACCTCTAACCAACTTAGTCACCTTGATTTAAATATCATATTCCATAGCCTTAGTAATCCAACCCACTCTTTTGGTATTCAAATCCTTATTCAGCAAGAAATCCTTAACAGAAGGATGGACAAACATTAGTTTTATCCTATTGTTTGAAAGCATGTGCCTAAATTTCTTCAAACTTCTTATTATAGCAAGTACATGTTTCTCAACAAATGAATAATGTAACTCATAATCCTTAAGTCCTTGATTGAAAAATGCTAACGGTTTCTCAAAACCTTCATCATTTTTTTGTACTAACATAACATCAATGCTATCAATGTTCCCATAGGCATATAAAATGAAATCTTTTGAAAATCAGGCTTTAATAACATGGGAGTGGCAACTAACACTTCTTTTATCAACTTAAAACTAGGTTTACCTTCTTTAGTCCAGCTGAAAGTCATATTTTTTCTAAACATAGTTTTTAATGGCATTAATAATTCATCAATGTCTAGAATGAATCTCCTCACAAAATTAATCCTACCCAAGAAACTTTGAAGTCCCTTCTTATGAGTTGGAAGTAGTAAGGCAAGAATGGTACTTACTCTTTCAAGTTCAATGGTATTACCTTCTTTAGAAACAATAAATCCTAGTAACTCACCCTCATGAACAAAAAATACACTTTTCTTAAGATTTAAAGAAATGTCATAGTCCCTGCATCTTTCAAAGATGACACTCAAGTGTTGAAAGTGATCTGATGCATTCTTTGAAAAAATAGTAATATCATCAAGATAAACAAGTACAAACCTTTACATTAAGTTTATAAAATCCTTATCAATTGCTTTCTAAAATGTTGCACCTGCATTTGACAAACCTATTTAGATTTTAGGATTGCTGCAAATGTAATAGCACTGCCTAGATTGTGTAGGGTATGTGTGTTCCAAATGCAACAATCTCTCTTGTTTATATTGGGAATGAGGCTATGAGAGACATGTCCCTTCATGGGACATGTCTATTCATTTTATAATGTTTCATTAATTAATCATATATTAGAATAATATACATTAATAATAATATATATAATATAACATATATATATATATATAAATACAATATATTATTATTAATCAATATCTAAGTATTATATGTGTTCTAAGTGATCATACGATTGAAGCTACAAACATTAACACTCCCTCTTAGCTAGGGAGGATGATCAAACAAAATGTGTTGACGTCTCCCTTGTCAACACATATGACCCTACCTATAGCCATACAAAACATCAGCACTCCCTCTTAGCTAGAGAAGATAAAAATCCATCAAGGTAATAAATCATTAATTTTGAAAGAGAGGAGATATCACCCCATTGTGATATCAGGAGATATGGTATATGAAAGAATATCAAGTCACATGATGTTCACCATAGCTCATAAATATCCATGGTATGTCTAATGACAATACCTCTCATGATATATGTCATATGGATACTAAGTTTATGTAGAGACATGTCACTATGAGATATGTTTCATAGGGTCCAATCAATATGTAATACTAAGTTCAGAAGGATCCTAATATGATTCATATGGATATTAAGAAATTGCATATCACATAAATCATGATTTGAAGTATCACCTAACTTATGATATAAAGTATCATATATCACATAATTCATGATATGAAGTATCACTTAACATGTGATACCAAGCTTTACATATCACCTAACATGTGATACCCAGTTTTCAATATCACCTAACATGTGATACCCAGTTTTCAATATCACCTAACATGTGATATGAGGAATCACCTAACATGTGATACCCAGTTTTCAATATCACCTAACATGTGATATGAGGAATCACCTAACATATGATGCCCAATTTTCATACCACCTTGATATGAGGAATCACCTTAGATCGTGATACCTGATTTTCATACCACCTTGATATGAGGAATCGCCTTAGATCATGATACCTAATTTTCATACCACCTTGATATGAGGAATCACCTTAGATCATGATACCTAATTTTCATATCACCTTAGATTGTGATACAAGGATATAATAAATAAGAACATTACATTCCACTTACATATAACCCTATTATGGTATGTGCACAGACAAAAATTCTACCATAACGAATCTTTATTACAAGATCGTCACCTTGTAACATCAAATGCAAGTGTTCATTGTCGAAAATTTGTCACCTTTCTCCAATGTTCATAGGAGGGCCCATAAGTCCTGGAGTCACACACATGAAATCCACCTTGACTTATCTCAGAGGGTAGATCTATCATGGCTCATCCCAATGGGTGAAACAAGGGCTTTCACCTTAGACTTCTCTCTCAAGGAGAAGAATGCAATAACATACGAGATAATAGATTATAGATATTGAAACTCCTTTTCAACTAAGGCTTCATTCTCCAGCATTCCAAGTTTATCCTGAAGGTACACAACCTTACCTCTAGCAAGAAACTTGGTAAGAAAATCAGCCATATGTTCTGTAGGGATAATGAACCTTGAATGGCATACTAATATTCTCTTATATAGTTTGCATCACCTCTAGGAGATAGCATAAAGGCATTTCAGCTAGCACACATGAGACTTAATCTCATGATCATAGCCCTCTGGATGCTTCCTTTAAGGTCTTGTAAGAACCTCCTCACCTCCTTGTCCAAGGTTGTTTTAGATGAACTATCATTCTCCCTTTGAATCTAATATCAACCTTCTGTGAGAAAGTCGTATCTTTCTTCTTTAGTCTGCATTAAGCTCTTTTCTTAAATTTCCAACCATCTATCTAGGAATATCATGACCTAGATATCTGCATAAAAGCCTTCTAGTTCACATACATGGAATTTCATCATTTGAATCGTAATTCTTTTCCTTTCACAGTTTCCTAGTCACTAGGGAAACCATCATGATATGGTTTAATCCCTCTGAATCAATATGACCAAGGTCCTTGGAAATCAAATAAGGCATATCCTTTAGATATTAAACTGACTCCTGTTGAATCTTCAAGTACTAACATCAACATTTAACCTTCTCATCCAAGGTTTCCTCTGATGGTTCATCGGACCTCTTCTGAATGTGATATCAACCTTCTAACCTTCTCATCCAAGGTTTTCTTCTAATAGATAAAGTGTCAGACTCCCTCTGAATCTAGATCCTTGGAAGTTCACAGATGCAGATCCTATAGTTGCTCCCTCTGAAGCTCAAGTTCGTGCATCAACCTCTTGACCTCTTTTTCCAAGGTTTTCTATAATGGATTGTCAGAGTCCCTTTGATTCTAATATCAACTCTCAACTCAGTTACATAACTGCAGGCATTAAGTTCTTTCTCCCTTGAATGCAATCTTGTATGCTTCTAGATTTGTCCTTAATGCACTTCAAAGATAGATTTCAATTAGTTCATAAAACTAAACTATCCTAAAGGAAAATATTAATTATAGAAATATAAAAGATTTACTATCCTAATCTTATGGCATGAATTAATGACTCAAAATTTATAAACATTAATCAAGGATAGAAATATTTATCTTTTATTGCCAAATATTACTAGCCTCAGGCAGTTTCTTCCACCAACTTATATTGTCATCCTGATGCTAAAATCAACATCCAATACCTTCATCGAAGGGGATCCTTGTAGAATGTTTCGACATATCACTCCAAACCACAGAGTTCATAACTATACATGAGCCTTCTAAAATATTCCTATCTTGTTATAGGACTATCGAACCAATATATTATAAGACAGTCAAGCCTTTCACATTCACTATTCACTTCTATATGATACATATGTCAAATTTGTAAAAGGGGATTAAGTTGTGTTCGATGATCTATAAATTGTATCACTTAATCAATAATGGTCATCTTTCATATCTTTAATGTATGGATCCAATACACGTGTATTCTAAGTGTCTGACCATGAGATTGTTGATGACCCATCAATTCAACTTTAATATAATTTCAATTTGTGACTACAATCTATTAGAAGAGATACAAGGCTATCTCACATTTCCATCTTATTAGCAATTGCTTCCCAATTTACATTATCATAGTGTCATCTGTGTGTGCGTTGATAGCTTAAGTTGCAAAGTATAACACTCCAAATTTGATAACCTATAATATTTGTCTTGAGACAAAGACCCTCGCTTCATCACCAAACATAGAAGGAAGCCAATCATGAGAACTTTGGAGGAATTTGCATCGTATTACCTGGAGACACCTCTATTATCAAAAGTTAGTCATTTGGAGGCTTAAGAACCAGCTTAAAAGATCATAAGCATGCCCGATCATCTTCTACAATTAAATAGAGACTTGGTGACTTTGATCGAGGTATTCAATGTTTGTCGGCCTTGTTTCATATTCTGCAATAATTACACCTCTGTTATGTTGTATTTCATGGAAAATTTGGTTGAATAGAAAATTATATTTTAATTTAAGATTTCTTCAAATTTTCAACTACTCGTCAAGACATTGGAATCCTAAATTGCTTGACCTTTAGAAGAAAACAATCCTTTGATCGAGTCATGATAGCCACCATCAAATTCAAACCAAACACCTTATACATCGTCGGAGATAGACAATCCACAACTCCAATACATTCTATTTTTCACACCATAAATTCCATGGTTGTCGATCATTGAGAGTGGAAGAAATATGACAGTGATACATCACTACATTTTTTGCCACCAAAAATATAATAACGAGTATCCATTCACACCCTCGGGATTTACCAGTGAATAATTCAGGTGATCAAAGCTTCAAGATGTCATCGGTTTTAGGTGAGTTTTGAAAGCAAACAAACTTTTGATTACATATTGGGAAATTAGGCACTTCAAGAAGTTTAGAACCAACCAACTATGCTTGGGAGTTCTGTAAAACCCAATTACCCAATATAGAATAGACTTCAACTCATTTCGTAACTTTATTACAAACTATCAGATTTGAGAGTCTTAGAATGTTATTTTGAATTGAGTCTAACAATTTGGTGAGTCTAACAAAGACTTTTAACTCTTTCACTGGAATAAATACCTTTCATCTAATGTAGGATGTGGTTGCTTTAGGTTTATTATGAATCTTGAATTCATTTCAACTGTTGCAACAATGTACAATAGAATAAACTTTTACAACTACCAAGCAGTCGTGGGTATCTAGAGTCTCCGATGGATGCAAATTCTAAACACATGTTGTTGGAATCAAATAATATGAGTTAATCTTAGAACCAACATATTGCTTGATAATGAATGCATTCATATTCATTTTTATATTCTCTAAATAAATTTATTTCTCACATATGCAGTCTGGCTCTGATACCATGTTTAGATTTTAGGATCGCTGCAAATGTAATAACACTGCCTAGATTGTGTAGGGTGTGTGTTCAAAATGCAACAATCTCTCTTGTTTATATTGGGAATGAGGCTATGAGAGACATGTCCCTTCATGGGACATGTCTATTCATTTTATAATGTTTCATTAATTAATCATATATTAGAATAATATATATTAATAATAATATATATAATATAACATATATATATACAAATACAATATATTATTATTAATCAATATCTAAGTATTATATGTATTCTAAGTGATCATACGACTGAAGCTACAAACATTAACAAAACCAAATGGCATCTTCTTATAAGCCATAGTTCCCCATTTGGTTGTAAATGGTGTTTTAAATATATGTTCCTCCTTTACCAAAATCTGGTTATAACCAGAGAAACCATCAAGTAATGAAAATCATTCTGATCCTGAAACCACTTGTAAAATCTACTCCATTGAAGGTAAAGGATGTCTATCCTTCAATGAAGCTCTATTTAAATCATGAAAATCAACACACAATCTGATTTCTCCATTCTTTTTCCTAACTGAAACCAAATTTGACACCCAAGAGGTATGTTTGATTGGGAATATTATATTTCTCTCAATAAATTTATTTAATTCCTTAATCATAAGAGGCTCTAACTACTCTCAATAAATTTATTCAATTCCTTAATCATAAGGGGCTCTAACTTAGGATTTACTGGCCTCTATTTTTGTCTAATTGGTTTTGCTCCAAGTTCTAACTCAATAGTATGCTAAGAAATCCTAGGATCAAATCCTTTTAAATCTGAATAATTCCAAGCAATAATATCATGAAATTCTATGCATAAATTAACAAAGATCTGATGCTCCTTAGGTGTACATACCTTCCCAAGTTTCAACATCTTATCTTTAGCAACTTCAATCTCTTCATAATGTTCTTCTTTAATTTGCAAGCTAGACTTATCCTTTCTAATCTAGTCATCGATATTTAATATTGATTCTAAGGTCACAAGACCTTTGGGAAGCTTGTTTGTCCTTAATTGTATAATTTGATCCTCATATTGGTCCTATAATTTCTTTTGGTTTGGCTGAGAAAATTTAGCTTCTTCTCTTAAAAAATTAACCATATGTTGATTAGATTCAAAAACTTGCCAACTTTCAACATTATTCAGTACCGCGGGTTTAACAATCACTTTTACATAATTTTATCCTTTAACTTTTCTAATTTCAGTTGGAATATCATATTGTGCACCAATTGCAACAAGTCTATCAACATGCTTATTCTAATATCTAGGTATAGATTGCAAGTTGAAAGTTTATAATCCTTCAATTAAATCTCATACAAAATACTTATAAGTTTTCAATAAATCATTTTTAATAGTATGAATGTTTCTGACCTGGTTAATAATGAGTTCTAAATCACCAAAAACTTGTAAACAGTTGATACCTCTTTTAATGGCCCACTTTAATCCATGCACATGTGCTTCATATTCAACAACATTATTGGTACAACTAAAAGTAAATCTCAATGACACATAATACCTTTCATTTTCCGATGAAATCAACATACAACCTCCTCCTCCACCTAATTTTCTACATGAACCATCAAAGAACAATTCCCAAACAACATTATCTTGTTGTTTTGAACTTAAATCTGTACCTTTCATGACATTTGGAAAGAAATCAGTGGTATCATGAATGACATAATTTCCCAAACTTGGCTCTTCTATATGTTCCTCTATAATTTCAACATTTTCAGTGGCCTATACATCCAATAATATATCACAACATGGTCTACCCATGTTTGAGACTCATGAATGTGATAATTTCCTCTTGATCAAACAACACAACTGTTGTTTCATTTTCAATTTAACAATATGTTTTTTGTTACAAAATTTTGTAATAGGTTCTGAGGGAATAGTGACCTTTGTGCCATACCTAGTGCGAAAGAGCATATGGGACCAATTTGCAGATAAACAACCTCCTTTTTTGGCAATGAAATCACATGACAAACAAATTGAAAAATTAGGAGGCAACTCAATAATGTAAACATCCATAGGGACTGAAAAATTAGGACAAGCGTGCAAGGTCAAATCAAGGTTCCTTATAACTCCAATAGTTTCAATGGTTGTCCCATCTAGTTGAACTACCCCTTTTTCAAGTGGCTCATACTTAAGGCCTAGCTAGCCTACAATTTTCTTTGGCATAACCGAGCTAGAAGCACCGAAATCAATCATGCAATTATGAATTAGGTGCTTTCCTATTATGATGGTAACATAAAAAGGTGGTGGTTTAACCAACTTGGATGGTTGTTGGTTTACATTGGCATTTGCATCTATTAGGACCTTAGGATTTTGTTGTGCCAAAGTATCATCAGGAAATGCGAGTGATTGTAATGCTTCCTGTAGAATAACTTTTTGTCCTGGAAGTGTTAAGACATCCCATATGGATACAAGAACATGTGTTTTCTTTAAATGATCAACTATATTGAAATTTTGCATACTAACCTTTTGTTGATGTTTTGGAACAACAAGCTCCTTTGCTGGTTGTGATGGTTGTATTGTCACTTTTTGAGCTTGTACCTATTGTTTTCTACCTTTATTAGCTTTCTGTTATGGCATAACAATAGATTTTTGTACCTTATCAATTTTTTGTTGATCATCTACAACCTTGCTTTTTGATCTTTTACTTGCTTCTATAGGTCTCCATACTTGGCTTGGATCAAAATTCGCTGCTATAACAACCTCATTTTCATTAAAATTTATTAGAGTAACATCATGATTACCTTGTGGCTGTATTTGATCATATTGCACTTCTCCTTGAACATTTACTGGTTGTCCCTTTAGAACATCTTGCTTTCTTGCTTCAAGTTCATGAGGAAAATCAAGCCAAAAGTGACTAGCATTGCAAGTATTACACCACTCCTCCTCTTGTGCATAGTTATTTTGGGGAACAACTACCAGCTCTTTAGAAGTACTATGATTTGCATAGTTATAAGGTTGACCAACTCTTTGACCATAATTTCTTTGTTGTCCTTGAGCTTGTCACGACTAGTTTGAACCTGAAGCTTGGTTTGATTGCATATTTTGTTGATAGGTAACTTGAGGATGCTTGTTGTATTAGCCTTGTTATCTCTTCAAGTTTATTATTTCATTTCCATAGCTTTGCAAAGTTCTCATCATATTATCACTTTTATCTTTTAACTCCAGATTCTGCTCTTTTAGCTCTCTAATAGGAGTTGTAGCAGCATGTTCTTCTTCTGCAACTTGCATGTTAAATGCGGGTAATGTTGGCAACGATGGAACAATGACTATTGGTGATACAAAAAATTGTACAACTGACTGTATTTCTACAAAATAAGGCATTGGAGGCCTAGGAGGTAACTTACCAGCTTGTATCAAACTATTTTCAGCTCTAACAACAATATCAAATGCACCGGGAAAAGTATGTCATCCCATGGATTGTATCATAACTGAAATATCACTGTTAAAATCCTTCAAATAAAATAAAAATGTATAATCATTAGAAGGTTTAACAAATACTGGAATTTTGTCCCAAGTCCGCTAAAAACAAAAATTAAAATCAGAAATATGCTCATTAGGATGCCTTTTAATAGTAGTCAATTGCTCAACCAATGAGAGTTTATCAGATTTATCCTCAAATTTACTAATCAAAATGGTTCCCAATTCATCCCATGTGGTAATAGATTTACTGCTAAACCTTGGAACAAAATTAATGCTTTACCTTTGAGAGAAGTTGCCAACAACTTTAATGCTACATCATCATGTGTAACTTGATGTAATCCACAAAGAGTGGCTACATCCTTGATATGACGTTCAACTACTAAAACATGATTTTCACCAGTAAAATATGGAAAACCTTTTAGTGCTTCTGGTGGAATATCATGGTGAACTGTAAGCGAAAGCCAACATTAAAAGCTACAAATGGAAAATTTTGGGCCATTTGGTGAAATGGTGGTACTAAAGGCTTAGGTTGAATTACCTTTCACTAATATGTTTTCAAACCTTGAAGAGAAGATGCACTACCACTTGTAGACGCTACAAAAGAAAATTCATCCCTTTGTAGTTTCTCAAAAATAGGTAATTTGGATCCAGAATTATCAGGAACACTTGAGTCTCTAGGAAAACTGATATCTTTAAAAATTACCTCAGGTTCTTCTGAATTTGCATCTTGATCTTCAAATATAGGACTATCAAATGATGAAAAATCAGAACCAAATAATGAAAATCTTCCTCTTACAGCCCATGGTGTTCTTCCTCTTATTGCTGATCTACTTCCTCTTCTACCGGACTGTAATTCCTGATATACAAATCCTTCTTTGTTTGATCTTGTTGGAGTTCTTCGGATTAAAATAATAATCAAATCTCCAACCGAATCTACCATAAACCTTCAAACTAGAGTTTCCAGGTGCTATAAAATACCTTCAAAAAGGATGAAATACTGCTCTTCACAACAAAACAATAGTAAAAATCTAGTAATGCAATGAACTATGAAATATTTCATGTCCCACTGGGCATGCCAAAAACTATTGTCAATCAGGATTGTGCCTATAGCTTGATATGATATCTAGCTATGTAATTGATATAATATCTAGCTATCATGTTGAAACATGGAAACTCTCTCAGGTGGTGGGTTGTCCTAAAATGAGAGATGAGTCCTCCGGAGCCAGTCGGTTCCTAAATGGTGCTCACCTAAAACTAAATTATATGCGGGAAAGAGATGAGAATGAATAATGTAAATGAATACGAAACCTAAATAAGGTGATACACCAATAATTGGTATGCAACTTTAATTAAATCAACATGAATTATTGAAGAAACTAATGATTCACAATACCCAAATAAGAAAGCAACTACAAAAGAGATTCTATGCAAGGACCTGAAATCTTTTGTTTTGAAAGGAAAACCTAGGCTTTACCAATTTTCTGAAAAAGAATAAGGACACAAACAAAGACCTACAATTACAAGTATCAAGATTCGAATATGCAATAAGGAATGTAGCTTAAATAAAGGATAAACACAACATAAAAGAAAAGAACCCACAATATTGCATGAAAATCATTGAGAAGGAACCGTTGTAGCTATATAACCAATGCTGAAAAAATCTCTGCTACAAAGTGCTCCCACAATCCATCCAAAAATTTGCAATGTGCAAACTTAAGAGCCAAAAATAATAGTCCCCAAAAAATGAGGTGAAAATACAATAAATAGATGTCAAAACCCTATCTTGAATGCAAAAAATCATACATAAAAATCTATGTCAAAACTGCTCCAAATTGTAAAGAAACCCATCAAAAGTGCCCTCTAGTCCATGTCCAACTAATAGCTCACTGAAAACTACTTCTATTTGCTAAAAAATAGCATATATCTACTCACTGACTGCATGGGAAAAAAGAACTTCCCCTAGACTAAAAATTAACTCCTTGTAGCATGTAATTAACTGAAACAATCTCCAATCACTAAAACTTGAACTCTTAAGTTCGCATGAAAATCATCTAGAGTCTGCCCCTTACCTATTCCTGCATAAAAATAATCAATTTACTCTAAGTGTCTCATAATTTCAACACTTTAGAATACTGATTTTACAATGTAGCATGCATGCAAGAATTTATTATTTTATTTATTACATTATTTAATATTTATTAAATAATAGTATTTAATAAATATTAAATAAAAGAATAAAGAAAATAATAAAAATGAAGATGAATTTAATAATGATTATATATATATATATATATATATATATATATATATATATATATATATATATATATATATATATATATATATATATATATATATATATATATATATATATATATATATATATATATATATATATTAAATGATAAACATTTAATATACATAAATAATAATGTTACATAAAATGAAAAAGGGAAAACATTTTAAATGGCCATAACAATCATCCGGACCTGAAATCTTTATCAGCCAAAAACTATGGAGAAAAGGTGTCTAATTATGAAAAGGAAATAAACCCTAAACATACTTTTGTTTAGGTATTTTTTATTGTTTTCTTCTTGGTGCCACCATGCTGCTAGGGTTTGAGGATTTGCAGAAAGTGGGAATGGGTTTTACTTGAAGACTCTATTATCTTCTATCATGGCAAAGGTATTTTGATATTTATCTCCATGGCTATTATAAAAAATGTGAAGCTTACTGAAGCACAACAAAATCATTCTATTTCTTCTTCTTTTTTTGTGAGATCTTCTACAAATATCATGTAGATATTTGATAGCACATTGTATGTTTAAAAACCCTAGGTTGTGGTCTGGTGTACCTATAGCTTTTCATGCCCTTCAACATATGCATCATATGTTATCTCTATTCTTAGCACCATTCAGTGTCAAGATTTTCAAAATAACACTATTTTATGAGTACCCATTCTGTATATCCTTCGTTGCAGAATCTTTGATTAAATCTATCTTAAGTATCTATCGTGCCTTCAACATCTGCATTTTTCCCCTTACCACAAGATTTCTGATGTATTCATGTTGAATTTGTTCCTTTTGTTTAATATAGCTTCGTTCGTATTTAAGTATGCCAATTAAATATAAATATATTCATATATATATATTATATATATATATATATATATATATATATATATATATATATATATTATATATATATATATATATATATATATATATATATATATATATATATATATATATATATATATTATATATATATATATATATACTATTATTGTTATGTTTGGCACACTGCAGAAAACTGATCAAATGAAGTGTATATACATTGAATCATATTGCAGACATGATAAGCATCGTGTACTGAAATGTATATTGCAGACATGATGGTATCATATACTGCAATATATGCATTGTAGACATGATAAGTATCATGTACTGCAATGTATATTGCAGCCACGATAAGTATCATGTACTGCAATACATATTGCATTCACGATAAGTATCATGTACTGCAATACATATTGCATTCACGATAGTATCGTGTACTGCAATGTAATTGTAGTCGCACAATAGTTATCGTGTGACTGCAATTACATTTCAGTATATGATATCTATCGGGTATAATCCCTAGTTATCAAATGACACTTAGTCGTATGGATTAACATACCGGTTCTGCAGTTATTTGATTGAAATTATATTAATGTAGGGTCATGACCCTACATGGAAACTTCCATGTACGGTCATGACTTTACATATTAATATATATACTAAAAGGAAGTTGTAGAATCAATCAATCAAAAAATAGGCAATTGCATTCTACAATAGTTTATATATAAATAATAAATAATATAATTTAAATATTCTGATCTAATATTCCTTAACATGGTATCAGAGCAAGGTTATTAGAGAAGATATATTTTATTTATTTTATTTGATATTTCATATAAACATAATAAAAATTTATATTTGTGTTTATTATAATATCAAAAGGAAATGGCTCATAGTATGAGAATGGAAGATAGACTTGAGGGTGCATCCAACTTTATATCTTGGAAAACTAGAATTACTTCTCTACTTCTAGAACTCGAATTGGAGGATTATATAGAGAAAGAACCAAAAATACCTGAAGATGAAGCATAAAAATCCACTTGGAAAAGGTGAAATAACAAAGCCAGGAAGTTGATTATTGACTCTATCAAAGACTCTAAACTTCCTAGCATTTCAAGATTAACCACTGCCTTTGAAATATCCAAAACCATTCAAGACACATTTGAAATCAATAATGCTAGTAGATTATTGACTCTGAAACAACAACTTATGAATATGAAAATGAACAAGGGTGAAACAATCACCTCTTATTTTCTAAGAATATCAGAATCAAGGGATCAACTCTTTACCATTGGAAATAATATGGATGATCTGGAACTATCCTTAATTTCCTAAGATGATTACCTATCTCTCAGGAATCATTCATTTAGTGCATAAGTGCAAGACCTAAATTACCAAAATTTGAACAACTAAAAAGTGATTTCACTCAAGAAGAATCAAGATTAATCTCAAGAGGAATAGGACCTAGGAAAAAAAAGAAGTTCTGGCACTCCACACATCGAACAAAAAGAAATATTTTTCAAAAAGGAAAAGGAGTACTAAAACCTTCAATAAAAAGGATCTTTCAAAAGTACAATGCTACAAGTGTGAGAAATACAAACATATTCACAAATAAAGTCCAGAAAGGAAGAAAATACAAGCAACACTAGTTGAAGTCAAATAAATGGAAAATCCACTCTTCTTCCTAGCTTTGTCTAGTGAACTAAACTCAAATAAGAGTACATGGATAATTGATAGTGGAGCCTCCAGACATATCACGAGATTCATGGATCAATTTAAAACATTCAAAGGAAACTTCTTAGAAGAAGTTACTATTGGTGACAACTCTACTTATCTCGTGAAAGGAATTGGGACCTGTTCAATCAAGATAAGAGAAGGAGTAATCTTATAGTTAAAAGAAGTACTATATGTACCTAGAATAAAAAGAAACTTAATCTCCATATCAAGACTAGCTGATCAAGGATATAGAGTCACATTTAATGAAGATAAAGTTCTTCTCTAAACTAAAACTTCAAATATCAAGAATGCCATTACTATAGGGTCTAGAGAAGGTAGTCTATATAAATTATGTGGTGAACAAAAAAATTGCCTTAAGCCATAAAGTTCAAAACAATAATGAGATATGGCATAAAAGGTTAGGTCATATTAGATATAGTGCTCTTCCAACTCTAAAAGGAATCACCCTAGGGATACCTCATCTTAAATCTGAACACTTGGGTATATGCAAAGGATGTGCCTTAGGAAAAAAATACAAAAGGGTCTTTTCTGACAAGTGAACACAAATCTAAAAATGTATTAGAACTTATTCACATAGATCTATGTGGTCCTATGTCAACACACTCACTATCAGGTGCCTTATACTATGTAATCTTTGTTGATGACTACTCTAGAAGAACCTGGATATACTTCCTGAAACTAAAAGATTCCAATGAAGTTCTATCTCAACTCAAGGAATACAAAGCACTAGTTGAAAATCAAACCAACAAGAAAATAAAAACTCTAAGGTTTGAAAATAGAGGTGAATATACTTCGGATAGAGCTTTAAAGAATTATGCAAATCTATTGGGATTAAGAGGGAGTATACTGTACCATATAATCCTCAACAGAATAGAGTAGCATAAAGAAAGAACAAAACCATTATCAAAGTAGCAAAAGACATGATGCATGACCAAAACATTCACATCTCCTCCTAGGATGAAGCAACAAACATAGCAGTATACATACAAAATAGGTGTCCTCATGATATCCTAGAAAATACTACACCAGAAGAAGTGTGTATAGGGAACAAACTAGACTTAAGCCATCTAAGAGTGTTTGGTTCACCTGTTTACATACATGTTCCAAAAGAAAAGAGAACCAAATTAGAACATTCTAGGAAGAAAGGTATATTCATAGAATATAGTGAAGATACTAAGGGATACCATATCTACATCCCTAGCCAGAGATCAGTAGAAATCAGCAGAGATGAAAAGTTTGAAGAAAATTTCATATCCACAACTACTGAGGATTATTCCATAACAGATCTAGATAAAGATCTTACAACTGAGAATGAGAGGGAGAATAATACAATAGATTCAGAACCTACATCTTCAAATATTAAGACTACATCTTTAAATATTGAACCTACAAGTTCAAATGTTAAAAATAATGTAACATCAAATAACACCAAGAGACCCTTATGGGAAAGAAAGATGCTTGAACAAAATAATATAGAGCTAGATCAAATATTCAAAGAGAACAAGAGAACAAGAACACAAAAATGTTATGCTGCCATTCTAACTGAGTTTGCAGAATCTGAACCTAATAGTGTTTAAAAAGCATTAACAAAACAAGCTTGGAGAGAAGCCATGATTGAAGAGTATCAGTCCATTATGAAAAAATGATGTTTGGGACATTGTGCCCAAACCCAAAAATAAATCAGTAGTCTCTTCAAAATGGTTATTCAAGATCAAATATGCTTCAAATGGAAGCATTGGAAAACACAAAGCCCAGTTTGTTGCCAGAGGATTCTCACAAAAGGCTAGGATTGACTATAAAGAACCTTTGCTCCTATAGCTCGATACACCTCTGTGAGAACTATTCTTGCAATTACAGCATCTAAAGGATGGAAAGTGCACCAAATGGATGTCAAGACAACCTTTCTAAATGGGAAAATTAAAGTAGAAGTATGCATAGAGCAACCAAAAGGATTTTTCACACATGATAAAATCACTATGTATGTAAGTTAAAGAAAGCTCTTTATGGCCTTAAGCAAGCCCCCAGAGCATGGTATGAAAGGATAGACAACTATCTCACCAAACTAGGGTACCCCAAGAACTTAGCAGATCCAAACATCTACTTCAATGTAGTAAATAGTGATATGCTAATTCTAGTTATGTATGTTGATGACTTGCTTATAAATAGGAGAAGATCAATTGATCACAAAATGCAAACAAGACCTAGTAGCTGAGTTTGATATGAAGTATATGGGCCCACTACACTACTTCCTAGGTCTAGAAATTTGGAAAAAGAAAGATCACATTTTCTTAAATTAGGAAAAGTATACTACCGACATCCTTACCAGATTTGGCATGATGGATTGTAAACCATTGGCTACCCCAATGGAAACAAATCTACACAAGCTAAAAAGTGAAGCAGAAAATTCTAAATCTACAGATCCATCATCATACAGACAAATTGTTGGATCTCTCATGTATCTGGTAAATAAACATCCTGACATCTGTTATGCCACAATGTACTAAGTCACTTCATGTGTGAACCTAAGCAAATACATTTAATGGCCGCTAAGCACATTCTAAGATACTTACGAGGCACCATTGGACTTGGTTTGAAATATGAAAAGGTTGAGATTCAAATTCAAGGGTATTCTAATTCAGATTAGGCAGGTAGTTCCATAGATCACAAGAGAACCACAGGATGTTGTTTTAGTTTAGGATCTATAATGATATCTTGGTTCAGCAGAAAACAATCTGTTGTTGCTCAGAGTTCCACTGAAGTAGAATACATGGTTGCCTTTATGGGAGCTAGAGAAGCAATCTCAAACTCTCAGTAAATCTAGTTTTCCATAATTGATCAAAACACATAGAGATTCCTTACCATTACATAAGAGATATGGTTGACAGGAACATCATCAAGCTAGTGTATATCAACACTAAGGAACAAAATGCTAACATCTTTACCAAGCCTCTTGAAAAATTGAAGATATATTATTTCAGGAGAAAAATTGGTATGACTAGACTTTAAACTTGTTGGGCTGAAATTCCTACTCGTGTACTTTGTATTCATGAATATATAAATAAAGTTTATTTTGAAATATTTCATTATGTTCAAGAAGATGACGATCTTCTATATAATTGGGGTTACTATTACAAGGTGATGATCTTGACAATAGTTAACCAAATTTCAAGATTGACACCCTAACGAGTTGTCCTAGATTGTGCCAAATATCTTGATACTATTGGAATTAGGAGAGATAGGGTACTGAGAGGGGAGGGGTGAATCAGTGCCCACAAAAACTTTAACACATCAACCTTTTAGATCTACAACAGAAAATAGTAGTAACCTTGCAAAATAACTTGTATCTAATACATGTATCATTCATCTATTCAACTTGTGAAAGTAAACAACATGAAATCAACAATATAACATTTCCATAACACAAGTATTTTGGTAACGTAGAAACCCTTGTTAGAAGGTAAAAACTGTGATGGGGATGACACCCACAAATTCTTCACTACTACAGATAGAAAAGGTTTGCATGTTAGGGCTACAAGTTTTGATCACTTCTGGTGATCTTACCCTTTTAGGAGTAACATATTAGATCAGCTAGATCTACCTAGTTATAGGATTTTAGCAACACTACTTGAGTGTGCACTCAGTTAAGAGATTTACAAAACACTGTCAAGTCTACTATGTTAAGAGATTTTACAAAACTCTATTACAATGATTAGAAAGCAATAGGTATCTATCTGCTAAATGACAACTTAATTTTTTGATACAGATCAATAAAGTACTGATAAAATATCACCTTTACTGTGATGAATCTCTGCTCTAAACTGCTTGGTTAGCCTATTCTAATTCTACTTAATCTAATAACCTCTGAATACTGATCTACTCTATCAACTGATAATCTTGAAGGTTGGCAAGTACTTCAATTGCTTCTTCACTCATACATCAGTTCATATCAAAAATGATGTAACATATAAAATATATAGCATACAACATTATGCCGCTTATACAAAATTAAGTTTACAAATCTTAGACAAAACCCTAAGATCTACGGTGTACAAAAATAACCTAGATCAAAATATTACATAGGATCTTCATCGTATCTCATCAATAAGTTGTTCTCGATCTTGGTAAAACATATTCTGATCTGTTGTAACCAGTTGCATAGAAGAATGTGTCATTCCTGATTACTATGTCATTTCCTGTGATCCTCGGTAAACACTGTATAAACTGCTCGGTGTTTATTCTAATGCTCGATGTTTACTATCACTCGGTATCGGTGTCTTCTGATGCTCGGTAAACTATCTAATGCTTGGTGTATATACTTAACCAACTAGTATGTTTTGCTTATATTTACCAACTAGCTTCATATATGTAACCGACCGATATTTTTAATAACCTTTGATACTAATGACAATCATTAATGCTCAATACAGATAATAGATACTGGAATGTTATTACTGTATGGTGTAATAACTCATATATCATGATTGACACCTTAACATGTAGTCCTGGATTGTGTTGGATATCATGATATCAAAATGTCTAAAGTATATATCATGATTAAGACTTCTTTATGTTGTCCTAAATTGTGTCTGTAATCATGACATACTATGACCTTCCACAATACTTCTTAAACCCTCTCTTACTAAGAGGGAGTGTTGAAATATAGCTTCATTTGTGTTTAATTATGCCAATTAAATATAAGTGTGTGATATATATATATATATATATATATATATATATATATATATATATATATATATATATATATATATATATATATATATATATATATATATATATATATATATATATATATATATATATATATATATATATATATATATATATATATATATATATATATATATATATATAGATATAGATATAGATATAGATATAGATATAGATATAGATATAGATATAGATATACTATTATTGTTATGTTTGGCACACTGCAGAAAACTGATCAAATGAAGTATATATACATTGAAGCATATTGTAGACACGATAAGCATCATGTACTGCAATGTATATTGCAGACACGATGGTATCATATACTGCAATATATACATTGTAGACATGATAAGTATCATGCACTGTAATGTATATTGTTGGCATGATAAGTATTGTGTATTGTAATATATATTGTAGTCATGATAAGTATTGTGTACTGCAATACATTGTAGTCACAGTAGTTATCATGTGACTGCAATTACATTGCAGTATACGATAACTATCGGGTATAATCCCTAGTTATCAAACGACACTCAATCATATGGATTAACATACTGGTTCTGCAGTTATTTGATTGAAATTCTATTAATGTAGGGTCATGACCCTACATGGAAACTGCCATGTACAGTCATGACTTTACATATTAATATATATACTAAAAGGAAGTTGTAGAATCAATCAATCAAAAAATAGGCAATTGCATTCTACAACAATATATATATAAATAATAAATAATATAATTAAATCTTCTGATCTAATATTCCTTAACACCTTTCTCTATGACTCAGCGAGCTCTCAGAACTATTTTCATTCCACCATGGGCTCAGTTAATGTATATAGTACCTCATTCTTGTTGATTTACTTTTTCTCTAAAACCCCAAGCTCAATTTTTCTATATTTTCTTTAAACTCTGGGTTGACTCTTCTTTGTGACTCCTCCATGTTACGATCTCTCTGATGTATCTTATGATGTAGGGTAAAATGCCTGATTGTTCAAACCTTTGTGACTTTGTATTTTTTGACATATCTCATACTATAGCATACAAGTTTATTTTCTGCATTTAAATTTTATTGATAAAGAATGAAATCCTAGTGCTATAGTATGAAGTCAAAGATACTTCATATGAACATATTTTTAATCTCTTTCTATGTTATGATTAAAATATCTCTGTTGTTGCCATTTTGATCTTTGTTGAATTCTATATGTACTTAATGGCCTCATTAAACTGATGACTTCATTGGGGAAACCCATACCGATGAGTCATGTAAAAAAAAATCTCATTGTTGTGTGTTGTCCCAATGGATTGATTGGTAGATGGCATGACTCATGATTCCTTATCTGTTGGGTAGGATTCGAAAGGGTAATGAAATGAAACTGCATTCCATGTATATAAAAATTTGATAAAGTTAAAGTAATTTACCTCTAACAGCACTGTTGCAAATTTGTCTTCATACTCTTGATATACTAGTTCCTTAAATAGATATGTCATTTGAAAAGAACTTGTTATTTCAAACACATATGATATAAACTCTTGCTATATAAATCAGTTGGATAAAACTAGAAACTGACCTCCTGTAGCAAAATTATTAGTGTCATATCTTTAACATACTTGTAGCTAAAACTAGTATCCTCTGCATATACATTTGAGTTGATTCTATCTTTTACACTAATGCTTATGTCTAGTTCATTTTATTTTCAAACAAAATGTAAATCATGAAGCATTAAAACCTCCTTTCAAACCTCCAACAACTCTCTGAAATTATTACAAATACTGATTTATGAACATACTTTCTTATCACCTCCTATAGCATTTTGACTTCCTGTAATTTATGTATGTCCCTTTAGAAATCTCCTCAAAAACTTTGCCTCTACATGATTCAGTTGAAAGGCTCCATGTCTGTAACTTATGCATGATCCTTCAACAACTTCAATGTCTTCATACCTGTAACTACACACGAAACAAACATGTTAGCATAAAACATGCCTTACTTTTAGATGTTTCTCTTTCTTTTGCGTCTTTTAAATGCATATATTTAAATGACCATATTGTAGGAATTATTTATATTGCAAACATATTTGGAATAACTTCCATTGCTCAATTCATATGAACTGACCCCCCTCTTTTCATTTTGTAGGTCTACTCAAGCTAAAGATGCGGGCCTAGGTCTTCTTCAAAATTCAATTCAATGGACTTCCCATTCAGGTAATGGAGGCTCTTCCTTCTCTCTCTCAGTAATTTTCTATTTTATAATGTGTTTATTCAAATAAATTTTTTAAGAGCTTCCATAGTTGACGCAGGGGCTAGGAAGGTGAAGGAAGAATCAAGGGGAATGGACTCTACTTAAACCCACAAACAAGCCCTACTCAGAGTTACACACAAGAGCAATATAAAATCACATACAATAGTATAAACATAATGGATATAAGGCAATGCAACTAGAAACCACACTGGTACAAATATCATAAAATCATTAGAATGCCTGACTGTGAGGCCTTCTAGGTTTTGGCCTTATACAAAGAATCATGAAAACAGTATCACAACTTGCATCATATCTCTTTTACAATCTTCACATTTTATTCTATGCTAGTCTACTACTACCTCCACTTCCTCCTACATCAACCCAAGCTCCAAATATATAGCCAACAAAGCCACAAATCGACTAGTCAGGCATTTAATTACATTATAGGTCCACTTAGGGAGAGAAACCAAAAACTAAGAAAGAAGTAACACAACATGTTGTGAAGTTACATTTAGGTCCACACGTGATCCAAGAACATATCCTAAACTTCACAAGATCCAATTTCCTCATAAGGAACTACG
Organism: Chamaecyparis obtusa; assembly: GCA_027943335.1. Taxonomy (NCBI): domain Eukaryota; kingdom Viridiplantae; phylum Streptophyta; class Pinopsida; order Cupressales; family Cupressaceae; genus Chamaecyparis; species Chamaecyparis obtusa. The sequence goes on along the minus strand of BSBK01001567.1, from coordinate 21,177 downwards.
CAAGGCTAAACACTGCACATTTCATGCGAAACTGGCAGAAAATCGATACTCGAGGAAAATGGCGATAACTTCCAAATCCAAATGAATTAGGACATGCACTCTTAGGAGAATGCTCAAGATTAGGTCTTCAACATTGCATTAACTTCGCAAGGCAAGAAACCAACATCAGCAACGGCTAAAAAACAAACATCAAACAGGTATAGGAAAATAGGAAATGTTTTTGGTGATGCAAGATTGCTCAAGACCCAAGATGCTCCTGTATTAGACACCTAGGGTTAATAAAGACCTGATGTCCACATCAGGAACTACTCATATTCTGACCTGAATCATAAAGATCCAACTCAGCTTTTGTAATCCATGAACTATCTTCAACAGGTTTGTCTTTCCACTGAACTAGGTATTCCATGTAGTCTTTTCCTCTTGTACTTTTGCTTACTCTGCTGTTCAAAATTTCTACAATGTTGTCTTTTTTCTTCTTAGGATAATCCATATCATCTTCTACCTCATCAGTTGATTCAAAGTACTCAAAGATACTATAAATGTTGAATATAGGTAATATGTCCATGTACTCTGGTAATTCCACTTCATAAGCATTTCCACTGTCAAACTTCTTTAGAATCTTACAAGGTCCAAATTTCTTCATTTTTAGCTTGTTGTAGGTACCAATTGGAAATCTATTCTTTTTCAAATGAATCATAACCTCATCTCCAACTTCAAAATATTTATGTCTCCTCTTATCTACTCTCTGTTTATATTTCAGATTACTGTCCTCCAAATTCTTTTTGACTTCATCATGTAAAGTTCTCATGAAGACTGCAAAATCCTTAGCTTCAACACTTTTTCTTGTCTCAGTAGGAAAATCTCTCAACTCTGTGGTTCCCTTAGGATGAAATTTAGTAACAATCTCAAATGGTATCCTCTTAGTACTTCTATTCATAGAATTGTTATATGCAAACTCTGCTTGTGCTAGAACTAAATCCAAATTAGCAAGCTCATCTCCAACTAAACATCTCAACAAGTTTCCCAAACTTATGTTCACAACTTCAGTTTGTCCATCTGTATGAGGGTGAAATGTAGAACTAAACTTCAACTTAGTATTCATCTTCTTCCAAAGTGTTCTCCAAAAGTAACTAGTAAACTTAGTATCTCTATCTAAAACAATAGATTTAGGCAGACCATGCAATCTTACTACTTCCTTGAAAAATAATTCAACTACATGTAATGCATCAAATGTCTTCTTACAAGGCATGAATGAGCCATCTTTGAAAATCTGTCAACCACTACCAAAATAGAATCATTACCTCTCTTATTTTTAGGCAATCCAAGAATAAAGTCCATACTCACATCTTCCTAAGGTCTATCAGGTACATGCAAAGGTGTATACAATCCCAAATTCTGACTGGTTCCTTTTGCTACTTGAAAAATTCTGCAACCTCTAACCATTCTTTGTACATCTTTGTAAATCTATGGCCAAAAGTATCTTTCCAAAATCAATTTCACACTCTTATCAATCCCAAAATATCCAACAAGTCCACCACTATGTTTCTCTTTTATTATATTCTCTTTCATAGATCCTCTAGGTATGCACAATTGAATTCCTTTAAACAACATGTCTTCTTGAATGAAATAATCAGTCCACTTATCACTCACTGTTTATTATTTACAAGCTCTCCAAGGCTCTACAAAATCAAGGTCAATTTCATACAAACACTTCAAATCATCAAAACCAAATACCTCAACTTTCATCTCTGTTAGCAAACTTCTTCTCTGGCTCAAGGCATCAGCAACCTTATTCAACTATCCACTCTTATGTTTCAATGAAAAGGAAAAATTGTACAAGAACTCTACCCACTTCATATGTCTCTGATTCAATTTATTCTGACTTCCCAAATACTACAAAGCTTTATGGTCAGTATACAACACAAAATCTTTAGGCATCAAATAATGTCTCCATTTCTTCAAAGCTTGAACAATAGCATAGAATTCCTGATCATAAATTGAATATTTTCTCTTAGCATCATTCAACTTCTCACTAAAGAAAGCTACAGGTCTTCCTTCTTGACTCAAAATAGCTCCAATTGCACTTCCACTAGTAGCACATTCAACTTGAAAAACTTTACTAAAACCAAGCAAAGCAAGTGTAAGTAATTCTACAATTCTTTGTTTCAAAGTTTCAAAACTCTTTTTTGCTCCATGTGTCCACTTGAAATCCCTTTTATCTCCTCTCATGGTTTCAGTCATAGCATTACAAATAGAACTAAAATTTTTGATAAACTTCCTATAAAAACTTGCCAATCCATGAAATGATCTTACCTCTCCAACATTCTCTGATGTAGGCCAATCAAGTATAGCTCTTACTTTCTCATGATCCATCTTCAATCCATCAACTAAAATTACAAAACCAAAGTACGCAATCTCTTCTTTCATAAATGAACATTTCTTCAAGTTAATCAACAACCTTTCTTCTTTCAATCTTTGCAATACTTGTATGATATGTTCAAGATGTTCTTCCTTACTCTTACCGAATATCAGAATGTCATCAAGATACACAATCACAAACTTACCCAAGAATATTTTCAAAACTTCATTCATCATCCTCATGAAATTACTAGGTGCATTAGTCAAACCAAAAGGAATAACCAACCATTCATACAAATCTTGATTAGTCTTAAAATCATTTTTCCACTCATCCCCTTCTCTAATCCTAATATGATGATATCCACTTTTTAAATCAATCTTTGTGAAATACTTTTCTCCACTCAAACTATCCATTATGTCATCCATCCTAGGCAAAGGGAATCTGTACTTTACTATTATTTTGTTTATAGCCCTAGAATCGGTGCACATTCTCCATTCCCCATTCATTTTCAACGCTAACACAGTAGGTACTTCACAAGGAATCAAACTTTCCCTAATCAAACCTCTCTCAAGCAATTCTTTCACTTGTCTATTCAACTCTATCTTTTCATCAGGTGTTAACCTATGTGGTGCTTTGTTAGGAAAACTAGCTCCAGGTATCAAATCCATACAGTGACTTATACTTCTCATAGGTGGTAAACCATTAGGTACATTATCAGAAATGATGTCATGAAATTCAGTCAACAAAGGTTCAATCTCAGGTGCATGTTCTAACTCATCTTGTTTCTCAGTTTTTCTTGGAATCAAAGCATAACAAACATTTTGTTCTTTCAATTCTCTTGCAAACTTTTTAGCCTCAACCAAACATACTCTGACTATAGTACAATGACTTTCCTCAAAATTTTCTACTAAAGGCAACAATATTTGTTTCTTCCCATCCATCCAAATAGTATATTGATTCAATCTACCATCATGCAAATCTTTCCTATCATACTTCCAAGGTCTACCCAAAAGAATATGACAACAATCCATAGGCATAATATCACACAAGACTTCATCATGATGATTCCCAATTTTGAATTTAACAAGGCATTCTTCACTTACAAGTAGTTTATGCTCTTTCTGGATCCAAGCAATATGGTAAGGGTTAGGATGTCTCAATCTCTGCAACTGCAATTTGTTAACCAGCTCTTCAGATGCCAAATTATCAGAACTTCCACTATCAATGATTACCTTGCAACATTTATCAGTGATCTTACATTTGGTTTTGAACAAACTTTTCCTCGGAATAGGTTCTTCATTCCACAAGATCCTTCTTAGCATCAAGTTCTCACCATGTTTAGGTTCATTAGACAATTCCTCAACTTCTTCACAAGCTAAATTATTTATTCTATTACCTCCAGTCTTCTTTCCAAAGTTATTACATTCAAAGGCCCTATGTCCTTCTTCACCACATTTGTAACAAGTACCTCTAAACCAATATTTCTCTTCTCTTTTCCCACTATTTTTATTCTTAGAGTAACTAGTATAGCTACCTCTAGAGTAGTTACCTCTTCTACCAATAGGTTCATCTTTCTATCCTTTATCTTGTACTGCATTGTCAAATCTTCTACTTTCTCCATAAGATCTACCTCTACTTCTCTGAAATCTTCCACCTCTTCCTCTCTGTCTTTGTTCATGTCTCTTTGTCAATCGCTCTTCTGCCTTCAAAGAAAATCGGTATGCTTCTTCCACACTATTTTAACATAACTGATCTCATCTTGAATCGATGTCTTTAGGCCATTCAGGTATCTAGCCACCTTCTCAATTTCATCATCCACATGTCCAGATTTGATATCTAATTTATAAAATTCCTCAGTATATTCTTTCACACTCATGTCCCTTTGTGTCAGATTTTGCATCATTCTCATCAAACTAACTTGGTAATCGGATGGAAGGAACTTCTTCTTCATCTTTCCAAGCATCTTCATCCATGTCTTGATCTTTTCTTTTCCTCTCTTCTATCTCTCAGTTTTCAAATCATCCCACCAAAGAGATGCATGACCTTTCAACTTTGTGACTGCTATCTTAACTTTCTTATTGTCAAGAGTACCTTCATACTAAAATTATTTATCCATCTCAGAGATCCAATCCAAAAGTGTATCAGTCTCAAGTCTTCCATCATAACAAGCAACTTCAACTACAAGTCTGGAGTTAGCCTTAGACAAAATTCTCAAGAGTATTTCCTCATCCTGTTCAACTTTAGGTACAGGATTAGGTGCTTCTTCTTCTTCTTCACTAACATCTTTGAGATGTGTGCCTCTTCTCTGGGCTATCTCTACAACTTCGAGCCTAGTTGCAATCTACCTCAACATATCCATGATAGAATTATCATTTCCTCTACCTCGAACCATCTTGACAATCATGTTCCAGCAAGATCATAACCTTTAGCAAGTTATAGGTCATATCTCAGATCTGCCACCCTACAACCAATCCAATAAGGTTCTCCACGATCCAATCCACAAGAAAGAACTTGCTCTGATACCACCTGAGGCAGGGGCTGGGAAGGTGAAGGCAGAATCAAGGGGAATTGACTCTACTTAAACCCACAAACAAGAGATGCTCAAAGTTACACATGGAAGAAATATAGAAATCACATACAATAGTATAAACACAATGGATATAAGGAAAGGAAACTAGAAACCACACTGGTACAAATATCAAAAAATCATCAACATGCCCAGCTATAGGCCTTTCGGGTTTTGGCCTTATACAAAGAATCCTACTACTACCTCCACTACCTCCTACATCAACCCAAGTGCTAAATATATAGACAACAAAGCCACAAGTTGACCAGTTAGGCATTTAATTACATTATAGGTCCACTTAGGGAGAGAAACCAAAAACTAAGAAAGAAGTAACACAACACGCTGTGAAGTTATATTTAAATCCACACGTGATCCAAGAACATATCATGAACTTCGCAAGATCCAATTTCCTCATAAGGAACCATGCAAGGCTAAACACTCCACGTTTCATGCGAAACTGGCAAAAAATCAATACCCGAGGAAAATGGTGATAACTTCCAGATCCAAATGAATTACGACGTGTGCTCTTAGGAGAATGCTCAAGAGTAGGTCTTCAACACCGCATTAACTTTGCAAGGCAAGAAACCAACATTAGCAATGGCTACAAAACAAACATCAAACAGTTACAGGAAAATAGGAAATATTTTTGGTGATGCAAGATTGCTCAAGACCCAAGATGCTCCTGCATCAATAGCTTGTGTGGTATCTGAATGCATTGTATCAAGTAATTGTAAAAAATTTGAATGTGTACCTTGTAAAGTAGTTCCATAATTTCCATAAAAAGATTTTATTACTTTTGTATCCATATGTAAATTTGAATGAAAATGATTAAATTTCACTTGTTTTTTGCATTGTACACTTTACATTCTACATTGTGTACTTTATGTAATCCATAAGGACAATAACTTAAAACTTATAGCTTTAATTCAGAGGTAAATTTTGAATCTATCAATTTAGGTAAACTAAATTGGTAACAGTACCATTAGTATTCATGAGTTTGATGAACAATGTATTCTGCACCTGGCTTAACCATTTTTCCTTCTATTTTTGGATGACATTTTAGTGTATTTGAGGACTATGGAGGAGCATGAGATACATTTGTGTCAGGTTTTGCAGTGTCTTTGTGACCATTCATTATTTGGAAACCTAGCCAAGTACTATTTCTTCTAGACTAGGGTGATATATTTGGGTCATGTCAACTTAGGTGAGGGTATTTTTGTGGATCCTTTGAAGATCTAGGCTATTATGGATTGGCCAATACTGATGAGTATCCTTGAGGTTCATAGTTTCATGGGTTCAATGGGTTACTAATGCCAATTTGTGAAGGAAAATTTCTTTATTATTACACTCGATCACTTCTCCTCAAAGGAAAATGAAGAAGTTTGTTCGGTCCATTTAGTATGAGTCAACATTTCAGGCTCTTAATGAGAAGCTGACCAATGCACTTATATTGGTAGTGTTATATCCTACAAGTGATTTCATGGTGTGTATTGATGCATCATTGGAGGGTGTGGGGTATGTTCTTATATATGAGGGATGAGTGATTTCATATGAACCTTGGAAGCTCAAGGATCATGAGTTGAACTATCCCACCCATGATTTAGATTCGTCTACAATTGTGCATGCTCTAGTGTGATGGAGGAATTTTCTTTAAGGTCACATGCTTGAGTTGCACAGAAATCATCCTATCTTGCAGTATATAGTTTCTCAGCCAAACTTGAATGCATGAAAGTGTCATTGGGATGGAGTTACTTTGTGACTATGATTTTAATGTTCATTACATCAAGGGGATTGAGAATATTTTTGTGGATGCCTTGAGTAGGATAACGCATGAGATCTCTATTATGTCTCCTGGTGTAGATTTTCATATCCATACTCTTGGGGATTTACCTGGTGACACTTGTATTAGGAATTTAGAGAAGAGATTGAGTCTGGACGTAACCTTGCAGGTCATTTTTAAGATTATTCTTTGGAGATCAAATGGACTTTGTAGCACCAGGGGCACATTCATGTGTCGGTGTTAGGTGATCTTCATCCTTTAGTTTGTGAGAGGCACATCATGTGCTATATTTTTCTTATCCTAGCATCAAAAAGATGCATTCCGACCTTAGATGATTTTACTTTTGGACAAGGATGAGGTGTGATGTTTCCGATTTAGTGGTTATATGTCTTGAGTTTTACAGAGTGAAGGAAGAACAACAACATTTGGTAGGTCTTTTGTAGCCACATTCAATTCTTGAATGTAATTAGGACATTATATCTAATGATTTTATTACCATCCTACCAATGTCATCATTTTATCATGATGCTATTATGGTTACTATGGACAAGTTGTCCAAGGTGGCTCACTTTTCTTCCATGAGAGATTCTTATACTGCTAATTCAACAACGCGCATGCTCAAGGAGGATATAGTTTGGTTGCATGGGATACCTTGTAAGACAATTTTGTATAGATATCTAGTGTTTACTTCTACACTTTGGACATCTCTTCAATAAGATTTGGGTGCACAACTTAATTTCAATTCAACATATCACCTCAAGACCAATGGTCAAATAAAAAAAGGTGAATTCGGTTCTGAGGACATGTATGTGATGGATCAATGATCAAGGTGGGAGGACTGTTTGTACTTGGTTCATTTTTCTTGTAAAAATGGGTACCATAGTTATCTTGGCATGTCTCATTTTTAGGCCTTGTATGGTCGAATATGTCATACACCTTTGAGTTGAGATCATTTGGAGGACCTTGTAGTGTTGGGTCTTGAGATGCTTCAAGATATGGAGAAATATGTGGTTTGTATTGGAAATAATTTTGTACTGCTCAAGATCAATAGAAGCATGTATATTATCATAGGTTGGATCATCACTTCCTGATAGGTGACTATGTGTTTTTGTTCATTTGGTTGTAGAAAAGCCCCATCCATTATGGGAAAGGCTCTAAGTTGGCACCACATTTTTTGGACCTTTTGAGATCCTTGAGAGGATTGGTCATGTTTCCTATCTCTTAGAATTTCCACCTAGCCTATTGTGCATCCATGATGTGTTTCATGTTTTCGTAAATTGAGACTGTATTATTCTTGATGTGACCCATGTTCTTGATTGGGGTGCTTTACAGGTAGAGGATGAGAAAATTTATTCGAAGCCCATCTGTATTCTTCAGCATCAGAGGCAAGCCCTCAAGGGTCAAGACATTGAGAATGTAAGGGTCCAATAGGACACGAGTGATGAGACTTAAGCTACTTGGGAGGAAGCTTCATGATTGAGAGATTTGTACCCCTATCTTTTTGTAAGATTTCAAGAGTAAGACTAGGCCTAGGGGAGGATATAGTGTTTCCCATGGTTTATTTCATTTCATGATATTTTTTATCCAAGTTGGACTTCAAGTTTTATTATTTGACAATCTGTATGATGTGATTGGATATTGTGTTGTGTGATGCATTTAGTTATAGTACAATATTTTGGCTTTACTGGTACCATAACTAATTTAGATGCTAGATAATATTGTTACTTATTGTTTTGATCATGTCTGTATGATGATGCTTTCAAATGTGACATGATGATTTATGATGATTATTTATGATTTCCTATGTTGTGCCTTTATTGCTGATAGATATTTCATTGGAAATTTCACTAATATATGCTTGTATGGTCATAAATGATTATTTAAATGTTTAAATGATAATATACATTATAGATTTGATATGGAATGACCAGTGTCATGACGTTCTAATATATACAAATGATCATGTCACTAAAGTGTCACCATTCCATTAGGCATACTTTAATTATTTATTATTTCTTCGACTATTTATATCATTAGTAGCTATACTTGATGTGTGCATGCTTTAGTGAACAAGTACCAGACATCATTCCACCTGAGCTATAGGTTTGAGCTTGTATTATCCTTGATAGTGACATAGGACATAGTTTCACCATCCTTTCATGATTTAGCCAATATCGTCCCTGTATGGATGATGTATCCATAATTGGTTTATTATACATCTTATACGTGTGGGTAAATACACACTTCATATGCACATTGTGTTAGACCAGTATACGTGTCTGTGCATTTAGAGTTCCTACAATTGTCATGGTTGAGTTATAGATTTAAATTTTGATCTTTATATTTTGACATTATTTTTATTTATCAACAAGTTTGTCATAGTTGAATTCCATTTAATTGGAATTGGATTAAATTATCCAATGGGATTTTTGAAAAGTCTATAGTTTTATTTAAATTTATTTTAAGTGATTTAATTTTGTCCTTTTTGGCTTTTGGACAAAAAGTAACCTTTTAAATTGGGAAAAAGAGTTATTTTCCTCACTTCATGTTTTGAGAAATTGGATTTTGCTCCTATTGTTATTGGAGAAAAATGTCTTTTTGCTTGTTGGGTTTCAATTCGCTTGCTATATTTTTGTGGGCATCGACTCATTGGGTTCATGTCGAGACTATTCCACTTTGCTGAAGATTTCATCCAATTCTATGGGGTTTTAGATTTTCTTCACCATTTTTTGTTTTCTTTACTTTGCAAGGTAGGTTTTCCTCAAAACTCATTCAATTTCCATTTGAATGATTTCTATTTTGTTGTAATTGATCTATCAAATGTATTAGGTGCTTTTTCCTACATGTATGGATTTAATTTATGCCTGCTTGGGTTTCCATGTATTTGTTATGGTTATGCATTTTGAAATGTACAGTTTTTTATGGTGTTATGATGCTCATTTTATTTTGTGTGCTCGGAACAAGAATTTTATTGGATAAATGTATTGTTAGGTACCTTAGACCAAATGGGTTTTTGTATTGGAATTATTAAATTTTGAACTTTTGGCCATTTTGAAGGATTGTCAATGGTGACATCCTTCAAGGTTGAGTTTTAGTCTATGATCTTTCCCTAGTTTTTCTTGTAAATTGTGATTGTGACAAATGTGTGGTTTTTGTCACTCAAAGATTGCTTGAGGAAAAGAAAATTCGAGAGGGGCGGACCTGTAATATCCCCTGTCAGTTGCTTATATGATTTGTTTTCCTGGACCCTATTTAAAGAAACAAAATTCTAAGAAGATTTTATAATTGCTCATAAATCAGTTCTTGTGAGGTTATTATTATTAATGACTTAGATGTATTTGAGGTGGGTAAATAAGATCTCTTCAAGTCTATTGGCAGGACTTTGACTCATAGTCCAAAGCTCCTCTTTGGTGACTTCCATGAGAGTCTGCTTACCCTTATTTCCAATCATATTATGCTATCATTTTGGAGGACATTGTAGTGGGGTCCCATGACTCGATTGGTTTAAGCCCAAGAGAGGAGATTTCCTGTCTTTTCTTAGCCATCAACCCTTCCCTTCCTTTGGTTTAGTTTTGACTGTAACTTCCTTATACTATGAGGATTATGAAATTGAATAATCTGAATCAATGTCTGGTCCTATGTAAATATTATTTGATGTGTCATATAATTTCCATGGACTGTTCCATGGAGGGTGAGGAACAAATATATTATTGACCATTAGAGAAGCATCATATTATGAACCTATCGAATGGAGAAATATTCGCACTTACCTGTAACTTACTCTAGTCTGGAAGTTACTTCTCTGAGTTTACGTAAGAGTATGCTCGGTTGTCAACTTATCTTCCTGAGTGTACTCCGATCGGTGGTAAAGGTATCCTGTCCCGTGCGAAATCCTTATGTTCTCCAATGTTCTTCTCTGCTCTGTTCCCTGTTTGACTTCAGTGCGTACGTATTAATCTTGTTTAATCATCTTCTTTCTTGTCTCTGCGCTCACCTGTCGATCTCCTCTATATTCTTCTCTATCTTGTTTGATGGTGGACTTAAAAGACTCCCGTCTCCCTGGCTCCGTTCAACGCTGGTATTGTCTTTGTCACTAGTGATACTCTTTCCTTATTTTCTTTCTTTCCTCTCCGCGATGTCTACCACGTCAATTCCCACATCTCCATTTATATGGTCAAATGTCTCGAATCGGTGCTTCCTTATGTGGTCGCGATCCTTCATGGACGTCGACCCACCGGTTATAATATTTTCTTTTATTTATATATGTGTTAATATATATTAATATTGTTATTTATTTATTCGTTACTTATTATTTATTTCATTTTATTATATTTAGTTGGATATTTATATGTATATTTATTAATATTAACTATTTATTTGTTATTCGATTAATATCAATTGTTATTTATTATTTATTTTATTTTATATATATATATATATATATATATATATATATATATATATATATAGTATATATATATATATATATATATATATATATATATATATATATATATATATATATATATATATATATATATATATATATTACCTTAATTATTTTATTTAGTATTAATTGATTATTCTCTCCATATTAATTAATTAATGATTAATAATTAATTAATTGTATTGATCATTTTCCTTATATTAATAAATTAATATTATCGTACATGTATCAATGGGGTTATGACAAAATATAACATGCTATAATTCCTTAAATTTTGAAGTTAACAAAATGAATTTACTGAGGTAGCAACACATTTTTCCAAATGGGAATTACTATCATTTGTCATCAAAATTAAAAGAGATTAAAAGCTTATTTATTAAGATAGGTGGTGGTATTTACTAGTCCATTCCTCTCTGAAAATGATGAGCTAGTCCTCCTCAAAATGGTTCTTCCAGCAATTGAAGAAGAGTGGAATGAGGAACTTGCACATGTGTTACAATCGAATTTGAATTGCCTTAACTAAAACCATCTTGATATTACATATGACTTACGTCATGTGGCATGGAGGGAAAAGACCAATTATGCAGAATATTGCATACATCTTCATCCTAGAGGATGAAGTGAATGCCAAAAATTCATCAACTTTTTATGGAAATTCAGTTGGAAGCTGAACGGGCTCCTAGACTCTAGGAATGATAATTTCCCTTATTTTAGTATGCATGGAATCTTAGTAATTTTGGGGTTGGTAAAACTATTTTTGTTTAAAAATTCCTTTCTTGAGACCAGTCATTTTCAAGATCGTTACTGTCATAATTAAAATAGTTTTGGCTCTTTTTTTATATATGGCCTTAGAGAGGCCAAAAGAGGGACTTTTTTTGGTGGGTTTAAAAGCAGATAATAAAAGGATAAATTTGGGAAACGTAGCTATTTTTGTAGTGGAAATAAATTAAACTTTGTGTCATGAATTCCTCTACAATTATCATTGAACGGGAACGTGTGTGTTGAAAATTATGTATTTTTCATATTATTCCTTACTCTAGATTAAACTTTGTGTTATGATAGTATTATATAATGTTTGCCTACTTGAAATTGTTATTATGATTTCATATCAAAAAATTTATGTTCTGCATTGAAAGAGATCCTTCCCTTGTTCTTCCATGTTGCATCATGAGTGAATTGAACTTTGTGTCAAATCGTCTTCTTTCAAGCATTGCCTGAAATATATCTTTGCATCTATAGTGTAGCTATGCTCAAATATTAGATTGCCTTTTCTGCTTTTTGATCAAAAGCATACCCAAAAAATCAAAATTAAATCATAAGAGGGAGTTGTACCTCTAAAATTCAGAGGAAGACCATTTGTTCAATAGAGATCTTTCCAAATATTGGTTTTATTTCTGACTTTCAATTTGGGGCATTTGCGAACCATTTTTTTTAAATTATTTTAGAAAGGCAAAAATATGAACTAACAATTGGCATGCTTTCTTTTCAAGCAATTTCATTTAGATTTCAAGGTTGATTCCTCAATTAGGATTTGTTTGAGGTTGTTGATGTTTTGTAGCTTCAATCGGATAAACACTATGAGTCAATACTAGTGAATATATGTATATATATATGAGATGTATATATATACTTATATATATAATGTAAATATTAGAGAAATTAATATAATACTCAAAAGATATTATATGTATGTATGTATGTATAATCATAATTGTCATTATATGAATTACATAATAATGAATAGACATGTCCCATGAAGGGACATGTCTCTTCTTGGCTCATTCTCAATATAAATACAAGAGATTGTTGCATTTGGAAAACACGTACAATTAGATAGTGCTATTACATTTTCAATGATCCTAAAACCTTAACATGGTATCATAGCCAAGTTGCAAATGTAAGAGAGTAGTTTGTTGATGGTGAATGTTTGTCTGTCTCATAAAATAAAGTCTCAATACGAGGACCATATCTCACAAATGCATCGTTGGATTTTTCTAAATTTTGGATATGTTGGTGATAAACAAATTTAGAAGAATCTCACTGGAGCGATTGGAGAAAAAATGTCAGCTTCTAAAGTTATGATCGACTGTGTACGGGTCTATGCAAAATCTATAAAAGAGCGAGGTCCCTTCTTTAAAAGCCTAACCGCTTGAAGGGAGATCCGATCATATTGAAGGTTGTCATAGTGTATAGAACCTTTAGATATTCAAGACAGGTCATGTGAAGAATTATGGTAATGTTCAAGAACGACGACACCATTTTGTGAATTTGCATGATATTTTCTATATGGGCTCACCTTACAGAATGAAATACTTGAAATTTATAAAAGATAAGTATTTCATGTTTTATTAATGCACATAATTTTTGAGTTTGTAATTCATGCTATACTATTGGTTAGTAAAATATTGTATGCTTCTATCATTGGTATTTCTAGTCGAGATAGTTTAGTGAGCTATTTTGTCATGAGCCATAATCAATGTATGTACAAATATATTATTATCTAATGTGTATGTATAATTGATGCA